>CM055083.1:2876755-3208616 GCA_029204045.2 Tillandsia leiboldiana
AACCGACGAATTTCAATTAAATCACGAAAATGAAAAGTTACAGATGTGTCAATGGAATGGGCATATAGTTGAGGGTTCTCCACACAATTTTACGGGTACGTAGCATTGCTCTATTATGAAGTTGCAAATCTGGAGAAAGTCCGTCCTGAAAATCTGGTCAGGAGCTGTTTGATTTTCCCAAAAAGTGTGAAAAAAAAAAAAAAAAAAAAAAAAAATCCCACATAAAACTGATCCTTTTTAAGCTTTCCGCCTGTTTGGTTCTAAAAGAGACTAATATTTTTGAAAAAAAATTTAAAACTGATGTTTTTGTTTTCGTAGAACGCAGTAAAAGCGAAAGCGGAAGTATTTGTTTGTATTTTTTTACGAAAGCGACGATAAGTTCAAAATCGTAGAAATTGGTTCACGTATTTTCGGATCGTCCGCGAAAATCTTCTAACGCTCTAAACATACGATAGATTTTTACGAAAGCGACTCGCGCACAATAAGTCTCGAATCATAAAGGTCCATTTATATATTCTCAGATCATCCGCAGTAGCTCAGGTTAATGAATTATATGGTTTATCTCTATTGCAAGATAGTTTTTTTTTTTTTTTTTTTTTTCTTGTTCATATTCCACATGGGAATTGTCAGTATATTAATAATAAATCTCAATACCTTAATAAGTAAAAAAATTAGATCAGATCGGTTTATAATTGTAGCTAAAATATATTTTTAATTAACTTCTCAAATTAACAACAAAATTAAATCTAGTCTAATTAAACAACAAAATAATCGTCGGATTGAGTCCGATCATAAGATTTGGTTTGACCGAATGCCAACAGTTTTTCTAAAAAAAAATATATGGTAAAAAAAAACACTAATTTTCTGGAAAAATAGTTATTTTAAGATTTCTTTTTTTTTTTTTTTTTTTTTTTTTTTTTTTTTTTAGGTTTTATGGAAAAGTCTCCTTTCTGTTTTTCGAATATTTTACATGATAAAGATACTTTCCATGGAAAGGTTTTTTTTTTTTTTTGTTCCTCCAAATTCAGTTTTCCACAATTTTCCCAGAAACCAAACACCTTTATTAATTACTCTTTTTCTTTTTTCTTTTTTTCTTTATTTTTTTACTAAAAATTAAAAATCAGGCTACTACCAACCAACCCTATTCTCCCTCTAAATGCATTACAAATCACAAAGCCAAAGTGAGCTTTACCAAATCACTCAATTAAAGAGAAGAGAGAGCCATAAATACATGATTAGTACCAACATAATGGAGAGTTACAAAGATTAAACCCCAAGCTACAACAATCATGGCACAAAAACTGAAGATCATGTGGAGCATACCTTGTGGCATGTTATGAACAAGCAGGGGTTCATAAATAGATCATTCTCACCTTTCTGACAAATTTGTTCACATGCTGAACTTGGGAAAGAGGATACATACATAATACATGGTGTGATAATCTACACTTAAATCTTTAATTATATCTATATTCCTAATCATCATCATGTTGGTCATTCTGATTTGAATTTAATACATTCATTCCCTAAAAGGAGGTGTGTTTGTTTCTCCAGAATTTTATCCAGGAAAACAGTTTTCCTGCCTGAAATTGGATTTTCCATTTTCAGATTTTTACTCCGGAGAAGGAAAACTACGGGAAAAGGGCGATTTCTGCTGAAACTTTCCTCTGAAAAAAGAGTTTTCAGCGACGCCAGCAAGACATTATGAATTATAAGTTAAATGATGATTTAGTACTCACTATGTATATGATAAAATAACTGCAGTAAGTGTGACAGCATTGTACTTATCATTGTTATATTGCACCAGAAGTTTATTTCAGAAATATCAAACACATTCAGCAATTCAACTGCAACTTTTCAAAGGCTACTGATTAAGGTACAAAATATCCGACATTCGTGTATATACGACGACATGGAACTATCGTAACATTAAACGAGACGAATATAAGCTATAAATAAAAAATATCAACATGGCCAACTGCAATTCAATCGAGTGTTCAACCGGTAAATTAAGTTCTTTTAACTAAACAATGAACGGCAAGAGCGAAAAATATAGAGGCAACATAACTAGTTGATTCTTACAGTAAACACAGCCAATTTACGAATTCCTTAAAACATATTGTTTGAGAATTTGTAATTAACTGCAGGATGAACAATATACTACACACCTCATCAATCTTCTAACAAGCTCACCAGATTTACATTTGCCAAGACAATAAATCGGAAGTTCGCAACATAATTGCAAATATTTCCACTACTCGAACTAAGCAAATAGGACCTTTTTCGTAGTAGTTTTCGTAAAGCACCACAAAATCTTAAAAGATGGCAAGCATGCTAGTTAGCGATGAATTTTCTAGAATGTGGATCGTGGAAAATTAGCAACTAGTATTCTGAAACATACCTTCCAAAAGGTTAAAATGTAGCGGTACAAATGTCCAACGAAGTTAGAAAAATCAATAGAATTGTGAAGAGTGCAAAAAAGAACTTGCAAGTATAACCTGAAAAGCAATATATACTATATAGAGAAGTAAAATGAGAACAAGGGAGAAGACCTATAATATAAGACAAAGTACTTGACTAAAACAAGGGACACTTCAATATAGGACGAGAAGAATCAAAGCATTCATTTCATAACAAAAAAAATTAATGACATGAGACAGGTATTGGTCTCGCTCGTAATCAGTAAAAATAAAGCATTTAGTCCAAAAGGTGGGATATCATAAATTTCATTCCAAAATTGCAGTCTGAGATAAGGATTTAAGTATCCATCGGCACGGGCCATATCTACTATGCCGTATCGTGCTAACAAGATATTGGCACGATACAGCCCCCGTACCGATGGCATAACTCAAAACTTTCCATTCTTTAAATTAGTAAGTAATGGTATAAATAAAGTTCAAAAGGTTTGATAAAATTACATAATAAGCAATTAGTATAATTTATTGCTAAAGAAAATATATATTTCATTCTATTATGTGTCGGCACACATATATTTTTTGTGAACAGTACGTATCGGCACGACGTAGCACGCACCGTGCCGGCAAGTTTTTGGTGCCAACCCCGTGCCATGATACTTAAATCCTTGGTCTGAGATAATCATGACACTAAATGACACGAGAACCTGAGTAGTTTACATAGTTTATGAGGATTTAACCTATCAAACTATTGAAAGAAACCAAAATGTTTCACAAGAAAGACAATATTGAGCACTCTGATACTAAACTTAAAAACTCCAAATGATATGAAAAAGTAGTACGAACATCAAGGCATGTATTCTCAACATTTTTGGTATCTAATTATCGAGCCATAATGCTTGTCTTTTTCGACGTTACAAAAGAGTGACAAAGATAGAGCATGAATTTAGTCAAAGTTATATCTCACCATACAAAGTAAGCTGTAAATTCAGCAGGTCAAAAGTATAAAGCTAATATTCGATGAATTCCTCTTCCATACAATCTTAAGGGAAACTAAAGCATGCCATTGTCATTACAAAAGGAATAATATCTGCTATATCCTATATCGTTTCAGTGAACAAGAATATAAATAAATACTTGAGGGAAATAGGATAAATGGAACTCGGCACGAGAGTGACAAATATTCATTAAGCCAACATCTCCATACGAAAAGAGTTACAAAATCCTGTGCCAGGGGTAAAGTTGGACGTTTTGAGGGAAAATCAAACCCCACTACCCTTTTTAGGATATAAAAAATTCATATAAATATACCTATCCTCACTGTTTCTATTTGAGCCATGAATGCTATACTAAGAAGAGTATCAAGATAAATAAAAATCTCTATAAATTCCTCCATAAATATCACCTTGATCTGTAATCAACCTTCTCCACAAAATAGAGATCCAAATAAGCATATGCTATCGGTACACATTTGACGACATATGATGAAAAATTGCCGTAAGTAATATTTTGCCATTATGCAGGGGAAGAATCCAAAGTTCTGCCCCAAGTATTCGTCAATCAAATAAATGGATATCGCTTTTGTACCAAAAACTAGTGGCACAAATTTTTCTATACATTCTTGGAAAACAATGTAATCATTCCGATTGATTTTTGAGGCTATAAATATTCCCAATCACTCCTACGATGCTAACAATTATCGCCAAGACCAGCATCCCAAATGACAAGACCTTCTCCACTAATCTCAAACTTTTCCCTTGCTTATCTAACCTCAAAGCCACTAGAGAGGGGAAAATGAAGCCCAATGCGAGCCCGGTCGTCGCTCCCGTGAACTTGAAAGCAACCCAAATGTTGGGTATCATCGTAGACCCAAAATAGATAACTCCCAAAAGCACGGCCGTTAAAGCCAACGTCCTCTTTCTGCTTTGGGGGGCTGATCCGCCGAAGGCTAACGAATCTACCGTCTGCCTTAGAGAGAAATGAATGACAGGGAAAACGAGAACAAGGTGAAGAACATAACCGATTCTTACGATATAATTCAGGATCGAACTGAATCGAATTCCGAGGTCCTTATCAAAATTGGTTAGCACATCGGCTTCTGTATCATCCCCAAATAGTAGATAGCCTGAAATTGCAGTCGAAGCGTAGACAACTACGCATAAAACTGTCGTGATTCTGCCAACGTTATACATCCTCTTAGGCGTTCGATCTTTAAGCTCGTTGTAAATCGGCTGGACATTGAAGTGGCAAACATAGGCATTTGTCATGATTGGAATAACAACAAGCAAATCCAAGAGAGCGGCTTTCGACGAAAAATCCGGCCCCATTCTCGGCGTCCAAGTTCGGCCCTCGACGAGCTTTACAAATGCAATAGCACAAGAAACGAGGACGAACACGACGGCTAGGGCAACCGACGCGGCCGAAGTCAAGCTCAACGAGTCGATCTTCTCCAAAGCACATAACGGGGCTAAAAAGACGACTAGAACCACTAAAATTACCAGCTTGCGGTGATCCCAAACCCCACTCCCTAGCAATTGGTCGAACACGCCGACGTGCTTCGACGACCCCGACATTACATCCCCAATGATAATAAGATAAACGACGAGAATTCCCGCATTGTTGATTATAATGCAAACCTCCGACAAAACCCTAAAGGGGCGCCCGAGGGCCGATTGGACGACTTCGCCATACGAAGAGGCTTTATACAGCGCAGAGAATCGAACAAGAAGCTCGATGCTAATCTCCGATAGGATACCCATAAGAATTATCGAGATGAACCCGACAAGAAGGCCAAGGACCTTCATTGTGGCAGGGAGAGCCATGATACCTGCCCCGATGATCGAAGTGGCCAAATTGAACACGGCGCCGGGGATTCCGGAACCGTCCTCGGATCTCTCCGAAACTGCCCCATCAAGAATGAGGGGGAGATCGTCGAACTCGTCGCCATCTTCTTCGTCAAAGAAGCCCTTTTTAGAGTCATTCTCTGATCTATGGCCATTGGTTGAGGTGGGGTTGTGGGGTTGGAGCTCTACAGAGGAATCTCTTGGTATAATAATGGAGTAATTGGTGTTCATGGTGGTAAGATTGTGAGGAAATATGAATTGGGTTTTGATTATTATCCAAATGTAGGTGAAATTTGTTGAGATATGGGGAAAAAGGAGGAAAAATTACCCCCAAAAAAAAGAGAAAAAGAAAAAAAAAAAAAAAAAAAATCTCTCTTTGGTTTCTTCTTGGTACTGAGATCAATTTGATAAGATTATGGAGAGATATGAGCTGGGAAAAATCAATTTTTGAGATCTTCTGGGGAATTTGATGAAAAATTTTACGGAGAGATATGAACTGGGATTTGATTATAACGTGAATTTACATGAGATTTGTTGAGATTTTGCGCAAAAAGGAGAGAAATTACAACAAACAAAACCAAGCTGGGCTAAAAAATTCTCTCTTTAACATCTTCTTGGGAATTTGATGAAAAATTTCGGGATTAAATTAGCAAAAGATTTACCTGGTTTTTGGTTGGAGAGGAGAGATCTAAACTCAAAACTCAAAACTCAAAACTCAAAACTCAAAACTCAAAAGCCTCCTCTCCACTTCGACATTAAATTTGGGATCAACAGCAAAAGGGGAAGAGAGAGAGAGAGATTGAGGGGACTTTGTGTTGAAATTGGAGAATTGGGATTTTATTATTTTTATATATTATACATTTTTTTATTATTATTATTTATCACATTATTATACTTTTCCTTGCTTTGACCAAACGAGTATTGCCGCGTCGGATGGGGAGATGTTGAGGCCTTCTATGAATGGGTTTTGGATAATTAATCATACAAAAAAAATTTAATTATCTACCATTTAAATTTAATTTTGTGACCTTATTTAGAAAGCGATAAATTATTTATTAATTTTTTTACGTTCAAACTTTAAATAATATATAATATTAAATAATAAAAATAATTTTAATATTTTGAGAAAGTGAAAAATTATTAACTGTATTTAAAAAATAATAAATTATTTACTGTATAACACTAATTTTGTAAATAAATTTGTGGCTAATATGCGTAAAAAATTTATTGATTTTGGATTTCGCAGATTTGACCCAAAATTTTAAAAAACTGACCAAAATATTCTAATTCTTTTCCGCCTCTCTCTCTCTCTCTCTTTTTTACTCTCCGGCCCTTATGGTATCAAAGACGGTGGCGCATTCTCTTTCTTCGCTTTATTTTTTCGTCGGCATAGGCACCGACACTGGCGTTGGAGGAGAAAAACGTTATTACGAACGCAGGTGAAAGCGGAGCGAACGGACGCGATGAGGTTGTGGTCGATGCCGTGTTTGTTGTCGCCCGTGAAGATTAGAACGAAAATGCATCCGCGCTTCTCCAACGAGGGCTTCCGGCGAAGGCGATGACTATGATAAAGGACGAGGGAGGAAAAAACCATGATAGAGGAAAAAAAATTATAGAGAGTAAAAAAAAATAAAAAAAAATAAAAAGTAAAAATAAAAATAATATATATATTTTATATTAAAGGTTAAGAAACAGAAAAAAATGAAGAAAAAAAATGAAATTGTACTATTAATATGAAGTTGCACTATTTTAGAAAAATTTTATACTGTTTTAGAAAAAAGTTACACTAGTGAAACAAAAATTTTACTCTTTAGACGAAAGTTACACTTTCTCTCCTTCTCTTTATCCTCTTCCTCTTTTTTTTCCTCTACTTTCTCGTGCTTTTTCTGCGCCGATCGACGTACGTGGTGGAGGTGGAGGAAAACATAGCAACACCGGAGAAGAGGACTGCAGAGGCGGAGGCGGCCCACCTTGCCTCGCTCCACGGGAGTGCACTTCCTCGTACGGCTTCTCCTTGTCGTCTTCATCCCCTTCTTCACACTTAATACAAGAAAGAGCACAACAAATTTACTTAATTACAAAATAAAATTTTCTTAATTAAGTGGAGGCGAGTCCCTCATATGGCTCCTCCTAGTGGTCCCGAATGGGTGCAAAAGAATACGACAAAAGAAGTACAAAGAACCAGATGAGGAGGAGAAAGAGAAAAAATAGTATAATTTTAGTTCAAAAGGTGTAACTCTCATTTCAAAAAATATAATTTTTATTTCAAAAAGTATAATTTTTATTTAAAATAGTATAAAATTTTTCTAAAATAATACAACTTTATTTTAAAAGTGCAACTCCATCTTCTTCTTCTTTTTTCTATAGTACTTAATTTTTCTTGTAGTAATGACGGTATATAATAATTTTTTCAAAATAAAAAAAAATATTTTTTTTCTTTATATTATTATTATTATTTTTTTCTATCCTCTGTATTTTTTTTCTTCACCGCTATTATGAACCCCGCCGGGCCGCCCTCAAAGCCACGCCCACTTCTACCGTGCCTGCGCCCACGCCCGCAACGACGTTGTGCCCACAATATACGTGTGGGCATAGGCGTGGGCATGGGCATGGGCATGGGCATGGGCGCGGTGTCGAGGGGCGGCGCTCCGACGAGTTCTATGGCGGTGCGGCTTGGACGTTACGTGCACTGTGGGAGTGAGGCGGCGAACTTGGAAAAGAGAAGAGAAGTAAGAAGAATTTTGAGCGGAGAAAAAAAAAAGAAAATAAAAATAAAAATATTTTATTCAATTTTTTAAAAATCTGGATCAAATCTATAAAAATAAAAAATACTAACCCACCTTTATCCAAATGCAAAATTAATAATTTTTTTATGCAAATTAGTCTAATTTTTTAAAAAAAATTACTTTTATAATTATAATATTTTTAAACATATAAAAAAAAAAAAAAAAAAAAAAAAAAAAAAAAAAAAAATCTTTTGTGAAGGATTGGAATAAATTGGCTGGATATGGCATGGCCAATTAGATATAGTAATCTAGTAGGAAAAGGAGAGTAGTTTTTAACTTTTGTATTTTATTTTCTTTTAATTATTTTTTTTATTAAATTTTAAAATTTATTACATTATTTATTTTTTATTTACTTTTTTTGTACTTTTTTCTGTACGTATTTTTATATTTTAAATCAAATAAATCTTTCCATGCTTGTAGAGACCGCGATTATAACTTGATAGCATTTAGTCAATCTCAGCATCTACTTTTGTAAATTTTTAAAAAATATTATGACATCTCCGTCATAAAATTTAGGGTTAATTGCATACGGCTCCCTGTAAATATATCAAATAGCATATATATTCCTATAAATTTCAACTTTTCATATTTATCTTTTCAAAAATCCAACGTTATTCATATATATCCCTACCGTCTATATCTGTTAAAAAAATCTAGTTAACCATAGGTTAAATACTTAATCTTGGTTAGTTAGTAAGGTAAATATACTTTTTTATCCTTTCAGATATTTCTGCATTATTTTTTGGAGGGACATTTTTAAAAGGGCAAAACTATCATTTTACATATAATCTGTTAAAAAATAAACAGTGAACTAACGATAATAAACCAGAGTGATATATATAAATAACTCAGGACTTTTGAAGGGATAAATATGAAAAGTTAAATTTTGTAGGGATATATTTGATATTCGATATGTTTACATAAAGTCGTATGCAATTAATCCTAAAATTTAATATGTTGGATGACTGAGATGGTCGTAGACACGAGGACAAGATTGAGGTGGCGGTGCTGGACTTGATGCCAAAGTAAAAAAAAAAATAGATAAAGATCAGAGACGGACGGTGCCATTAGTTTTACACTTAGCATTTTTCTTAGTTTTAAAGATTAAGAATTTGATTGCAAAAATTAAAAGATCGGGTACAAGAATGAAAAATCCTGTAAATGGTGGTGACTTTGTAAAAGGAAAAAGATACATGTACACCCCTCTTAGTGGTGTACATCCTACACTTTCACAATCAACGGTGCGAATTAAGTAGGATATTTGAATTAAAAAAATAGATGATATTGCTACTACTCAATTTTTAGGCCACACTCTTTTTCTTCTTTTTCCCTCTTCTGTACAGAGCACTGCCCCAATCCCTCTCTCCTTCTCCTCCCGCTCCCTCCCCCCCCCCTCTCTCTCTCTCTCTCTCCCTTTCTCTCTCTCTCGCTTCGACGATCTACGACGCCTTCGCGAGGGCGACGCCCCCGATCAAGCCACGACCCCTCTCTCTCTCTCTGTTGCTTCGAGGATCTACGACGCCTTCGCGAGGGCGACGCCCCTGATCAAGCCATGGTCCCTTACGTCGACGACAAGCTCTGTGCATTCTTCAATCCCCTAACAAGAGTGTACAGGTATATTTAAATCCCTTCATTTCATTCTCTCATTTTTTCTAATTCCTCATGATGGTACAAACTTTTTCCTTACTCAGTACTGCTAGTTGTACACTCTTTATGGGGAGGTGTACAGCTTACACCCTTAATAGAGGGAACTGGGATGAAAATGTTGAAGATGAGAGCTTTTGAGTATGTACTATGTTTATATATATATATATATATATATATATATATATATATATATATATATATAGGAAAATGCTATGTGTACACCCCTTTCGGGGTGTACATCATACACCCCACCCATCTAAGGGTGGGGGTGTGATGATGGGTCACTCGATGTGACCCGTAAAAAATATCGGCACCATTAAAATGGTGGAGGTGTATGATGTACACCCCTTCGGGGTGTACATGTAGCATTGCTCATATATATATATATATATATATATATATATATATATATATATATATATATATATATATATATATATATATATATATATATATATATATATATATATATATATATTCAAATTAATTCAAGTTGCTTGAGAAAGGGGATAGGAATCTTATTGACCCAAATCTATACAAACTATAATTTGCCGGTTTCTAAAGGGTGACGTGTCGTGCTGCCGTTAATTTGGCTGATGTGGCATCGTTTTATGCTTCGGGTGCTCCTATGCTAGCTCACCTCCTGTGCTTCGGGTGCTCCTATGCTAGCTCCGAACCTCCTTTAATGTCTCGGTCTCCGCCCCACCTCCCCCCCTACTCCTCGCTTCTCCTCCTCCCCCCCCCCCTCTCTCTCTCTCTCTCTCTCTCTCTCTCTCTTTCTGTGTTCCTGTTCTTTCTAACCTATCGTGGAACCTCCCCCGTCTCTCTCTCCCGTTCTCCGAAGGCATCGCCCCCGCCGCATTACGCCGTCGATTTTTCCGATGCGGCGAAGCTCCTCCTCCGCCGCTTCTCGCAGGAGCTGCGCGCGAGGCAGATCCTGCTCGACCTCAAGGCGGAGCTGCTCCGCTTCTCCCGAAACCTTGGCCTCCGCCTCCGCGGCGGCGGCAGCGGCGAGGCGGCGGTGGAGGATGCCCTGGCGGCGCGCGCGGCGCGGCGGGAGCGGGCGATGGCGGCGCGGCGGGAGCGGGCGATGGCAGCGCGGCGGGAGCGGGCGATGGCAGCGCGGGCGCGGGCGCGGGGGCTGGATCGCCCGGGGGCGGCGCGCGGCGCGATCCGAGGGCTCCGGTTCATCAGCCGGAGCCGCGCTGACGCGTGGGGCGATGTCGAGGGAAGCTTCGAGAAGGGCGTAGTAGTCTCGGTTAGGGTTTGGTGAGTAGTTTTTAATCTTTTTATTAGGGTTTTGTGTTCTTATACACTTAGGCGATCGCAAGAAGACATTAATGATTGCATTATCTTGCTTGAGTGGTTAGGGTTTCTAGGGTTTACTTGGTAGTTTTTAGGTTTTCTTGGAACTTAAAATTGGTTTGCTATGCTTCTCTCTGTTTTGGCTGTTGTTTCCTTTCATTTCGTTTGATGATGTTTGTTTTCGGTTTCTCTCACTCTTTTTTTTTTTTTTTTTTTCATTATTATGTATGTTTTTGGTTGGTATCATTTTTAGATAATCTGGTGAAAAAGTACAGTAAAGCTCAATCAAATCTGGAGAGTCTAAGGGGGATGGGGGCGACGGTTTTACACGACGTTGATGCTAAAAAAATGAAGCTTCACACGGATTTGAAGATGCGGAAATTCGATAGGATTGTGTTCAACTTTCCACATGCTGGGTTTAAAGGAAAAGAAGATGATGCAAGAGTTATCAAGTAGGTATCCAAAATCTAAAATAGCTTACCAGCTCTTTTGTTTAATGCTCCAATTAATTCACATTCTCTGCATAAGTAGAAATAGGTTGAAGATATGGCAAGGCAATTTTCAATCTATTCTAGGGGTTCTTGCAGGCTGCAACATGACAGCACGTATTTACTTCAAGCTGTGAGAATATGCTAAATTATATAATTTGCGCTCGGCCATCTGTTTTATTGATAATCGGCCATCTGTTTTATTGATAATTTGTTTCTTTCATGTGTTTGACGACATTTAGGGTATTATTTATAATTTTTAACATTCTAAACTGGCTCTGTTATATCATTTAGATATTGATCGGTAACTAATCTGCACTTATTTAACTGGTAAGGGTTTTTTTTATAAAGATCTAATTTATGATAGGTAGTTGTAGAGAGATAAGTTGATTATTTTCCTAGAACTCTACTTTTAGGAGTAATACTGAAGGCGGCGCGGCGGGAGCGGGCGATGGCAGCGCGGGCGCGGGGGCTGGATCGCCCGGGGGCGGCGCGCGGCGCGATCCGAGGGCTCCGGTTCATCAGCCGCGTGGGGCGATGTCGAGGGAAGCTTCGAGAAGCTCGCGCGCAACGGGTTCCTCTCCCGCTCCGATTTCGCCGAATGCATGAGTACTTTTCTTATTAATTAGCCAACTCTCCCTTTTTAATTAATCTTCTAATTATTGATCACCCCCATGCATCGATACTCACTCACTTTTTATTTATTTTTTTTTTATTTTTATTTTTTTTAGAAAAAACATAGTCCAATCAAATGCAGCTCCATTTGGGATTAATTCTTTTTTTATTTTTTTTTAAAATATTTTTGATTAAACTGATGAATCAGAATATCTGCGGCACTTCGCCGTTCTGCGACCGCTCCACCGCCTCCAGCAGCGACAACGTCCCCTTCTCCGCCCTCCTCCTCCTCCCCCAACGACTCTTCCCGCTGCATGTCGCCGCTGACGAACCAGAAACCCTAACCCTAACCCTAACCCAGTAACTTGGGAGCACTTTTAGCAATAAAAAAATTGCTGTGCAACCATATAAAATTTGTGTAATTTGAGAGGGTAATGCATGCATTGATTTTTTCACAAATAAATTTTTTTTTTCTAGGCTCTTAATAATTTCAAATTTTATTTAATATTTTAGAAACAATTTATTTGTTCATCAGTTTAAAATAAAAATAATTTTACTATTTTATTTTTAAATTTTTTTAAATAAATAATCGTATAACATTGAGGCGAAATACAATATTATAAGCTAACAAATAATAATAATACCAAATAAAAAAATCTAAACCTGTCGAAACAGTCAGATTTTAATTTGTTTTTTATTTTTTCAGATAATATTTTCCGTTGGTAATTTTTTATGACCAATTTATATTATTTAGAATATTTTTATATTATTTTTAAAGTTGCGAAAATAATCCAAAAGTGTATGGAAGTTTAGGGTACCGTACATTTTCAAATATATATATATATATATATATATATATATATATATATATATATATATATATTATATTTTATTTATTTTAAAATAAAATAAATTTTATTATACATTTCAAATAAAGTGTTTATCTATACATATTATATAAAGTTTTATCAATTAATATTTTGCAATAAATATATTATATATAATATAAGATAACATTTTGTAACATTAATATTTAAATATATGATTTGATTTGATTAATGTTGTTTTTCTAAAAATGATCATTCTCCAAAAAATTTGATTTTGTTAGATTATAGTAAATTTGTTATTAAATTAAATATATATAATTTGATTTCATTGATGTTAAATATAATATTTAAATATATGATTTGATTTGACTGATATTTTTTTTAAAAAAAATAATAATTTCTTAAAAATTTTAAACAGATTTGTATAGTTTTATTAGATTACAGTAGATTTGCTATCATATTAAATATATGATTCGATTTCGTTTTTCTAAAAATAGTTATTCTCCAAATATTTACAACAGATTTTGACAGTTTTGTTACATTATGATAGATTTTGCTATCATAAGTACCCTTTTCCTCTTCCCAAAATTCATGTGACACCTGAAGATCTCCTATCATAACCCAAAAATTTGGAAGTGATCTCCTAAATTATGTATGGAAGAATGTGCCAGATTTTTTCACATAACATACTAAGCTAACTTTTAAATTATTATTATTAACTGATTTGATCTTATATTTATTAATTTTCGGAATTATTCAAACTATGCAATTTTGGAATGCTACAAGATTTGAGGTTGATCTGACAACTTAAGATTTCATGTTTGCTTATTCATAATCACTAGACTTTAGCTTAATGTGAATGTCATAAATACTAAATCCTCTTTGTAATATTACAAAATTTGCTTTGTAATTGATGTGACCATTGGAGATTTCTTATCATCATTTCATAATTAATGGACTTTAGATTCAATTTTCTTTGGAATACTACAAGATTTGAGATTGATGTGACAACTGAAGATTTTCTATCATGTCACTAAGATTTGCTTTGAGATTGATATGACCATTGAAGATTTTTGAAAGTGATGTTTGTTTATTCATAATTATTAGACTTTAGTTTGATGTGATATTAGAATATTTCTCTGAATTTTATAATTACTAAATCTTCTTTGTAATATTACAAGATTTACTTTGTGGGTGATGTGACTACTGGAGATTTAGGATTTTAGATTTAGATTTAGTGTGATATTAGAATATTTCCTATCATATTGTTTTGAAGATTGTGCCAGATTCTTTTAGGATCTATATCATGATGCAAATCTACTAATAAGATTTGCTATTATTTGCTATCATCCTATTAAATTCTATAGATAATATATATCTATTTTATAAAATGATATAATATTAGCAGATTACTATTATAATTATTAGTAGATTCTATTTGGAGATTTGCATGCTATTATATATATTCATTAGTCATTTCAGGTTATAATTACTACTTTTAACTGATGTGACCTCTGGAGATATTCTACCATACCACTAAATTTGAAAGTGATGTTTGTATATTCATAATTATGTATTGAAAAATGTATCAGATTCTTTTACCTATCATATTTTTTTTCCTGTAATTAAAGCTATTAGTGGATTTCCCTCTTAATTGTAATGTCAAAGGGAAGTCTCCTATTGAAAAAAATTTGCTCATCAAATATGAAGAACAACTGCATTCTCCTACTGCTCAGAAAAAAATTAACAGAGATTTATTACAGAAACACCACCAGATGTAAAAAATTCTTCCGGGTATTTTTGCTATCATTTATATTAAGTAATATTTTTGATAAATTTGTATAAATATATTTTTTTCGCTTTTTTAACTTTAGTAAATATTTTTATGATCAGCTGAAGGCATTTTGTCGATGATATATCTGAAATACATCATCGTAAAAAACTTCGCCTTACGTAAGATATCTAATCTAAATTACTTTTCTTAACTATTTATTTATGATTATATATATATAATTATAATTTATTTATAATATTAAATTTTTTACATTAATTGTAGGTTCGATGAAGAAGAACGTTCTGATAGAGAGACAAGATGAAGCATTATATACTACAAACAATTTACTAATATAATATTTGTGTGCTGTATATAATATATGCTGTTTAATATACTACAAATTATATACGACAAATAATTTACTAATATAATATTTGTGTGCTGTATATAATATATGCTGTTTAATCTTTAATACTTAGTTTAATATTTAGTATTTCCATTTTTTTTTTATAATTTTAAACTATAAAGTATTTAAATTTCAATGAAGGATACTTTGTTAGATAAAGTGATATTTAGTAATTCTCAAAAATATTGTCGAAATTTTATATTTCTGGCTTTTCAAAATATATTGACATATTTTGTAAGATTGTATAAAATCTTTGTAATCCTTCAAAAAAACTTTAAATTAAATATAGTATATTTAATTTTTTCTATCTTTTAAATATAATAATTATTTATATATTTTTCTAAAAAACTAATTATAAGCTATTTTTAATTTTTATATTTAATAAATTATGTTTAATATCTAATTAATTTTTAGTTACCGCAGCGAAGCGCGGGTATTTAACTAGTGTAAAGTAATTTTTCACTCTAGTCGGTGTTCGAAAAATTATTAATTGAAAAAATAGTAGGAAAAGTAAAAATAATCTAAAGTTGGCTTCTGTACACTCATATATACAAAATGGTACCCTTGTAGACAGTCCAAATTCAAGGAGATATGTAAAGATAGTCTAAAGTTGGCGCTGCTAATTGGTGTAGCTTTGTTAATAGAGGGAACACATCGATATCTAGCTTTGTAAATATCTCCAGTCCAAATTCAAGTATGAGCTGTCAATTGGTTTATGGAACAGCCATAGATGTGTTCTGTACAGTCATATATACAAAATGGAACACTTGTAGACATCATTGGCTTTGTGGTATATAGCTCTCAATTCCAAATTCAAGTAGAGATTTAAAGAGAGTCTAAAGTTGGTGCTGTCAATTGGGTTAGGGAACATATATAGATGGGTTTTTTGCAGTCTTATATACAAAAGGGAACACTTGTAGGCAGTCCAATTTCAAGTAGAGAATTAAACAAAGGGGGCTAAGATGCATGCATCATTGGTTTGATGTAGTCTCTTTAAAATAGGGAACACTTTTGTCCATATATAGCTCTTTGAATCTCTACAGTCCAACTTCAAGTAGGCGTTGCTAATTGGTTTAGGAAACGGCTATAGATGGGTTATGTACAGTCATATATACAAAAATGAATACTTGTAGGCATCATTGATTTTGTGGTACAGTCTATATATAGCTCTTATCATAGCTGTGTAGAGATTTCAAGAAAGGGGCTAAGATGTAGGCATGGCAGCTTTTTTCGTCGTGAGTACTATTACCTGTACACCCCTACTTGCAATGTATAGGTTACACCCTTAACAGAGGAGACTCGGATGGACATAAGTTATCTTTGTTATCATACACCCCTATTTGAACTATAATTAAAGACCAAAGAAGATTTTTTACTCTTGTACCGAGGTTTTCGGAACCCACATAGCTTATTAGGGGGATTATGGAGCCGATTATCACAACGGAGACGGTGAATGAGCAGGCAGTGACGACTCTTGACGAGCTGTGCTTTGATTTTACAAAAAATGACGTGTTCAAGCACTGCCGGAGGGATAATACAAATGTCGTTAATGTTGTTGTGGATGTGGATCTCGTTGGGATTGGGTCCTCGGAGCAAAAGATGATTGCCAAGCTTAATGCAGCTAGGGACGCCCTGCATAACTTGGCGAACTCTAATCGGATTTGTTGACAAGGGCACAAGTTGGTAGTGAAGTAGAGGAGAATAGAGAAGCTAAGCAAAAGCTTAATGACTTATGTAGTAACTATTTCTTGGTAAAACCCTTATTAGAAATGTAGCAGAATCTTAAAGACGAAGAGTTCGCAAATAATTTTGTAATATAGGTTTTGCCAGCGGATAGATGCTGCATACCTCATTAAGCTTTTGTTTAGTTGCTCTATGCTCTCCTGCTTCACTACCAACTTATGCCCTTGACAACAAATATGATTAAAGTTTGCCAAGTTATGCAGGGTGTCCCTAGCCGCATTAAGCTTCACAATCATTTTCTGCTCCGAGGATCCAATCTCAACGAGATCCCCGTCCACAAAAACATTAACGATATTTGTATTATCTCTCCGCCAGTGCTTGAACACGGCATTCTTTGTAAAATCAAAGCACAACTCGTCAAGAGTTGTCACTGCTTGCTCATTATCCTCCGTTTCCGCTGTGATAATCAGCTCCATAATTCCCCTAATAAGCTACGTGCGTTCCGAAAACGCCGGTACAAGAGTAAAAATCCTTCTTTGGTTTTTAATTATAGCTCAAACAGGGGTGTATGATAACAAAGACAACTTATGTCCATCTGAGTCCCCTGTGTTAAGGATGTAACCTATACATCGCAAGTAGGGGTGTACAGGTAACAATACTCACGACCTTTGAGGTCTTTAATTACAGCTCATAAAGGGAAAAAACAATTTTTTTTTGGTCTTTAATTAGAATGGAAACTAAATGTGATTGTACATTAGGCGCTCTAAATTGATCTTTAACATCTTGTCCAATGTATTAAATTTAATTGTTTCCGAAATCGATCCAATCTACTAACCAAGAATGAAGCGGTAAGTGCAGGCCAAAAATAGGATTATAATTAATCTGCTATAGATCTGTCCCGATCCGATCCGAACAGCCATTTGTTGTACTTAGGAGTTGTTACGTAATTCAAAAAAAATATTTTCTATGGCAAATAATTTTCTGGCCATTTTTTTACTTGGTTCAAACACCCTAAACATCTTCCCAATTCGTCGTAATGGCGATTTTTAACATATTCTTCCCTTTCTTCCTACAAGCTATTCATTTTCATCTTCTAAAGTAGACGCTGTAAATTGGTATATGATATACACCCCTAAAAGGAGTGTATCCATAGAACAACTCCTTTGTAAAACCGTATTATTTTTAAAATTTTAAACGGAATAAATTGTACCACTATTTTTTGGGCTGTAAGATAAATTTATTTTAATCCTCAAACTTTTTTGAACTTGACCCTATGGCTATGATTACTTTTCCCACTCTTTTTAGAATTTCTTGGACTAAAGATGAAATGCTATTAACCCCCCCCCCAAATCAATTGTAACAAAGTAGTTAGAAATATATATTATATAGTTGAAAACACAATAATTATAGCTACACTCATCTTATTTGGTTGAATGCAGTAAAAAAAAAAAAAAATACTATAAATATAAATTATTTGTTTGATTGCATATAATATTTTCGAAATTTTATCACTTTGTATATACAGTGATGTTATTTAAAATTTCTTGCTCCAACTGTTATAGTTGGAACTAGAGATAATTTGGACGTAATTTCAACTGTTACAGTTAAATCTTTTCGTACAGTTCCAACTGCAGTAATTGAATTCAAATATATAAAATCAAATATTAGATTTAGATATGCGTGTAATTATAATTGCAGTGCAGTGCAGCGCAGCAACAACTAGGTCGAAAAGCCCAGTAGTTGTCCCAAGATGGGATTCTGGGGTTGGAAAGAAAACCTCAACTTCGTCGACTTTCTCAAAACTGGATCCGAAAATACTAATCAGAAGCTATTATTCTTATTTCATGGTCTAACAAAAGCATTAAGATCCTTTCCCATGCACTTGATAAATTGAATACATGGTAAATCTCTCTCAGGAGTCAGGACCAAAAAAAAAAAAAAAAAAAAAAAAAAGAAGAAAAAAAGGGAAGTTAAAATGCTTCTCCCAACACCCATTTTTAAGCCTAAACACATTCTCATCTAAGAATAAGACAGTGATCAGCTTAAACATGAACACAAAGACCACGCAACATCATCCCTTCGTCACGCATGAATGATCAATCAAAGGTAAGTTCAATATACTGGAGAAAATTGTTAGGTACAGCATTGATTTATATCTCTAATTACTATCTATGTGATTGTATCTAAGCATTTCGTCATCAAAGGAAAAAAAAAGATATAGAAAAGCTTGAAATCATGTAGCATAACTTTCAGATTCCTCCGTAACTGCTGTAATTTGGGTTCCTCTAGGGCTGTTCTCGACCAAGTCTTTTGTGTCCGCAGACAACTCGTTGCAGTGAATAAGCCTCGTCGGCCTTTCTTGCTGGAACATTCTGTCTCGATAGAGATTATAAAGTTAAGAGCGAACAAACCGAATTGTGAATCCATTTTGTTTTTTTTGTGTTTTTGCAGAAAAAGTGCCACTTCTTTTTGTTTCTGCAACTCTAGCTTTTCAACTTTGGACCAGACTCGCCCCTCCAATACAGGACAACAATTCATAGCTTTGAACAGTCGATGCACGATTTTGAATGATTAATGCAGCAGTTTTAAGAGAACCCAATGTAATATGTACTTCAAAATTGTCGATCAATTATTCAAAACTGCGTGCATCGTAATTTTTACACTAATGGATTTATAGCGAAAAGGTTAATTTTCTACGGTATTATCATCAGGACTCGAGAAAATTCAACTGATCATTTAAGACTTACGGGTGCTTGCAGAGCATCGGACTTTGCAATGTGACGACATATTTGCACGAAGAAATCTCCTTAATGGAACTGATTATTACAGGGGATTCCGTGCAAACAAATCTAACCTGTAGGAAAGAGAAGATACATAAGAAATCACTCATAAGAACTACACAACTAGTGGTACAGTTAGTAACTCTTCTACCTCAGTTTCCCTAGCTTGATCTGTGAGGTCACAAATTGTTCCATTTGTATACTGGTGTGCATGATACCTGCCGAAATCAGTTAAAATTTTTTTTTTTTTTAGCATGACGTTCTAATTGATTTTAGAAGAAAGACGTGATCCTTACATACTTCGGTTGTCTTTAAAGAGATGTTTCTACCTTTGAGAGGCATCTCTGGAGCGATGATCTTTAAGCATAAAGGCATCAGAATCTTTCTGGTTGTGAGCAGCTGTTGCTTCAGGGTCGAATTTGCCCAACACAAATTCTTGAACAACCTTCAACAGTAACAGAATTTCAAATTATTTTAAGTTAGGTAATCACGTATAATAGATAGCTGATAATAGCAACGAAAAATAGAGTAAAAATTACTGTAAGTATCAAAAAATATCCAAATTTGATGTAATGACAGCATAATGAACGGCTATACGATCTGCCACTAATAAGAAAGGGGGCATAGAATTGGGAAGATAAACGGTGGAATTTACAAATGTCACTAACATATAATGGGACTGGGAATTGTTAAGTCGCAATACAAAAAGGCAAAAATGTACAGACCGCACCTGAACGATAGCATATTATGGATTGAATAACAATAGAACTTTGGGCTCCACTCTTCTGGTCCTACCGCCATTGTTTAGCATCGGAGGAGTGGAGCTTCAAAGCACTTTCGGATATTTTTTTTGTTGGCTTTATAGCCTCAAAATGGTTGCTTTTAGATAATGCATTTCCAAACTATAGTAAAGAACAGTTCTACTCAAATGGCGCTTTCCCATAAACTCCTACTGGATCAAACAACCCCTTAAGCATCTAGAGAAGGACGATTGGAACCAATTCAACAAGAATCCAACAACGCTATCAAAACCTACCACCAACTTTTCTTTTCTCTAGCCGTACTAAATCTTTTCGTGTGAAATCATGACAATAACAACTAAGCTAGCAACACAACAATAACGGCAAAAAGAGGAAGTAACTGACCTCATTATCCTCCAAATGAATTTGCCTTATTTTTTGGTGATAACAGAATTCATAAGACCACCAACCTTCGTGCTACATGACAGACGAAAAGAAAAGAAACAGTTACACAAAATAGTCACAAAGAAGAAGAAAAAGAAAAAGAAAAAGAAATGAAATCCTCTTACTCTATAGAAGCATTGATCATTCAGAACATCAAGCAATTCATCTGGTGTCTTCAACTTGATCCTTCTGTCACTTTCTATAATAACATTGCTTGAATTCTGTTGGATAATAGACCTTACTGTTTTGGTTTCCTCTTCCTTTGGTAAGAAACACATGTAATTTTGGCCCTCTTTATTAGTCAGGAGCACGGATTCCTGGCCATTCTCCTGCAATTTCTCTTGTCATGCTAGCAACTCAAAATTATAATATACACTTAAATCAAGTACACTATTAAAATAGCCATCAAGGCAGAAAACTATAAACTCAGTAACTAGAAAGGACAAAGAATCACAAAATTGGCAAGGTTGGGCAGAGTGAAAAACTGTTCCAGTAATACGGTTTTACAGCTTTCGAAAGAAAAATTACCATATCTCCTAACAGTATAAAACCCTGTATAACGGTCAGTAGAATGACAAAAACTATCTTGTTGAATACACATAAAAATATGTACTCTTAAATAAACAGGCAATCTTTAGAGTGTTTAGCAGAAAGGAGTGATAATCTCAAATAAGGTGGAGATTTCCGACAAATAAATGAGATTTTCAATGTAATCTATAACCTACTTTTCTATAGCACTTCAAAATCAATTTTCTCGTTCCTCTCAAAAGTTATTAAGTGTGTCCACTAGGCTGCAAAATCAGCTCAATTAAAGCATATTGATCAGTGTTTGAACTTTAAACTAACCATGTTGTTTGAACAACAACACTGAAGCCAGTTAATACATTTTATTTCAAGCATTGATCAGTACACTCGCTTTCAAACAAAATTACAAACGGAAAAAGAAAATGAAAATGTCAAGTCTCTTTCTTTTCTTTTCCAATTGCTCAAAACGAAAGAAATTTGCATGGCGTTCATCTCTGTCGGATCGTTAGTGCTAACCATTAATCCCAAAAGCTCGAACTGTTAAAAATACGTAACCAATTTACTTAAAGTGTACAGACACAGTGCCCACGACACCCAATTGTAACTCGGCCCAACCAGTCTAACGCCACTTTGAGTATGACTCGGCCCAACCCAGCCTCAGGCTATTTCAAACGTGACTCGGCCCAATCCGGCCTCCAGCCACAGGACAGAATGTTGGTCCCTCCAAGCCAACAATCTCCATTGGCCTAACAGATTAGTTCTTACTGTGTGATTGGTTGTGGAATAGAGGTGCAAAAAGAAATTAGGCTGTTAGAAAAGGAATAGCATGATTAGTAAATGAAAAGGGTAAATGGTTCATCAAAGCTCGAAATTGTAAGGCATGATTTAGTGAATGGATTTTGAATTTGTAAGTCTTCACTTCTTATTTCTTTTCCCAATTTATTCCTCTCCGTCCTAATCTCCACCCAATTACTTTTAAGATTAATTTTTCTGTTTATCTATTTCTCTACAAGTTGCAGCTTTTCTATTGCAGGATACCAAAATGGGACCTTAGCATTTGAGAGTTTACGTAGTACTTGAGATTGATTTGGCAAATGTGATCTCCGATAGCGAAGATGCGTCAAGATCTTATAAGAATAGTAGCCTAGTTGCAAGCGAAGATTCAAATACAAGACGAAGAAGAGAAAATAACGAAAACAATAAATCCACTTACAGGATGAAATGGTGAATCTGTAGAATGGAATTCTATATCGTATTTTGGTTCGCGAGAACTCCGCCCAAATGCCACACCTGAGAATCAAAATGAAGAAAATTACTAGGACAAAAGAGAAAAACTGCTAATATCTCCCTCAGATACATAAATATGGTATTCCCCAACTTTTTGCAAAAACGAATTCCTTCTCAAAATCAAAATATATACATGAATGCAATGCTGTTATTAGTAAATAAACACATCAGGAGATAATTCCACCTAAATTATCGGCATTTCGACTACTTCAAAGCAAGCAAGTGATGATAATCCTCAACTTATTTGAGGCAATAATAACAATATAGCTACATAAAACCCTTCCATCACAAAAATTCCAATAAAATATTTGTTCTATTTCAACATCAAATACCTAAGCCACCATTTTTTTGATGAATACAAAATCTAAAAATCACAGGCCTAAAATCTAGTAAAAATCCGAGCTTGAACAAAACCCAGATCATATTTTCAACAGGTACAACATTATACGACACAAATTGAGATCAAATTGGAGATAATCGTTGAGAAATTACGAAAAAAATAACGAAAAAAGGCGGGACAAAAAAAAAGGTGGGAAAAGGGGATTGATTACCCGAAGACGATGTGAAAATCTGATCGGCGGAAACGGCGACGATGAGGAAGGGATTGGAGGGGGAGAGGAGGAAGAGGGAGAAGAAGAGGGAGGCTAAGGATCTCGCGGATCCCATCGAGGAAAGGAGAGGAGACGAGTTCGATCACCTCCTCCTCGTCCTCCTCGGATGGGTTTTGGATATAGCAGAGGGGAGCGCACGATAGCGGCGGCGCACAATAGCGGCTGCGCACGATAGCTCAGTAATTTTTTTTAAAAAAAATACAAAAAATTATCTTATAAATATCGATTTTCTCAATTTCCCTCACTAAATTTCAAAAACCTGCATTTTATTCTTTTAAAATATCAAAAAATATTTTCACCACATTACAGTGTTAATGAAGAGGATGAAATAAAATAATCATATTATTTTTACTTGTTCTTAAAAAAATAATAATAATAATAATATATTTTTAAATTTTAAGGGTATTTTTAATATGCCCTAAATTATAAAGAATTGACGAAACCTGACGAAAGAGCCAAATGCATCAACTTAAATTTAAATTTTGGATGAGATAAAATATAGATTTTAAAAAATCAGAAAGAAAGAGTAAAAATACGGATACTTACCGAGGATTTTATGCAATTTAATTTTCTTTTTCATAAATATATCAAATTTATCTTGACTATGAACTATTTTAAATTGAATATCCAAATTTTTATTTTAATTTATTTGATTTGAGTTAGTCAATAATAATTTAATTTTAAAATTTATTCTAATTACTTGTTTTAATAAATTTAAACTTGTGAGAACTATTTTAAATTGAATATCCAAATTTTTATTTTAATTTATTTGATTTGAGTTAGTCAATAATAATTTAATTTTAAAATTTATTCTAATTACTTGTTTTAATAAATTTAAACTTGTGAGATTTATATAAAGTATACAAACTAAATATGTAGATATAAATAATATATTCAAAATTTGAAGTTAAGTTCTGACAAATAAATTAAAAAATTTATAGTAAAATCAAAATTTTGAAAAATCGAGTTGTTAAATCGAAATGGTGGTTGATAATTCTGGCAAATTTTGTATAATTTTTTTTTTTTTTTTCGTTAAAGAGAGAAAGCTAAATTTTTTAAAAAAAAAACACTTAAAAAAAAATGCTCAAAAAATATAAAAATAGTGAATAAGTCCCATCTAGGATGGATGGTGTATACATCATACACCCAATTTTAAATATACGGATAATATTATTAAAAAAAAGAGAGAAATATATAAAGACCCCCACCTTTTAAATATTTTGTAAATTAGTGCTTTGAACTTTCAATTTTAATAATTAAATGTTTTAAATTTTATTAAATAGTGCCTGCATTAGGCCATTTTTCTCAATTAAATTTATTAATTATATAATTATTTTGGTCGTATATATTTCGTATGGTTTTATAAAGCTTCAAAACACCAAAAATAAAAAATAAAAAAAATAAAAAAAAAAAATTTATTTTCTAAAATGTAAAAAAGGCAATAAAAACGTACGTTTAGCTCAAGCTATTCTTCACCCATCATACTTAATTATCAAAATTTTAAAAAATAAATAAATTTTTTATATTTTTAAAGTTTTATAGAATTATAAGTATGATCGACGTCCAATCAAAATAGCTGTGTAATTGATAAATTCATAGAGTTTAGAAAATAAGATTGCCAAAATTTTAAGATCAGGTGACAATTTGCAAAAGTGAGAAAGCTCAAGAGGTATCTATCGAAAGGTAAAATAAGTTTTTTTGTATAAATTTTTTTTTTTATTTAGAAAAATTTTATTTATATAATAAAAAAAAATTTACAGTCACTTCGAAGTGATGAGTAAAATTTATCTCATTCTAAAATAGATGGGAGGTAAAATATATACTTATTTTAGGATTTATATTTAGTATTTATCTTAAAAAATTACTGATTTTTCGTTTTTATAGAAGTGAATTTTTTTTTTTTATTTTAAGATTTGAGCTGATTATTTATAAAACTACCTAAAATATTTTTGCGGGGATTTTTTCAAATTGACCCTCTGAAAACTCAAATTTTGCAAAATGACCTTATGAAATTTTTTTTGTAAAACTAACCTCCTTTTGCCACCTCGGCGCCACGTAGGGTAGAGAGCGTGAAGGCGCTGAAGCGGTTAGCGCCTTCACAATAATCCTATGAAGGCGCTGAAGCGGTCAGCGCCTCCGAAAAATGACTAAGTCCGCAGTGTAAGCGGAAATTGGCGCCTTTAGTATAAAGGCGCTGAATGGCTCAGCGCCTTTAACATTAAGTTAAAGGCGCTGAGCGGATCAGCGCTTTTAACATAATGTTAAAGGCGCTGATCCGCTCAGCGCCTTTAACTTAATGTTAAAGGCGCTGAGCAGATCAGCGCCGTTAACTCAATGTTAAAGGCGCTGAGCGGATCAGCGCCTTTAACTTAATGTTAAAGGCGCTGACCGCTTCAGCGCCTTCAACGCATGGTATGAAGGCGCTGAGGGGTTCAGCGCCTTCATAGGATTATTGTGAAGGCGCTGACTGCTTCAGCGCCTTCACGCTGTCTGCCCAACGCGGCGCCGAGGTGGCAAAAGTAGGGTTAGTTTTGCAAAATTTTTTTTACCAGGGTTATTTTGCAAATTTGTAATTTTCAGAGGGTTATTTTTAAGTTAAAGGCGCTGCGTTGGGCAGACAGCGTGGATGGCTCAGCGCCTTTAAGTGAATGGCTCAGCGCCTTTAACATTAAGTTAAAGGCGCTGAGCGGATCAGCGCTTTTAACATAATGTTAAAGGTGCTGATCCGCTCAGCGCCGTTAACTTAATGTTAAAGGCGCTGAGCAGATCAGCGCCGTTAACTCAATGTTAAAGGCGCTGAGCGGATCAGCGCCTTTAACTTAATGTTAAAGGCGCTGACCGCTTCAGCGCCTTCAACGCATGGTATGAAGGCGCTGAGGGGTTCAGCGCCTTCATAGGATTATTGTAAAGGCGCTGACTGCTTCAGCGCCTTCACGCCGTCTGCCCAACGCGGCGCCGAGGTGGCAAAAGTAGGGTTAGTTTTGCAAAAAAAATTTTACCAGGGTTATTTTGCAAATTTGTAATTTTCAGAGAGTTATTTTAAAAAAATCCCCTATTTTTGCCTTAAACACTCATTTTCTCTTCCTTCTCGGCCTTTCCTTGTGAACTCACGTTTCCAGCAGCAACCTCAACCACTCATCCCATATTTGTCGCCTCCACACCAACTTCTCTGTTGCCTTTTGTATTGCGATGTACATGTTATACTCGCGCGCGCGAGAGAGAGACAACGAACTTATCCCACTCCTCGTCATATATAGCTGCTTGGAGTTTCGTCAGAGACGGAGACAAAGGTGGCGAGGAGAAGGGCGACAATCGCTGGTTGAGGATGCTTCAAAGCATATTTCTCATATTTATGAGTGGGTACATGAGCGACGCCGACAACAGCGAGATGGTGGTAATAATAAAAAAAATAATCTTAGCCGACAACGTAGTATTATATTATTTTTTTTAAAAAAAAAATTATACTATTTAAATATATATTTTATTATTTAATAAAAGAAAATATATTATTTTATATATAGAGCTTACATACTTTTAAAAACACAAGTCTAAATATACTTGTAAATTTTTTACTATATAATTTATATTGAGATTTGTACTATTGTAAAGTCAACTAAAAAAAAAAATACAATAGTACGGATCTCAATACAAATCTAATAATAAAAAAATTACAAGAGCTTGTATTTTTAAAAATATATAAGCTCTACTCTTATTTTATTATTTATTTTACGTATCAAATAATATAATATTTTTTTATTAAATAGTGCGACATATATGTTTTCGTATAATATTTTTTAAAAAATAATATAATATCGTATCATCCGTTAAATATTTTTATCTTTCACTGTCGTCTCCACCTCGCCGCTGAGATCACGCTTGTTAAATTATTTCGAAAGCATTCTCGACCAGCAATCATCAACCTTCTCCTCAGCCACTTTCGTGTTCATCTCCGACGATGTTTCGAACAACGCTATCATCGTCTTTACTACTACGACCTTATCGAAAAATATCAAGAACGGCCACGGCGACGAACGAGCCTTTTGCTCGTGAGCGAGGCACAGAATGAGCACAACAGCGACACAGAAGGAGCACAACGGCAATGCAGAGACCGTGAAGGAGGGATGAGAGAAAGTGGGAGAAGAATAAGTGTACTCATATTAGAGGGAATGGGAGTATTTGGGTTAATTTTTAAAATATTTCATCTGAATTTACAAGGAGAAAAAAAAAAAAAAAAAGTGGCCGACTATTTAAAAATCACAAAACATGTGGATTTTTTTATGCAAAATGGAATTTTCTCCGAGGAGAGAGAGGGGGAGTTTGGCTTGCTATTCAGATTTGATAATTTTTTTTTTTTTATTTTTAAATTTATTAAATAGACATAAAATAGAGTCAAAATCAAACAAGTTGGTGGATTTTAAGATCACTTAAGCACTTATAAATATATACTGTAAGAAAATTGCAGTTCTCAAAATATTTAAAATAAATTAAGATTCCTGTCTCAAAATACTTTTTCCAGAAAAACTACTTTCCCTACGAATCAAATCAACCAAAAATACTTTCCTGCTAAAAAAACTGCTTTCTGAAATATTTTCTGACAAGCCAAACACACCCCAAAGTGGAAAAGTAAATAAGAACGAAGAGCTCTCAGTGAATACTCTCGATTTACCACGAAAATTAGATACATAAAATTTTGCTAGCATGAACACCATATCCACCAACAAATAGCAATTGTAATTAGATTACAAATAATAATGACAATAAATACAACTTGTAACAAAATTTCATGCCGCAGCAATACTTGTTTAGATATCAAGAAATTATACTTTAATCAAGATTGGAAACTCTGATACACGGTGAGATATTCACCGCGCAGCAATACATACTGGTAGTACCACAAAATACGCGATCACCACCCAAAATTTTACCCGGTTTGCGTTGTTCAACGACTCCTCAACTTGTCCGTAGAGATCTTCGTCTCCATCGTCGTCGAGATTACGAATGGTTTCTGGGCAGATGAAAGTTCAGTTCACCGTAAACCTCCAAAGCAGATCTCAGTTCCACATAAAGAAGAAGCAATCAACAAGTGCTGATGAGCTGCAATCAACAAGTGCTGATAAAGAGAAGCGCAGCAGCAATACTGAGCTGTAGCTGGAAACAGAGATTGTACCTCCTAATTAGCTGCAAAGTTTAGTGAGATATTCAATTGATTGCAAAGAGTTGAAAAAATATAAGATGACAAGTTGCAAAAAAGGCAATACAGCTTTCAGAAAAACTAACAATTATACCGTAGGAGTTCAACTTTAAGTTATTGTGAAGTATTACTTATTCTAATTATCCAGGAACCAGATTTCATCAATTGAGTTGATTCTGTTAAAACTTTCATTAGCTCCAATCTTGAAAATTTTCAATTGTGGAGAATACTTATTCTAATTCTCCGGGATACCAGATTTCATCAACGAGGTGATTCCGTTCAATTGTGGAGAATACATGTTTCAACTAATACTCCCGAAGCATTTATTACCTAATCTAATATTGTCGCATCACAAACATGTTCGGGCCTCTACGCTTTGCAAGATATAACATATGTTGATGTTGTATATATCATCAACAGAAAAAACAAATCTTAAGCCAATTATGGATCAGGTATCAATTGAATTAGTAGGGGGCTTCTTTTATGAGACTAACTTCCATCTAGCGTAATGAAGGCCATTACTTGAGTTAAATTGAGTGATACCCACACTTTGGTCACACTTGCTGCTAAGAACTTGATTCGCTTTCATTTTCAACCAACAATGACGAAATAAAAGCAGGATTCTAAATTTACTAGAAAAGCTAGGAAGCAATGCCAACATTTTCCTGGATTAGATTGGAATTCTGTCATGTCCCGAAATTTTTTTTTAAAAAAAAAAATCTAAAATGAGCATCAAATATCTAAAAGGAGCAAAACATAGGCTTGGCACAAAATTAACTGCAAGGAGAAACTACCCTTGTGTATGCAATCAGAAAAGGCACCTTTTGCTAGAACTGTGAATTACTAAGAAATGTGACCATGCATCTCGCACTTTGAAACATTTTGTCTACCCGTTGCCAAACCGAGCTTTGAACTTCTAGAAGCTGCTTTGCCTTCTCCTGTAAGATTGAATAGCGTCGCACACTTTCACCATGTATCTGTTTCCAAAAGTCAGTAGAGTTTATGTTAGTAGGAAGCCAATAAATTTTCTTACACCTAAATAATAATATAAAAAAATATGGCATTAAAAATCATATTTTTCCTATAAATTAAGGAAAAAAGAAGTTACAGAAGATTCTCAAGCTACAGGTGTTAAGGTTCCAATAAGTACTACAGAGGCCAAACAAGGCAAATTTTTCATGTTCATTTTCTGAGATTCACTTACCCCGGAAAGAACCACTTAAGTGTAGCTGCAAAATTGCAAATGTAAATTACTTTGCCGTACTTCGCAAGGCCAAAATAAGCTTCCTTTGATGAAATAACATTAATCTTTACAGTTCACATCTTAAAGCTTAACTAAAAGTACACGTAAAAAAGCAATGTAAATAACCAATACATACCTTAAGAAACAACCTAATAACAGCTTGAATAAACTCGAAGTTGTTCCTGGCGGAAAGCTCATAAATGAAATAATCCAACAGAAGTGCGATAGAACTTAATTCAGGCCGCTGGTCCAGATTTTCTAGATCACCATCATCTATTATCTGGAGCAATTGCAGTTCCATATCCAGAGATGACGGAGATAACCTTTTAATGTACTCCGTAAATTCTAAAACTGCAGTTCAAGAGTGTAAATTCTGAAATCAGCAAGTAAACCTTGAAAAATAAAACAAAAGGTTCAATAAAACAAAGATGAGAAAAAGATTGACGATGATGGGCGGCTTTGAAATTTATTTGATAAAGATGGTGGAAGAAAAAAATAAGCCAATTACTTGTTTTCTATGATTCTCCTATATATATATTACATAATAACAGTATAATTGCAAATAGGTCACGTGAAATGCTTACAGTTTTTTTTTTCTCCACAGGAATGTAACAGCAGAATGAATCGCGAAGTTATATCAGCAGTTTTGTTATGATACTTCAGGTCAATATTTTTTCGATCTTTTTCTTCACTAGTGGGATCAGAATTAGGTTTAAATACTATTTCTCCGGAAAGAGACGGAGTAGAGGGCAAGAAAAAGGGTGCCTTTTCCGGTTTTTTCGGCGGCTCCACTGGCTTGTTACGAACCTGAAGGCACCGAAAGTAGAAATTACAGCAGATGAAAAGGGGACAAATAAGACATGAAATAGTATAATAAATCAACAAGTACTATATGCGTAATTCGAAATAGAATTATATTTAACTCAGATCGAGATCAAAGAGCCTATATATTAACTTAAATAGCCAAACTAACCTTTATAATGTCTAAATTAGTCAAATGTTGCCACTGACTCCTTGGAAGCAAGGAGAGAGTGATTAGATTAGGTATTTGGTGATCAATATGTGCAAGAGAAGAAATTTTCATTTGGGACTGGTTGCCTGAAGCTTGAATAGATTCTTCATCCGATCCTTCTTTTGCAGAGACAGATGGCATTTGAACATTACGGACATGCTTCCCACTCGCATAATCATCTATATTGGCGGACCCTGCGAACATAGCCTGATTAACCCTGAAAATTCAAAAGATGAAAGTCCTGAGTCTACAGCAAAAAAAAAAAAAAAAAAAAAAGCACAAATAGAAATCATTATAGCTTGTAATCCTAACCAAGTGAGATAGTTCAAAAAAAGAAGCATGAAAACACTATAAAGTACTCTGTTATTGCTCATCAAAAAGGAAAAAAGAAAGGAGAAGTGGACTTCCAATGTGAAAAAGCCAAAGCAATTTTAGATGTCCTTTTATTAGTTTATAAATACAAATCTTTTGGACCTATACAAGTAATCTACAGTGCCTGTTCTTGACATAATATTACAAGAATGAGTCAACTTCTGTTTTCAGCTACAGAAGGTGCATGCTAGCTAAAACTGATGTAATCAGCAAATAAATGAAATGTAAGCTCACCAAAGATAGACACCATTCTGATCAACATGAGTAGTTGCCAATACATCCATAGAAGGAGACAGAGATAGTGCAGTTATGGACGCATCGACACATATTGCATCTATTTGTCTGGCCAATATGATGTCCCATATTCTGAGAGTTCCATCCATGCCAGAAGACAAAAGCCACTTTCCATCCTCACTAAAGCACAAATCGGTAACTCGATCCGTATGACCCTCAAAGTTACGTACCATTCGCAGTGCCACAACATCAAACAGGCGAAGAACCATGTCATCTGCCACAGTTGCAAGAAGTCCTGAAATAAAATAACGAGATTAATCAATTATTTTGTCTTCTGGATAGAATGAAGATGTTGAAGATTGGACCATACCGTTTGCTCTGTGATATACAAACTTAACAAGAGAGCGTCCAACTCCCTGTCGAGCTTTTAGTCCACGACTTTTGAAATCCCACACCTGAAACAGATAATAAATTATTTATTGTAGCTTGAATAATGTGCATGATCATGGATGGCACTTCAGAGACTAGAAAAACAAAGGTATGTGCACATTTGCATGTAGAGAATAGATAACAAATCACAGTTAAATAATAATTGTTATGAATTAGCGGAGCATTAAAATTGCTCTGTGTCATGCCGAATTCAACTGTATTAGAGACTGAAAAAGGTTCTTTGCTAATTACATTAGTTTGAACGTGGATGCACTCCTATTATCACGATGTACTTAATATGTCAAACTACATATATTACATTTAATGCGGATGCACTCTTATTATCATGATGTACTAGTTATGTCAAACCATCTATCCTACAAATTAATAATAACAAAATTATTGACTGTACCTAGCATAGTTCACTAAGGGCATGATGGTTGTTACCCGAAGTCCCAAGTTCGAAACCTAATTGCTTCACAATTTCTAGCTGAGTTCATTTCCAAAAAATAAACAAAGAGGATAACTTGCTGCCTTCTCTCAAAAAAAATAAAAAAAATTATAACAAAATCTGAAGATCTTTATGTTCTAACAGATTCGCTCCAAAATCATCTCTATGTTTGATGTTATACAAGGAGAATTTAAACAGAAAAAACTGCGCTGAATATTTAGAAAAAAAAAAAGACCTTGATATCACCGTGATACCCCGCACTTATCAATGAACTGTTTGTAGCATCACAGGCAACTCCGACTACTTCTCCATCATGTGCACGTTGTCTAGCTTCAAGAGTATCAATGTAACTGCCTCGGCTGATTCCTGATTGTAGGTTGAATCTTTCAATCCAACCACCCTCAGTTCCCAAGACGGCAAAATTACCACATGCACTGATTGTACAAGTCTGCCGCACAACATAAAATACAGGCGATAAATTTGATGGAACCATTTAAACCATATCATTGATGAGTTTTGAACAAAATGACAATATTTTCTCCAAGTTGTAGGACCAGAGAAAACTGTTATCTTTGTTGTTTTGAAATCAAAACAATAAAACCAACAAAGTTATAGGACTGGTGTACCTTAATAGGTGTTTCGATGTCTGCAGATGGTGTCAGAATATGCTCACCAAGAACAAAGTTCTGAAGCCGCCATACGTATGCCCGTGGAGTATCCATGTGACACGTAACAACATTGCACCAATCACGCTCGCGTATCTCAGCTACAATCATTATTTTAGTATCAAGTAACAGACAAGCATAATAGTCGAAAATGTTTCACTAACCACAATATCAATAATTAAGACTGAAGAGAATGCATTTGCAAAAGAACTATCATAAAGATGAGTACATAATATATAGCCAGCAAGAATAAGAGAGACTGACAAAGTAACATTAGATTATAACTAAACGCAATTGGAGGAACTTTTGCACCTTCCGTCCGTTCTGAATTTTCACTTTTCAGCAACTTCTTGTAATCCATCAACTGATGTATAACTTTAACCAAGAAGCAAAAATCTGCTTCGGTCTTAAATGGAGACACTTCAATTTATAATCATGTTCTGGCATTTTTACGACAGTAGATTGCTTCTTCTACTTCTGTTTCATATTAGCTATAATCTCATTGTTGTACAACTAGCAAAACTACTGATAACACAGCTGCATCCAATTCCCAACAACTAAACTATAGCAATAACAACAATAATGGAATCAGAATAAAGTATTATGCAGAAAACAAGGCAGCTGAAAAAAAACAAAATGACCATTATCGAGCAGGACAGGAAAGTCAACAAATAGGTTTCACAAAACTAGCTGTGTTTATGGCAAAATATGGCCACATAAAGCAATTTTAAATCTTCGTTTATTAGATACTCTAGCTTCTTATGCATACAGATAAAGATATGATTCAGCAGCTGAATAGCATGTTTATGAGATCTTACATCACAAATACTCGCACATGATTGTTCAAATAAGAAACTTATCTTTGAGTGAAAGCAGGTGCACTGGTTACCGAAACATCATGGAAATGCATGACACTAAAGAGTTATTAATTGAAGCAAAAATACATACCGAAATCAAATGCAATGACGGGCCTTAGCTTGATCTCTTCTTCCTGCAGACCACAGGCAAAAGGAGAAACAGATCATTGAAATTTTGTTCTTCACATGATACCCAAGCAAAGGGATAAAAAAAAAAGGGAAAGAACAAAGAGATAATACAGATTATTCCATATTACCTTCTTTCCAAGTTTCTTAGCTCTTTTAGCCACATGCCGTTGAGACAGCTCTCTGCTTTGTTGATCCTGCACAACAATTCTAAAACTTAGTAGCTTTTAGGCATTAATATTTGCTTTTTTGATCTAAGCACATTCAAGTTAAAACAAGGCATATGCATATGCACTTGGAAAATTCCAAATGCTTTAAGCAAAACCCCAATGAATCTCTCCCATTCTGAAAAAGCCGATTGGGACAATAATTCATAAACAGACAAGCAAACTATTCTTTCAGAAGAAATTCTAGTATCTAATATCTATAATAACTGTTACAGCCTAAATTTTCATCGCTAGACAGATTCAATTATTGTCAACACTAACTACAATAAAACAAAGTGAAGTCAACTTGGATATTTTAGAATTTGAAACATGTAAATTGGTTTCGCACAAATATTTTTAGCGAAGCTCAAACCAACGCATCCCAAAACACATGATTATTAGTTCCTCTAGAAGAGGGTCTTGTCCTATTAAGCTTAAGTTAGTAGAAAAGAAGAATAATATTGAAGAGAACAAGTGTCTCATACCTGGATGACAGAGAAGAGACGAAAGGCACGGTCTTGCCCGGCAGATAAGAGGAATCTTCCATTTCCATAGAACCTATAATCGAACCATTTTGAATAATAAAGCTTTACCATTCAACAAGAAGGCAGAAACTTATCCAACTACTTGGTAAATTTTACCATCTGGGTTATTAATGCCAAGCAACCTGGCAGTACCGGCCTATAATATAACACTATATAGCAAGTTCTGATCCAATATATTCACCCTCAAGTCACGAAGTTTGTGAATAAAGAATCAAATTCCGTCACAAACTCTTAATAACTCCACTAGCACGAACACTAGAGAAGCTCACAAGAGAGTTGAATAACTGTCGAAATAGATGTGCCGCACAATGCACCAACCATTGTAAAAAGTAGTTTCAATTAATAATTATCTCTGAAAAAGTAAATCCAAGATGAATGTACGTTGACTAGAAACACATGCAAAAAGAAACTGATGGGACTCTTTACCTCACACAAAGAGGTGGAGCACTATGGCCATTTCGAAAACGTAAAAGGCGAGCATCTCCGTCACTGTTATCAAAAATCCACATCTGGAACATAGGAACAAGTAGATTATGCAGATTAAGTTAGGCTGTTTAAAGGAAGAGTCAGTGCCAACTCAGATTAAATTAAGGTCAAGTTGCTACTACATTAAAGGCAACTTAAACCCAGCAAGTCATTGTAGTAGTAATAGAAGTGGTGACTATAATATACAATAAGCAACACTTTATTTGTTATTATTAATATATACTGGTCAACAAAATATTATTTTAGCTGATCTAGAAAGCAGCCAAGAAATCTACACAACAACTCGACAGAAAAGCATATTTGAATATCCCCAGCTAACTTATAGCTCTGTGAACACTCATCAACTCGGAAAAATTTGCCTAGGGCGAAGCTAAAAACTAAACTTCAATATGTTTCCGCTTTCTAGTAGTATCACTCCTGACATCATTCACAGAATGGAATCATTTATATATGGCAAAAGTATTAAAGATGAGCCCTTACTTTTATTGAATTATCTGCTGCAGAGCTCATAAGAACAGGCTCATTGGCAAAAAAATGTAGTGACACTATTGAGGCATCATGAGCTTCCCGAATGACAGACTGAAGCCTTTTCTTCTCGAGATTCCATATGCTAATCAGACCTGATGAACCTCCGGAAGCTAGAAGCGGTTGCCCATCTGGTTTCACAGAGAAAAAGGAACAGAACTGTTTGTCACAATGACATAGAAAATAAAATCTTAACATAGAAACCTTTTGCATTCCCTAAATTTAAGAAATCAACCTATTTTGCATGTTAGAGAAACTTCACATATAATCAAGGTAATCATTAAGATTTCTTACATCTTGCACTAAATTTGTTGTGAATCATACATTACTGCAAAGCACACTGAGAATATTCCTAGTCCAGAATTCATGAAGAAATGTAAAATGTCGTAAACTAGTATGTTACACCAAGAAACTACAATATCCGCAATAGTTAAATAAACACAGTTGAAGCGAGACCAAAACATGAAGCATCTGTATAGGCCAAATTCAAAGGTGTGCCACTTAGAATAATTTGTTACTTTCAACAAAACACCAGATGAATGTATTACCTGTTCTAAATGACAATGCAGTCACAGAACCACGAACAGAATGTGGAAATGAAACTAACTCTTCATCATACCGCACGTTGTGTACATGGATAGTTCCATCAGAACAGCCAACAGCAACCACATCCAATGCAGGTGATGCAACACAACAACATACAGATGAATTCCAGCCTTTAAATTCATAAAGTTTCTTTTTCGTGCTGATATTCCATAGTTGCAATGGACCTTCTTGACTACCAATGATGACCTGATTCAGAATTAATTTAAGTCTACATTCGTACTGGGTAATATACTGTAAATTTATGAATAGTGTACAAGTCTTGACAAAGACCCCAGTATAAACTCTGGGAATAGAAAATGAACCTGCATTTACCTTATTTAGATAAGTATCTGGATGCGTTATGCAGCTTGGAGAGAATTTGCCTTCTAAAAGTATATGCCCAACTGGTTCAAGGTTAGGTTCCGTTCCTTTAAATGACCAAATAAATATGTTACCCCTAATATCTAGGCTCAAGATATGTTCTCCAAACAAGAATAATAACTTGACTTTTTCTTTGTGTTTGCTCCATGTGGCTACCTGATTGAAAGTTGAATGACAACAGTAAATTATGGAGGGAAAAGAAATTGTTTGATAAAAAGCACTAACAAACACAGATCAGATCATGTTCAGCAATGAAAACATGCCCAGCGTACATTGTGAGAATCCAAAATAATTAAAAACATGCAATATTAAGGAAACAATAATCAAAAATAGAAAAAAAAAAAAAAAAAAAAAAAAAGGTCAAAGGTGAAGAAATACGCTGTGCTAATAGATGTTCAGACAAGTATCATAATGCAACAAATTTTGTCCAGAGTACTAAATACAGCAGTGGTCTGAAATAATAATTAAATACTAGCAACAGCTCAAGGATTGGCCACTTCCTCCAAAAATATAGTCAACTATCTAAAGGGTACAATATACCATACAAGCAGGTTTCAACTGAAATAATATCCTTATAAAGCCACAAGTTGTGCATAAAATCCGACAACTATGATTTCAGCGTAAAACTTGTATTAGATGTCATTTTAGCATACAAGCACCAGAAAACATTCCAGTTCCAAAAAATGAAAAAATAACAAATACGAAGGCTTCAACACCCATTGGTAGAAGCAGCAGCAAGGAGAGTCAGAACTACTCATCTCACTTTAAAACAACATAAAATAGTAATGCAAAAAAATATTCCTCTTGCTAACCTGTTGAGCACGTTTGAACACTCCAATATCACTTCCGTACGCAGCAAAAGTATAGTCTTTGTAGGATGCAATAGCACAAATCTTTTTTCGCAGTTGAGGTCCTTTTGAAATATTTCACACACATTGTAAGTAGAATAAAAGAGAGCTGAGCAATAGCATGCAACAATGTTAAGTTTGATAAATCAATTTAGTGCTAGGCAATGTCTCAAGATACTTGACATAAGCAAAAAGACACAAGGAAGAAGCAAGATCTTTGTTATCAAACTTCAATACTAACTTCCCTATAATAAAAAAATGGCATAACCAACAGAACTCCCTATATTTCATTGAAATATTTGGGCTATATCTTAGAATTAAGCTATAAACAATTTGAATTACTTGTTTCATAAAGAATGAATTCTTCCATTAAATGGAAGCAAGGCAAGCTCGCTCAACATTAAATTAAAAAAAGAAAAAAAGAAACGGGAGTTGTGGGAAACGGCATGGATTTACCTAATATATACACACACATCTATGAATAGCCAATAAACACTATAGATAGCACAAGGCGACACAGTCAATCCATGTCTCGAACTAATTAGGCTAGATACTCGTGAAGTTGATATTGGTTTTAAATCATGTGTAATATCATTATTTAATCATTTAAACTCACATGGAAAATTCTTTCACCTTTCCTCCTAGTTCACTGAAATAATCTGTCGTACATAAGAAGAGGAACACGAAGGCCTTTACTGAAAAGTTGAAATCCTATATCGTTCTCAATAATTTAGCTGACATTAGTGGGCTATTGAATCAAATGTTTGCACACGATTACCCAGAAGAAAATTTTAGAGCATTTTGATGGAGGTTGCATTACCCAAAAAGAAAAAAAAAATTAAAAACCCACACCAAATTGTGGTAGCAATCCGAAGAGAGAAAGTGCTAATAACAAATATAAGTCCAGCCCTTAGAAGATGTTAGTACCTCTAAAGAAATTAAAATGGAGAGAGGATTTTCATGCGTTAACAAGATAGGCTTCATTTAGAACCTATGTGTCACGGACAGAGACACGGGACGGGACACGACACGACTCGGACACACGGCGACTCGGCAGATTCCAAAAAATAAGGATACGGACACGGCAAGGACACGGCTGATAAAATATAATATTTTAGTATAACAATATATATTCATTATATATAATATATTAATTTTGTAAAAAAAAAATACCTTTTAACTTTTAAGGTTTTGCTGGAGAGAAAATTAGCAGAGAGATGAGATAAAAAAAAATTATCTAAATTTAGGGCTATATTTTTATAATTAATTTTTTTATATTTAAAATTTTTTAATTAATTTTATAATATAATAAATTAAATTATAATATTATGAGGAAATATATGGACCAACTAATTAAGTTAGGATTTTTACCAAATCCAACTTTCCATATATAAATAAATTACATACCAACTAATTAAATTACTATTTATTTTTATCCAATTTAAATTTCCTTAATCCCAATAATATATGGGATTATCGGAAGCGGCATGGACGCGCATCCCTCGCGCGTCCATGCCACGTCCGCGTCGGACGCGAGTCCGACGCGGATGCGCGAGGTACATCCCCGCGTCCGTGACGCCTAGTTTAGAACTAAGATGAGTTAAAAGATGGCCAATGAACTTCCTCATTCCCTGGATTCTTTCCGTTATCTTATTTCTTCATCAGGTTAATTCGATGATTATTTGATTTATTCTCCAAAATGACAATAGAAAGAGGTAACATTACAGATTTTGATCTACAGAAAGAATTAGCAAGGTTGCCAGTCAATAAACTGAAAGAATAAACAACAGGTCTACTTAAACAGAGATTTTCAAATAAATAAAAAAGCAAGGTTTCAAGCATGACCAAAGAATCAACGAAAAGAAATACTAACAAGATATTAAACCTTACCAGAAAGAACCAAAGTCAGCTTAGCACACTGCAAGAGAAATAAAGCTAATAAGTTCCAAATTAATGAAAGCAAGAGTGACTATGCATTAATATTTTAAGGTTATAGCATAACCAAAGAGACTAAAAAATGACGACAATACTATCTATGCAAGCCACATAAATAAAAGGACGATATAGAAAAACATGTTTGGAATCTCCTATGATACATTGAATTGAAAGCCCCTAACAAATCCACGGCCTATTACAATATTTTGTAATGATGCTGATTGCTGAAGCATCCAATTTTGAGCTGAATTTTCAAATTGAGACACTTGTTGGCAAGTCATTCTTTAAGATCACAACATTATTTCTTTCCATTGATTTGAAAGCAACAATTGTGTGCCCATTTGGGCAACAAATCCTACAGCAAAACCAAACAGGAAGCAAATTTCACCCTGACAAATGCCAATTTCAACTTGTTCAGATTTGAAATAAATGGCAGATGAATCTTCCACACAAGAATTTCATTTCACAGGATCTCATGGTTAGCTTTCTTCCTGAATCAACCATAGATTTGACCTGGTATCTAGCAATTGGTCACTTTGCAACCTCCAGAGAAGCAAGAAGAGCATTAAACATATACCATTAATAATGTAACACTTTTTTTTCGTGCTAATACTCTCATTGTATTTAAAACATACCATCTCTACTTTATGTAGTAAGGTTGCTACTACAGGAGAAGTCATGCCCATGTCTTCCATTCCCCCAATTCCTTCAAGAACTGAGCCCTCAAGAGCTTTAGGTGCCACCATAAATTACACAGATACCAGTAAAATCAGGCTCTTGTTGAAATTTCCATCAAATTTTTTATCCATAACGTACAGTATATTCACAACAATGAAATTGCTCCGAACAGAACATAAGCCATCTAGTAGCTTTAGTGTCTGTTTGGCTCTGCTTCTACTTTCAGCAGCAGACACCTCTAGCAAAGCATTTGGCGAACAGAAAAGTCCAGCACTTCTGTTGTAGTGGGAATCAAAAATGAGATTTTGAGGCCCAAAATCAAAAGCTCTCATTTGGCACTTCTACTTTTGCCCTATAGAGAACCACCTGTTGACAGGATTTTAACATAATACTTCTTCTAAAAGCACTACCCGGACAACACTTCATCCAACATCTGAAACAACAAACTCTGAACAACATGCAATCTATAAGTTGTTCAAAAGTCTAAAAATCCCATCTTTCTCAGAAACTGAACCACAATTAACATCACCCACCTCACCGACGACTAGAAACATGAAAAATAACACCATAACCACACACAAACCATTCAAATTCTATAAATAGACCATGCAATCAACTCCTCTCCGTTTCCACAAAAAGAAACTTAGGGTTTAAGCTCATCACACTATCCCCAGCCCAAAAAATAGCATTATTTACCGCAAAACTCATAGAAAAACGCCTAAATATAGAATCAAAAGAAGGGGAGAGAGGGCAGGGCTCACGTCGTAGATCTGAAAAGCTTTTCCGACACTAACGGTGGCGAAGGTCTCGGTGCCGAGCCGCTGCACGGAGAAGGGCACGGCGGCGGTGATGTAGCCGAGGGCCCTATACGGCTCGAAGATCCCCATGGAGGGTTCCGGGGCTCCTTCCGATCGGGGTTATTAGGGTTTCGGAGGAGACGGGCTAGGGCTTATAGGGTTTAAGGATGGGAGTTGAATTTTTCTTATTAATAAGTATAATTTAGTAAACTAGTCTTCCTAATAAATTTTATTTAAAAAAAAAAATTTCTAATATACTTTGTGGGGTATGAAATATTAGTATACACCATGTACAAGCAAAAATTTCTCCTCTTTTTTGAAATTAGAGCTTTTTTTGAAATTGATCCTATAAAAATTTAAATTTTTGAAAATGGTCCTGCAAAATTTGTATTTGCAAAAATGGCCCTCTTCCTGCCAACTGGGCGAGCCACGTCAGCCGGTGCGCCACGTCAGCCGGTGCGCCACGTCAGCTCGCCACATCAGCCGGGGTGGAAAAAAAATAATTAAACATGCAGATAGAACCTGCTTATGAGCCTGCGTGTTTAGAACCCACATGCTGGCTCTTCTTGTAGGCTTTTTTTTTTTTTTCTTTTTTCTTTTTTCTTTTTTCTTTTTTCTTTTTTTTTAATAATAATAAACTTTGGATTAGTATAGTTTTTTTAATACACATATTAAAATAATTATTTTTCAATAGTTTAAAATAATTATTGATTTATTATACATTTATACAGTATAAAGAAGAAAGTAGAAGAATTAATCTAATTTTAATTACGGTCAAAATCTTAAAATATTATCAATATCGAAAGACATATTTATTTAAAATTAACTAAATTATCAAAAGCATTCTATTTAAAATATAACTAAAATATCTGTTTTAAATTAAATTAAATTAAAAATAAAAAAAGACTTTATCAATAGAAATAAATACTAAGCTTACAAAAAAAAAAAAAAGTGATGATTAAATTGAACCCCGAATAATTCATATTATGAACTGAATTTAAAAAATTATTCTATGTGATAGTGAGTTGAATTTAAAATAAAAAAAAAATTATTCCACTTCCCCCACCCTCCTCCCCCCAGGCGGGGCCTGCGTGTTCTAAACACGCAGGCTGGGCCTGCGTGTTTAGAGCACGCAGATTCTACCTGCGTGTTCTAAACACGCAGGCTGGGCCTGCGTGTTTAGAGCACGCAGATTCTACCTGCGTGTTTAGAACACGCAGGTTCTATCTGCGTGTTTAATTTTTTTTTTCCCACCCCAACTGATGTGGCGAGCTGACGTGGCGCACCGGCTGACGTGGCTCGCCCAGTTGGCAGGAAGAGGGTCATTTTTACAAATACAAATTTTGCAGGGTCATTTTCAAAAATTTAAATTTTTATAGGATCAATTTCAAAAAAAAAGCCCTTGAAATTATGACTTATGAGTGCACTATATTGAGCATTCTCCGGGTATATATAAGTACAAATACTGAAAAATAAAAAAATATTAGTTTTTATAATGTATAAAAGCCTGTATGAGTTTTTTTTTGTGTGTTTGTTAGTTATAATTTTTTCCAATTATATATGATTGATTAAAATATTATCTATCCATCAGAAAGCGTAGGCCTAAAGTACTTTGACATAAACTTTTGATCTTGAAACTATATGTTGTTTTCATATATTTAGTTTATATTTTATTTTGGTTGTCCAAACTATTACTGAATATTTTATTTTTTTTTAGCTTTTTGGTCTTTTAAACGTCTCAATTTTTTTATGGTTTGTTCCATTTTTTATAAACTTTTTTTTAAAAAAAGGTACTTCCCTTAACGATCGATTAAAGTGCACAATAATAATTTTAGTGGTTGTTCAGCTTTACTTTTGGTATTAAAATTATAAATAGTGTGTATATATTTATATTTTATTATTTTTTATTTTTGCAAGCCCCTTCGTACTTACTATTATTTATATTTTTTTTGTGGATTTGTACTTTTCTCTTCTTACAATCTTTCTGGTCGATTTTATATATATTAGTTTTAGATATATTTTGAATCAGTAATTTATTTAGAATTTTCAATTAAAAGAGCTAAATATGTTGTACTAAAGTATTTATTTTATAATAGTGTTTTTTCTTCTAGTGCATTTCTTTGCTTTTGTTAAAAAACATATTTAAAAAATAAAAATGTATATATTTTTTTACAAATTATCTATAAAAAAAAATTTCTCCTGCTTTATAGCACACTAAAGCCTATCTTTTTTTTATTTTAACAATTGCCTGAAAACATAATAAAAATCAAATATCTGTTTTTTTATTTGTGAAAAAGGAAAAAATAACAGTACGCTTTGTGTGTGTGTTTTGAAGCCTTACATTTTTTTTTCTTTTTTTTGGTGTTTAATTAGTAATTTTGCTTGAGGAGAAGGACCATTAACTATTCAATAAAACATAGAACCATAACACACACGAATTCATCCACATATATATACAGTGTAGGACTACTATACTCTCTCTTATGAGTATAAATTTTTTTATACTCATAACTTTTTTATTCTTGAATGAATAAATATGCGGTTAGAATGATAGTAGTCCCCCTAGGGTTTACTAGGTTGTTGGAAAAATAGTAAAAATCTTAGGCACTACTATAATCCTAACCGCACATTTCTTCATCCAAGGGATGAAAACTTATGAGCACGAAAAAATTTTACTCATAAGAATATAGTAGCCGGACCCTATATATATATATATATATATATAGAGAGAGAGAGAGAGAGAGTTTGGCTGGATTACTATCAATAGCACTAAACAATTGGTGCTATCAAGTTTTTAGTCATTGAATGAAAAGATGTGCGGTTAGGATTATAGTGATCCTCTAAAATTTTTACTATTCAACCAACCACCCCACTAAATCCTAGGGGACCACTATCATTCTAGCCACACATCTCTTAATTCAAGAGCTAAAAAATTGATAGTACTAATGATTTGGTGCTATCGATAATATTCCAGCCTAGTTCTATATATATGTGTATATATATATATTTGTAAGTTTTTTACTGTTAGATCTATTTCTTTGACTAATTTCATCACGTAGACCATTCTATTTCACTAACCACTCATTTAATCCAAGAGGCCCACTATCATTCTAACCCCACATATTTTTATTAAAGAGTTAAAAATCTAAAAACACCAATAACTTGATATTTTTAAAAATATAAAAACTCAATTATTTATATATATATATATATATATTCTCTCTTGTAGCGTCCTCCTTCTATTAAAACCTTAGGTTGCGTTTGGCACCCGTATAAGGGAGGGATAAGGAAGTTATCCCTCCTTTATACCCAAACAGTATTTAAGTATGGAGGGAACAGCTATTTTCTCCATACCAGGTTATTCCGGTATAAAGATGCAACAGTTGTTGCTTATTATTATTATTTTTTTAATTAAATTTTTTTAAATTATAAGATATTTATATTTATAAAATTTTAAATTATTTTATTTTATTTTATAAATTTTAATACCCTCTATTATTCTTATTCCCTCTTTAATTTACCAAACACAATTTTTCTTATCCCGGTACAATCCTTATACTCAACCAAACACAAAATTACTATAATTCTTGCTTGTACCTAAACTTATATCTATCCCCGAAATAACTAATTTTCGCTTATACTCGAACCAAACGCAGCCTTAAAATCTGATTAGAAACAGATCAAACTAATGAGTAAAATTTTTCATTCCAACTATAGGCTCCTAAACCCAAGCTCGCAAGTATCTTTATACAGGAATACCAAGTCAGAGACGCGAGCCCCAAATTTAAGCCTACATCAGAGCTCTTCGCATTCGAATTTTAAAGATCGCTTTCAATCTTAAAGTTTTCTGCCCGAATCTCAACGCCATAATGAATGAGGGACTGAAAGTAAGCCCAACAAGGCAGAATGAGGTCGTCCTCATTAGCTTCTTTCTGCGTAAAAAACCATACATAAAATCTAATCTTCTATTAATCTTCCAAGGGAATAAGATCCATTACCATGAAATTCCACACTTTTACATAAATACAGTTTCACTTGCATATATATATATATAACTTCACCAAAACGAGACTGGTATTGCTAACATCACAAAAGAAACAGAAATCCCAGTTCAGCACTCCTACCATCCACAAAAATGTTCTAAAGTTTATCTCTTCATCATTTACAAGCAAACCGAAAAAATCGCATATTGCTAGTAGGAACCGCAGTTTGCCTCGCAAGTGACGTAGCGTTACATGTTCACATACACTCGACATAACGAAAAGATCCCACACATACGCTCGACTTAAACAAAAGAAAAACATAAATTGAGAGAACCAGATTTTACGCGTACTTGATGGAATACACTCATGTATACAACAATCAGATGGAGTGCATAAGCTGAGCATGTCTCCTACCATTTCCTCTCCTTTCATGCGGCAAAAATACTCCCCAAATTTGCTCGCGAGATTTGCCTCGATATGATCCCTTTGATATTTGGAACAAACTTCTGCTAATAAATACATATAAGAATCTCCCAGAACCCTAAAGAATTTCCGTCTTTTTTTACTTTTATCTAGTCAAAAGATTAGCGTTCGACTAGCACACTGCACAAAACTACTTTTCTTGGACGGTAACAACTATTTGATTTCGACCGAAATATAGACAGACTGTGCTGTGTATCCCACAATGCCCTACCAAGGGAAAAATTAAATCACGAGGGAAGAACCGACCGTGCATGCTGAACAATGTTTCGTCCGAGCCCTGGACCCAAGCCGAGAGGGGTACCTACGGTCTTGCTTTTATTATGATTGCACTGTGAAGAATTCACGGGACAACACTGAGATTTTGAATCTTTAAGGTGCAAATCGACGGCATGATAAGAGCCATCGCCATTACCATAATTAGAATGGCTCTCCCCGTTGTGCGGGACTGCACTTCTCGTCGTCATCTGGATCATTCCCATTTCCTCATCAGATGGCAAAGGTTGGTCCGGACGCTCCACATCCTCATTGTAGCCATTTATCAAAAAGTCGGAGCAATTCCTGCGGACACCGTGGTCGTACGGGTTTCTAAACCGGCCGCCTGGTCCTCTGAGATAGTTGTACCTCATCGCATTCGCCATTTCATTCGTCGTTATATTCTTCGAGATCTAAGTAATGGAAATAGCTTTAAAATGATTGAGATAAGAGTAGCAATTGTTCAAAGACAACAATATCATGCATTCAGAAGCAGAGTCAATAAGAAGCAAAGAAGAGATTAGGGGTGAATAATATATGATCAACTTCCATTCTTCAATCATAATACTCAAGCTTGGAGGCGAATGTTTGCCGAGGCTCAAACATCCCGATATAGAATCAATCAAATACTGGGGGTCAAATCAATCCTGTGGTGACAATAGAACCTCTAAATTAACTTGAATAAATTTCTGTGGTGACATTTGAAATTTATTTCTTTTCACTCATCTAGGTACTTGGAAAGCATTCACAAATTTTGTTGATCAGTCTTAGCACAAACTCGGACTTAATCAGGGACGCAGGAGGAATGAATCAATAAACAAGTACAATGCAATTTAAAATAAAAATGCCAACATTACTACCCAAAAAAAAAGAAAAGAAAAAAAACAACTACCAAAACATGAGTTTATGAATGAATAGGAAATAATCAACAGACTGCAGTTCTTAATAGGAAAGGTAGTTGCAGTCATAAACAGGATTACAGTTCAAACTGAAAAGTGAAGTGGTCAGAGAATACCAGGTAACATATCAATTATGTACTGAAAAGAAGGAAAAATGAGAGAGCAAACAAACAATTGACACTTTAATATTATTAAACTGAAGTAAAAGAATTCCATTTTTATAACTTTCCTTCTTTACCTGTGATGCTTGCACTACGGTGAGAACTGCAACACCAAAGAAAAGGAAAAAGTCCACTACCAAGAATGATACAGCCCCCGGATGATTAGTAGTAGAATAGTTGAGCCATGCACCGAAAGACGATGGTGCGGATGGGTCTTTCATAATTCCTACAAAACAGAGCAGTGATCATGAGTTCAAATATAAATGTTGATAACCAACTCGCAAAGGAAAAGGTTCATGCGAATAGGCTTCAGGAAACATACTTATAATGGTTACTGCACCAGTAACAATCATTGCCGAAACTTCCAGAACAAGAAACATAAAGAATTCCCACTTGTTTTTCTGCAGTTGCAAGCCATCATCTATGGTCAGAAAGAAAAAAAATGATAGAAAACCAGAATACAAGAAAAAATATTGGTCATGCCGGTAGAATACAATAGTTACATAGAAAGAAATAGGGCTACTAGTAACAACATATATACCCTTTTAAAATCTGAATTTCCATTTATACTTGTTGAAGAATTGATTTCTTTTTCCCAAAAATACCATTATCTAAAGGAGGGAAATCATCCAAATCATGGAGGAAGTGGAATTTGTTTTCAAAAAGTTCTCTAAAGGGAGGGTTTTTTTTTTTTTTTTTTTTTTTGTAAGCGCAAGGATATATAGGTAAGAAATTGAGTTATTCAAGTAAGTTAATATATAGATAGATTGATACAAATACAGATAGACAGATAGATAAATTTGCAGGGTTAGATACGTAAATACTTCAGAAATAAGAATGCAGGCCTCCAGAATGAAGTACCTTGCCAATGCAATTAGAGACCCAGGGACAGTGATGGTCAAACTGCTCAACACAGCGATCACATGTGGAACAATGCTTTGAGCGCAGAGGCCTCACTATCTAAGAATTTTATAAACAGTAACCAACTAAGATTTTCAAGAACATGGAAGACGAATCTTAATAGAGGAAAGAAAATAAAAATACAAAAAGGAGGAAAACACACCTTGCACGTAGCACATAGCTGGGACCAATTTCCAGCCAGCAGTGCTGGATCGTCCAGCTCAATCTTTAGAAAAGGTTCCTACAAAGTAAATATCCAATGAATACTAGGCATCAAATTTTCACACGTAACAAATTGGCTATTAGTCTAGAATGAAATATTAACCGAACAACCCTTAAACACTGGAGACATAATGTCGAAAGGTTATATGCTAAGAAATAACCAACAATGGAAAAGGAGTATGCAAATAGAATTCCTGTTTGATAATGGAAGGTGTGAAATGAGACACAACTTAAGTAAATTCAATTACCAAGAAATGGCATTAATAAATCTAAATCAACTACCAAATAGTAAACAAATTGAATCAATAGGTCCTTCAATATGGTTAAATGGAGAAACTAATAGAACAGAAGCAAGGAGCTTTCTGAATAACAATGCTAAAGCTCTTCTGTTCATATAAATTTAAACCATATTTGTAGTATTTGTCTCTTGAAAAGGCAACACATCCCAGCTCCTATAGTTTGCCACATCCAATTAATATCTATTCTTATGTAAGTTTGAAAGTGGTTCTATGCTTATAAGAAACGAGAAGCAAGATTTGTCTGTAAAAAAATGCAGGATGAAATGGACCTTGGTGCAACTAGGTAAAATGTAACACGACCAAAGTATTATCACCATGTACATGAAAAAGAAGCAACAGAATTCTTATACAGAAGTTTCCACTGTGTATTGACATTTTCAGGAAACAATACAAAAACAAATAAACTACTCACTGAAATGCCATCAAAGTTTATTGACAAAAGAGAAGATCCAAACACTCGCTCCTAACTAGGAAAAAAAAAATCAACAATTTTTTGCAACTCACATCGTCTCTAAGATTTTGTGAATCCCGTATATTCATTCTGACAAAACCAGGATCTTTCCTGAACCAAAATACAAAAAATATGGCAATAAGATAAAGTAGAAAGTATGAAAAAATGCACATGTGAAATATGGCATATTGGCATATGAATATACTGCAAGGAGATAAGTAAGGAATGGACCGATTGCTTCTAATAAATGTTTTTTAAGACACTTTGGCAATTTCAAGATCCAACCTTAAAGCAGTAGTACACATACAAAATGGGAGTATGAAATATTAATTTTCCAGACATAGAAAGGCATGTGAAATGTGTATAATCCTTCAAAACGAGATCGAGGCAATTGGAAAATTTGAAAGCAGGATACTTCTCAATAAAGAGATTAATATGGACATGCTTGAAAACAATTACTAGAAAGAATGTGTATCATACCAGTATTTTATGTCATTTCACGAGAGACAGGATATAGCAGTGGTACTGATACATGCCATGGTCTAGAATATTAATGATGAACTTATTATTTACACTGCTCATAATCACCTTTTCTTGGTGCTAATTATAATTCCTGTTGTGTTAGTTTCCTAAATTAACTAATTCAGTTTCCTAAAAACTGGAAAATATATGTATAAGGGTACACAATACAAAAAGTATAAATGTATGTTGGTACATAGATACATAAGACATATATAACACCTAAAAAATATTGCAAGTAACTCTAAAATAATTGAAAATTCTAGAATAATATAAACGGTCAAAGAACTCACAAATCACGATGAAGCAACAACAATTTACGAATGCACATAATCACATAAATTTTTATACCTTAGGCTAATTACTTATACATGAAAGTCACACCGAAGAATGATGTTAAGAAAACCACACCTGCTACATCTATAAAACATGAATAGTCCAGCAGTTGCAAGGAAAACACCTAACCATGCAAACAGCCCAAATACAGCTGTCAAGTTCAAAAGATACAAGTCTGCATAGAAGGAAAAGAAAGTTGAATAAGTTATCAAAACAATTTACTTCATAGAGTCAATAGGCTTTGAATTGCAAGTACAGTGTACCTGAAATGACTGAACGGATATATATTAAAAGCAAGGTTACTATAATACACCAGAGAACAGGTGCAAGTCCTAATTTTGACAACTTTCCAAGCTGACTATTCCCATCGCAGTGCCTGTCAAATACTCTTCTAGCATTCCCCTGCCAAATATGTCTAATTTAGGGCCTGATAGCTCATAATAACACTTACATAGGACTAATATGGAAGGAAAAAATGGGTTTGATTTTTGAAAACTACCAATAGAAAGGAACACATAAAATGTTCATTTGTAAAGGTTTAGAAGCTGCTTTAACCAAAAAATATATTGTTCTATGTTGCAAATTCAATAATCTACTCATGCCACAACTCTGTAGCATAACTTTAGTGTCCCCTTGGACTACTTTCAGAGAAATCAAAGCAGAAAAGCTTCTATTTATGGGATTCTGATGCAAAACTGGAAACAACCAACATAGAAATATAAAAAAAAATAGATAAAAATGATTATTCAATTATAAGCTACTTTAATCATCTGCATTTAAATGTCTAGAGCTTCTTTAACTCTTGAACTTAAAGCTGCAATTATGTGTAGTATATATGTAGAATATGCTTTATCACAAAAGCACAATCACAAACCAGAGTGTGTCAATTCCCAAGGAAAACAATAGCTCCAACTGACTCATTTTCAATTTTTACAGTAAAAATTGCCTTAATTGGACAGCAAGAAAGGCATGATGCAACAATAAGTTGGATGTGAAATCTTTTAAGACAATATAGTAAATTCAGATACCTTAGTATCGGCAAAATCACCACATGAGATGGAACAGTAACAAAAAGAAAAGAACAGGAATATGCACACATTTATCTGAGTTTACCAAATATGAATATAATGCTTCATGAAATAGTTAATTGTCTTCGTATTTATTCCGGCACTGATCACCAAATAAAAAGGTGTGAGCCATGTAAAACTTGGTGCTAGAGAAGTGTATCGCATACTTCCGTAGGTTGTAGAAGTCAAGAGCTTATATTCATCTAAACCTAAATTGTACTAATCCCTGAACGAAATTCAGGGCCAACAGTAAATATGTATGAAATGTAGACAATGTGTAGCAACTCAAAGTGGATGGAAAGAAAGAGGAGCCAAAAGAGGCTTTAAAAGAAAACAACAATCTTTTATTCCGATAAGACCTAAAAAGAACCAGAAGATGCTGTTATATAATATCAGAACTCTTATCTTATTACTTGAAGTATGGAAAGGTAATACGGGAGCTGTACAAATGCTATATACAAAGCTAAAAATAAATATCCCAGATTCAGAGTACATACAAGAAAAAGAGCAACTTGCCGATGATTCTTTTCAGAAGCAAGTTGTGCTGGAGTTAAACCAGTATTATCTTGCACCATCAAGTCCTCCTTTTTCCCTGCTTGAACTAGCACAGTACATGCCTCCAAATTCCCCCTTATAGCAGCCCAATGAAGAGGAGTGCATCCTGATGAGAAAAACTGTTAGTCCAAAATATATCTGAAAGTATAAAAACAAGAGTACTAAGAAGCAAGAAAAGTCAAAAAACATATCCTTGCGATGGCTAAGATGATTCAATAACATGCAAAAAGAAACTTCGGGGAAATAATCTAGTACATACCCTCTTTATCTTGTCGCCCTCTATAAGCATCCAGAAATAAAAGAAGACGTATGCAATCAGCGAAGCCCTTATAAGCCGCCCTACAAGCTCCAATATGTTAAAAAGAAGGGAAATAACAAACTGAGAAAGAACAGGCTAGTATCTTGGAGGAGACAGTACAACCAAATTTTTAGAGTACATGTACCAATTAAAACAAAAGTTTCTAATATATTTTTGTAGAGGGGGAAAAAAAAGATATGAGTTAAAGGGTATATCTTGGATTGCAGTGCATTAAATTTCTGGATACTAACCAATTTGGATTTCTTTTCATGTCGACATTATAAAAAAAATTTAAAAAAGACATGTCTAATGTAATGCAAAAGATTTGTTGTTCAGAACTTCGAAACACCTCAAATATACAGCCAACTTCAAATATAGTGTCAAACAGCATAATTTGAAAGAAAAGGAAAAGGACTTGCACCAGTGCAGAGGGCTTCTTCCATCATTATCAGGGACATCAGGATCAGCATTCCATTTGGCCACAATATGGTAAAGAAATGCTGTCTGGCCGTATTGGGCTGCAACATGGGTGGTCTGCAATCAAAGTGAAAGGAAAAATAAATTGTCTAATAATAATGAAAACACAATAATCTCCTTGATCTTATGTAAAGGATGGGCACTGAACAAGAGGGAAAAAATGACCAAAACATAGCTCAAGCTACAATTTGCACTTTTCCACGAATAATCATGTTAGACGAGGAAAAAATTAATCAAGAAAATTGGCATAAACAGAATGAGAGATGGCATGTAGAGAATTTTACTAAAAACTAGAGAATTTCAGTGTCTAGTAAATTTGGTGTCTATGATGATGCCCGATTAGCAAATTTTGATTGTTTTCTCCTTTCGGGGATTTTTTTGGTGGAATAGTCTATTTTTCAGTCCTCTAATTTGCTATTCTCAGTTAGGTTAGTTAACAAGCTGATTTATTTCACCAACCATAGTCAATTGTAACCTTAAGGTCCCTGATTAGTCTCCAGTGAGTGAAGCTCAGTAGCTTTTCTCCGACACATAAGTATGCCCACCATTAAGTGGGTAATTGAATCTTCCCAAGGAGCATAACACATAGACGAAGTTCAAACCTATACTAAATGGAAGCTGTGGAAAATGATTCAGCGAAACTTGCAATGACATAGTACTGAATAGACATGTTTTGCTGGTAAAACAAGACAAAGCTAAATATCTATTAATTTAGACGCAACCAAGAGTACAGCATTCCGGCCATCATCATCATCCAAGTGTTTTATCTTTTTTCCCCAACTATATAGGTTAGGGTACATCATAACTAAATGCTTAAAGGACAAAATGAATGAACTTCCAGATTCCCACAACAAGGAACCTTCTAAGAAGATGGTGCCTAGTTACTTCCGGACATGAATCGGGCACAATAATGGCGTAAAAGTTCATTTGAGTCTTTTTGAATGGTAAAGTAATCTACCTTATTAACAACAAATTATGCCCATACAAGCTAGAGCCTACAAGTAACTTCTCCTCACATATGGAAACAATTTAAAACAGTGAAGGATATAAAAAGTTGCAAAATTCGGGAGTAATTGCCACCTCTAGTAACATAAAGAAAAGTGCAGCATATTTGAAGGAACAACCAATTTTACCAATTAACTAACAAGTCGAGCATCACAAACAGCCTAATTCTCTCAGAAGCAGCTACCAGAAAACAGAAGGAATAGAGCAAAAGTATCAGCTAATACAGCAGATTATTAAAAATTGGATTTTGAACTCTGAAACCTGATATCCATACAAATCCGCCGCATCAACGCGGATGCCTTCCTTCAGCAGGAGCTCCGCGACCTGGATGTGCCCGCGCACGGCGCTCCAGTGGAGCGCCGTCTGCCCCGTGTGATCGGCCGCATTGACGTCTCCGCCGTGCTGCCCAAACAACACAAACACACACAAGCACACAATGATCACCCCCAATGAACCAAACAATAAATTATAGCACATACTAAACCCCGATTTCTCCTCCCCGATCGCACGAATCCTCTTACAATGCACCGAAAATGAAGGGAGATTGTTAGGAGAGAGAGAGAGAGAGAGAGAGAGAGAGAGAGAGAGAGAGACCTCGATGATGTATTGTGCGGCGGCGGTGCGGTTGTTGAGGGCGGCCCACTGGAGGGCGTAGTAGCCGAGGTCATCGGGCTCGGCCACGGAGCATCCCTCGGCCTCCACGAGGCGCTGCAGCTTCTCGAGATCGCCGTACGCCGCCGCCGTGTACACATCGTTCTTCAGCGCCTCCTCCTCTACCTCCGCCTCCGCCGCCCCCGCCCCCGCCGCCACCGACGCCGACGCCGAAGCCGAGGCCGAGGCCGACTCCACCTCCTCCACCACCTCGATCTCCGACGCCATGGGGAAGGGGAAGAGAAGAAGGGTGGGAGCCGAGGAGAGGGGGGATTTAGGGCGAGGGATCGATCGGGGAATGGATGGAGCAAAGAAGAGGGAGAAGGGAAACGAAGAAGAAGCGAAGAAGACGACGACGACGACGACCTGCGGGTGAGAGGAGACGGGGTTTGAGTTGACTGAGTTGCGCCCGAGTTGAGGCGAGACCCGAACCGGTCAGGAGTCAGGATTGATGGGTCGGCTTTTTCTTTTTTCGGTTTTTTTTTTTTTTTTTTTTTTTCATTATTACCCCTTCAAAATTCTCTATCACACAATTACCTCCACAAAAAGGGTTTTTTTTGAAATTGACCCTATAAAACTTTAAATTTTTGAAAATGATCCTGCAAAATTCATATTTGCAAAAATGGTTCTCTTCCCAGGTCAGCGAGCCACGTCAGCCGGGTCCGCCACGTCAGCGGGTCCGCCACGTCAGCTCGCCACAGCCGCGTGCGCGCGGGGGATTTTACTGAAACACGCAGATAGAACCTGCGTGTTCTAAAACACGCAGATAGAACCTACGTGTTTAGAACACGCAGGCCACCCTTCTATTCAACATAGAGGCATTTTGAGAACTGGTCAATGTACCTGATGCGTTCACAAAAAAAAGAAGAAGAAGAAAAAAAAGCATTGTTAATAATTGGAAAGCACAAAACAACAAGACTGCACAATCAGCCCCTCCTCATAACACACAATTTTCTACACAATTTCTCATCAAATTGGAATCAAGGCCTCCAGAAAATACAAGAACATCCAGAAAAAATAAATTGCACGGCGTGCATCTTGCCGTCCACAGATCATAGAGTAAATGGAAGGAATTGAGTAGAGAACCGAATTAATTGTTTTTTTTTTTTTTTTGCATTTATCCCCTTCAAAATTCTCTATTGCACAATTAACTTTACAAAAATTTTATGTATTATCTAGAAATAATATATATAATATACTCTAAAAAATAATATACTTTGATACTTTGATGGATCAAAATGCCCTTATTAATTTTTTAAAAAAATTAAGGTATAAAAAAGTATTTTAATAATTTTAAAATAAATTTTAAAATTTTGAATAATAATCCGGAATAAATAAGCAAAAGTTCCTACCACCAAATATGCCCTTCACTTCAAATATATCTTATTCATTTCTGAAGGATCAAAATATTTATATCTAATATATTCTTTAAAATCTTAAAAATGTTTTATTTTTTCAATATAATCAAAATATCATTGTAAGTTCAAAAAAATTTCTTTAAATACACCGTAGAATTATCAGTGGAATTAGATTTTAAAAGAGTATTTTGGATATGGAATAGTAAGAAAAATATAAGCAAATGCACCAAATTTTAAGTACCTAATAAACTATTTATTATGTTCAAATAAAATATTTATGTCTTATGTAAAATATTATGTGGATCTTTTGATGCCCAATGTGGTATCTATGTGAAAGGTGTAAGATTGTTTCTGTAATTTAAATTTATTTAAAATTAATTATAATATAAAAATATTTTAAAAGGGCTAAATGTAAAATAAAATTTGGAGATTCCCAAGACCTAATTTTCAAATGAAAATGAATTTATGAATTTCTGATCATAAATTCACATAATTCTATAAAACTGTGTCGGGCTCGATAACTAAATTTTAAAAGATAACTTTTGTTGTTTTTGAAAACATGAAATATTCCGGTATAAGATAGAACGACAGTAAATTTGCATTTGAATATATTTTAGTAACGTTTGAATAAAAAGTCTAGAATAATATATAAATATATTTTAAAAAATAAAAATAATTAATTTTTATCAGTATATTTTATATAATAATTTATAATATAATATTTTATATAAAAAATTAATTGATAACAGAATATTTAATTAATTTTATGTAATAATTTATTTTATATAATTTATTCATAATATATGTAATGAATAAAATATAATACTCTTAATATCCTTATAATTTTAATTAATTAATAATATTATAAATAATACAAATTTAAAAGAAATGTGTATGAAAATTAATTTAATATATATATATATATATATATATATATATATATATATATATATATATATATATATATATATATATATAATACTTAATACAAAATGGAATAATTAAATATTAATATATAAATAATAAAATTGAATAAAATAAATAATATACCAAATTTAATTAATTTATATTATATAATAAAATTTAAGTATAAATATATTATCATAAGGATAATATTAATATTAATATATTTATTTATATATATTTATTTATCTAATAATATAAAAAAAAAAAGAATAAAATTATTTTTAAGTTTTCTATGAATAACTTTTAACGGGTTGCTCCAGAATAATCCGTCTTGATTGGAACAATTTATTCCGTTTCAGTTCTATCGTTGTTTGGTTACAAACCGGAGGCATTTCCCTTGTTTCGAAATATTTTTTGCCAAACGAAATCTAAATGTCTGGATCAATACTACTGATACATTCTAAAACAATATTTTTTACCAAACGAAATCTAAATGTCTGGAGCAATACTACTGATACATTCTAAAACGGAATATATATCTTACATCCTCTTCATCTAAGATTTGTTATTTTACTATTTGTCGCATCGGTTTTTTTAATATTTTTACTAATTTTTTAAAAAAATTAATATTTTTTTAGCAATGCTACATGTACACCCCCAAAAGGGTGTACATCTCACACCCCCACCATCTAAGGATAGGGGTATGATGAATGGTCACTTCAAGTGACCCCTAAAAGACACCCTCACTCTTAGATGGGTCGGGATACGAGGAAAGTATCAGCGCATCTCTGTCGAGCTCGAATATGGCTCATGCAGGCTAAAGTCCAAACCACGATCACAAGATCGACTAACAACACCAACGCTCACACACAGGCTGGAAAACCACACAGCCGGGGGCCACCGTCCACCAGACGGCTCCCACAACAGAACACTAAACTCACAGGAAAGACCGACACCATAAGGGTTCGGAAATCCGATAGACCGGTGCTAAGAACCCTATCAAACAAGAACAGACTCTAGGCTCCGCCTATCGAAGTTCCCGACCCCCTTATAGTTCGGGAAAGCAAAACCTCGGTACGACACGCCGAAAGCACCGACAGGGCCCGAAAGTCCCGGGAGACCTACACCTACAACCCTATCAAACAAGAACAGGTTCCAGGCTCGGCCCCCGTGGCTTTCGTCCCGACAAAGGAACGGCCCCTAGAACCCAGATCACTCGAGTCCTTTCGAGTGGGGAGATTTACAAGAAAAATGTGACATTTGTTATTGAAAATCATTTGATCTAGAAGAAATCCATATTTAATGATTTTAGTTCTCTTTAGAAAACAGTTAGAAAAATAAGTGTTGTACCCAAGCCCCGAAGGGCTGATGCCTTTGTCCAATCAAACAAGAACAGACTCCAGCGGCCCTTCGATACTTGGAAGAAAACATTGGTAAACTAAAAATCATGTGTATGTCGAAAAGGGTCCTGGGTTCTAGGTCCGGCGATCACTAGAAAACTACCGCCACTAACACAATGGCGACAACCCAAACAGGGGAAAATCAGATCTCCCGGGTCCACCGTTTACCCCAAACGGTTCCCGGTACAGACAAGCGAACCACTGCATCTACCAGACTCCACTCTGCTCCCAAGCACGAGTGCAAATGTATCCCACACTAAAAGAAGTCCCAACCGCTCGGCCCACTACCCGGGCGAGGATAACACTAAGTCCAGGAATGAAACATAAAGTGTGGATGTCTAAACATAAATAACCCTAGCCCAAGTGAGGGTTTTCTACTGGTCTGGTTACACATGCAACATATGACGGGGGTGCTAGGTCAGGTTCCAACATAACAATTATTTAACATGATAGTAGGAAGCAAGAGATCACAAGATCGACAGATAAAACAAGGAACAACAATTCCTACACTCTAGCATGCTACCCAAATCCAATCACTATCATGCATGATTCTATATCAATAGAATTAGAGCACAGTCCATAGATCTTGAAAGCAAGCCACCCACCTGAAACGCTAACTGTCCGGAGTCGTACAACTGAGAAAACCAGGAAAATAACAGCTCTATGTCCAACAGGTTCAGCACAGTCCACAATCCCTCCTGGGTACAATACAAAGTCCACAAATACACATAAGTTCCCAAAACTGCTCTTCCAACCACATACAATTTCAGTCCCAAAGATGCTTAAATTTCACCTGCTGATAATGTCCAGAAAATTCCCAGAAAAATATCACAGCGATCCTCGCGTCGATATCTTCGAAACGGTACCTTGCACGCCCAAATCCGAGTTCCGAAGGTCAAGATACAAATCCGGCAAGGCGGTGTACTCGAAAGATTTCTGCACCAAAACTGTAGCACTGAATACAGGAAAAACGGGATTTTCACCTCCAATAGAAACTCTGTAAAAATCCAAGAAAAATACGAGCTTGTTCCTTGTGATCTGTAGATAAAAAACTTGTATAAGCACGCCTCCGTCTGATGCTCGTGCGCGAAGATACGGCCAAAACACTCTGCTCTGTCACAGAAATCCACACAGAAAAAGGGGTCACTGTGTTTCCTCGGGATCCGTGCCAAAACCTTGAAACGGGAAGGTGCAATCAAAACGAAAGATGAAGCCCTACCTCTTAGGAGTCTGTTGGCGCAAGAATCACAGAAAAAGGATCTCGGGGTAGACCAGGGGGTTAAAACACTGCTGCTGCGCCGAAGAAGAACACAGGAACCACAACGTCGCGCCGCGCCGAAAAATCTGTAACCTCGGGATTCGAGCCTCCAAAAATTCTGAAACTTCGCAGGAAGATCAAGGATTAAGAGAGGAAAAATTCATCAAGAGGAAGCTCGGGGAGATCTTGCACAGACTGAGAGAAAAAGGGCTGCAAAGAGGGCTCGGGCTGCCTATTTATAGGCCCAAAGAAACAATTCGGATAATACCGAAATTGTCCCAAGATTCGGGCGGCTACAGCGCGGCCCAGCCCGGGATTCGGGCGGCTACAGTGCGGCCCAGCCCGGTTTCGGGCGCGCACAGTGCGGCCCGGCCCGGCCGGTTTCGGGCGCGCACAGTGCGGCCCGGCCCGGCCCAGCCCGCACACGGGATCCAGCCGGACGCCTGCTTGGTCCGACCCGCCCTGGGACTCGACACGTGTCCCACGAACACCGGACAGCCGTGCAAGCCCGGCCGGGAAGCGGCGTGTGTCCCCTGCCCGGTCAACGGGGTGGGTGGAGCAGCTCACCTGCCCCCACCTGCCCGCCCTGCATGCCGGCACCTGCCCGGCGCGCGCGCTGCGTGGACCGCGCGCGCGTGAGCTGGCCACTCGTGGGCCGCCACGTGGCGCGCCCTGGTGCATGCGCCAGGCCGCGAGCCCCCGTGGACCGCGCACACTACGCCCGCCAATAGCGAGCTGCCACGTGTCCACAGCGCCGGCCCATGCACCCGCGCCAACACTCGGTGGACCGCGCCGTATGGACCGACCAATCCGGTGCTGCCACGTGGATTCCCGCCGGTCCACGCGCCCCGCGGTGCACCCCGGCCCATTCCCCTGCGCTCCGTGGACCCAGCTGCGTGCGCCGGCCAATCAGGGCCTGCCACGTGGCGCCCCCGCCGGTCCACGGCTCCCCCCATGCACCAGAAATCCAGTAAATTTTCCGGGAGTCCGTTTTTGGGCATCCGGACTCAGAATTTGGCAAACAAAAAGCCATTTTCAAGCGTTTTTTCGTGCTGAATCCATTTCCGCCGTCTGTTTGGCCTAATTCTTTTTCAAAATTTCGGCAAACCCAGCCGAAAGCCAACACAGCTAATAAAACCTTACAGGATCCATCTGTGGCATCCCATTGATGCACCATGGGCCAGATACACCAACACCAGGTGTTCTAACAGTGGATTCATCGGAAAAAAATGCTGCATGGGGTTCGGGGGTCCTACACCTACCTAGCCATGTCCCAACAACACGACACAGACATGCAAACATTCCTCGATACACACCATATTTCATTTGTGGACAGAAATAATATAGATGACATGGATTTATCAGCACGAGCGACATAGCCGATACATAAAAAATGTGTCAGATCGTGTCCACATATATGACTATTCTTGGATTATTAGAAATAAAAAAATATAATTTTTATAGATAATAAACAAAATAGATATTTTATTTTATTTTTTTTTAAAAAAAATAATTTACGAAAAAGCTCAAGATCCTCCTCATTTTATGTGTCATAAATTCAAAATATTTTATTTATCGACACGAGCAGCATAAATGACACAAATTTATTTACAAATACGAGCGGCACAGTCGACACATAATAATGGTATCAGACTATTCTCGCATTAAAAGTCAATTTAACACACACACACACACACACATTCCCTCATCTTTGGATGGGTGGGGGTGTAAGATGTACATCCATTACAAGTATTAGATAATAAATAAAATAATAAATGTTTTAAAAACTAATATGTGTCATAATAACTCATAACAAATCACACCTTTTTATTAATTTGGTAATCACACATCACTCCACTTGACTCACACGCACGCACGCACGCAATTTAAACCACACCCCCGCCGCACCCGACCCCTCCTCACCCAAACCCTAAACCCTAAAAAATACCACCCAAAAACCCTAATCCAACCCTCTTTATAGCCCGAGCTTCGCAAACCCTACACCTCTCTTACCCACTGTAGAGATCGCGACACCGCTCCTCCACGCCCCCCTCTCCTCTTCTCCCTCTCTCTCTCTCTCTCTCCTTTCGATCGATTCCTGGTGCGTTTCCCTCTCTATTTTCATCGCCCGCTAGGGTTTTCCCTGTTTCTCGCTCGGAAAAGCTCTATTTTTTGGTTTTGGGCGTTTTTTAGCTGGGAATTTGGGTGAAAATTAGGGTTTTTTTTCTTTTTCTTTTTTGGTGTGTGTGGTTGCAGATATGGAGATCTTGAGCCGGAGCGAGGGCAATGGAGCCGCGGCGCTTCTCTCCGTGGTGGAGATACTCGTCGGCGAGGCCGTTTTGGTCGCGCAGAGATCCTTCCTCTGGCTTGTTTTAGCGGTGAGAACTTGTTTCATTGGTATTTTTTTTTGGGATTTTTGCGTTGTTTTTATGTTAGTGTTGGTTTTCTGTTGTGCTTAAAGTTGTGATTTTGTGATCTGGGTGAGGTGATTTTGGGCCTAACAAGGTGCTCAGTGTAGGTGTAGGGGATTTGAGATCCTTGTTGCTTATGAAGGAGAAAATAGTTGGATTTTAGTTTAGGGTTTGAGGCTATTTTAACACACACACACACACACACGAGGGTTTGGGACTGGGTACAGTTTAGTGTTTAATAAATTACTAAATTATATGACATTGTTGAAGTTTTAGATCTGTGACGTTTCTTAATTTTTAGATGGTAGTAAATTTTTCGCCATTATTGTTCTTTGTTGCCTTGATTGTTTGGCTTGATTTTTTTATGTTACCTGTTTAGATTTATAATATTCTGATTCTGGTTTCTGCTTTTATGTCTTCTCTTCAGTAAAGATTAAAATTTGTGGAAATGTTTTTGTCAATCTATTTCAACATGCCTTATATTTGATATTTGATATGTGAAATTAGTGAGAAAAGAAACACATCTTTTATTAAAAGACTAAAATGTAGCAATTTGCACATTGTTTAGACTATTAACGCGCATTTGTTTATCATAATATCATAAGATATGCACTTACAATCCTCCAAGGATTCTTTGTAAATTTTATGTCTATTTACTTTTTAAAATAATAAGTTGGAGCGGAAAATTATGTGCCGGTGGGTGAAGACGATGTTTTTATGATTTCCCTACTGTTGTTATTAATTATTCTGATAGGATTTTTTATTTTTTTTTATTTTTTTCATCTAGACATGTATTGCCTTTTGCCCCTCTGAATAACTGTTGTTGGTTTGATACTGAGATTCGTTGTCCTTTACCAAACCAAGTCAACATTCAACACGATGGTCGACGTAAGTGTTAGGGGCCAAAAAGCCTTAAAGCATAAAGGTAGCACGCGAAGGAGGTTTCTTCCATCCTCACGTGCGTTTGTATGCATGTGCATATGATGATAAACATGCGCCTGCCTGTCCGCCCGCCCGCATCCGCACGTGTTTTGTGTGGTAATTTTTGGAAAGCCTTCTTGCCAAGCTGCCTTTATGGCTCATGGTTTTATGCGTATCCATAATCTAAACCCTTAACATTTTTCCGACCTTTATTCTATATGTTTAGCGTGCATGGTGTACATGTTGTAGCTGCATTATCGAACTTGCCTGCGTAATGGGCGTATTGTGGCTCTCCATCTCCTTTACCATCGGCATCGCATTTCTGTATTTGTTTTATTTCCTTTTCTTACCCTGCCTTCCTTTTGTTTCTACCTTCTTTTGTTGTTCCTCTTCTCTGTAGTATACTGTGATCTATTAGGGCTCTTGCATTATAGCCATCAATAGTTTGCTCATTTTTCCTCCGATTTATTTTACTGTTTAGTTGCTAACAACTATGCAACTTCTTCTTTCAGATGGGATCGTTGCAAAGTGAGGTCGTTCCTTGTCCCGAAGAGCCACAAGTAATTTACAGGTAAATTCCTCTCTCTCTCTCTCTCTCTCTCTCTCTCTCTCTCTCTCTCTCTCTCTCTCTCTCTCTCTCTCTCTCGCTTGCTCTTTTCTTTTGCCGTAGTTTGTAAATTCGTTCAATTCTCACAATCAAACCATATTGTTCTAGAAGGATACTTGACAAAAGCAAAAGCGAAACTGTTCCCGAGAACAAGGATGACGGCGAGTCGGACGACGACGACGACGAGGATGAAGAGGAAGACGACGATGGCGAAGATCAGGACGACGATGGGGGCGAGGATGAGCAATCGGGAGACGAGGGGAACGAAAATGAAGGAGGGGAAGACGACGATGACCCCGAGGCCAATGGCGAAGGGGGGGGGGAGCGACGACGACGAAGAAGACGATGACGACGACGACGACGACGACGATGAGGAGGGTGAGGACGAGGACGAGGAGGATGACGACGACGAAGAAGAAGAAGAGCTGCCCCAGCCACCCTCTAAGAAGAGGAAATGACCTAAAAAAAAGGGAAAAACAAAAACAAAAATGTTGGTTGCTTAAATTTTAGGGTTTCTTACAGCTTTGTGTTTTAGTATGTGGGGGGAAGTTTGTTGGTTGGAGGAATAGTCTTTAGGAGGGAGGGGGGGGAGGGGGCTGCAGTGTGTGGTTAGGGGTTACAGTAGGGGAAATAGGAAAATGACTTATTTGTGAATGCACCTCTTAAGATTTCCCTTATTTTGTGTTTTTTTTTTTTTTTTTTTTTTTTTTTTTCAACTTTTGGAATATCATATTGCTGTGGACACTCTGCTGTGTAATTCAAGTGGGCTTTTAGTTTCAGCCTCTCTACCATGCCCTCCTCACTTCATTAACAATCATAGATCTGCTATTACTTGTTTCAGTGCTGGCACTTTTTTGTTGTTTTTGTTTTTGTTTTTTCTTTGTTTTTAGGTGCTGACATTATTGATGGCACCAAATTCTCCAGTGCACAGATTTTCCAAGTTTGAGCCTTGAGGATGAAAAGTAGTTGGTAATCCTGTTCTGACAAATGTGCTAAGAAATTGCTTGTTAGGATTCTCTATTTATCCAATTAGACTTTCTCACAACTCCTCAAACAACTCTGATCAGATTATTTAGATGGCTTAAATTTTACTTTTACTAAGATTGCCAAACTGAAAATACTATCAATTAAAAAAAAAGGGTTAATTCTTTAATTGCTGATTTCCGTAGTTTGTATTGTCAAAAAACTCTTCATTTATTCTCCCTAGAATCAAAACCTTTATAAAGAGCAGGGGCTTTTCCTACAAGTGTTGTTATTAGGAGAACATTTACTTCTTGCTCCAGTTTCTTTTTCTTTTTTCTTTTTTTCCTTTTACTGTTTTTTTGGATGTTAGGTCCTAACCATTATATCCTGTTTCAATTAGGAGAAGTATTACTTTTTGGTCCACTTTATATAGAGGTATATATATATATATTAATTATTGATTTTGACGGACGGCATGTTTCTTCGTGCAGTGCGATTCATATTTTTTGAGAAAGTTTTATATGAGGGGTTTCTTCAACGATCGTGTGGCGAAATAACTACAGAATAGAACACATAAAGTTTTTAATAAAACTCTATCTATTCGTGAAGATCATTATTATTATCAATAGTTTTTAATCGATTTTGGTGCTAATTCTTTAAAATTGTTTGAAAGAACTCACTCAAAACGTCTAGTTTGATGTTAAGAACATTGAATGCTCTGAAAAAATTAGTAGATCATATGTAAGATTGAGATGATCGTAATCATGAAATATGTTATTGGGGTTGGTAAAATTACGATCGACGTAATGAGCGTACATAGAAGAATAGTTTAGCAACCAAAGTTAAAAAATAGATAACAATCGGAGATCATTGGTGAAATTAGTGGCAGAGGTTAAGCATATGATTGCAAAAAAGAAAAAAAAAAAAAAAATTGGTGAAGAAAATGAAGAATTGGGTGAAGGTTGGAGACAAATGGTGCAAATAACCCCATTATCTTTCTTTTATGCCCTCTTCTGTGCATCATATGGTTCTTATCTCCTGTTTATTATAAATATATAATTTCGTTTCTTTTTTTTATTGGAAGAGCCATGTTATTTATACAGACGGTTACATTCTAAAAAGTAAATTTTTCACTCATTCATCCAAAGGCCAACTTTTTATTTTTTAAAATATTAAAAATTTAAATAATTTTGTAAATTCTAAAATGAAGAGTTATCAATCATTCAGTCTTTTTGGAATATACACCTAGCAATTGTATTTTTTTTTTTTTTTTTTTTTTTTTTTTTTTTTTTTTTTTTGAGAATGGACTGAAATGGATTTGAATATGCATGTAGTCAAAAAGGTAAAAAATGTATAGAAGTTGCCCAAACTATGGAATTTTTTTAATCGACCATCCAAGTTTTTAAAATTTTAATTTTTCTGTCCAATCTTTCAATTTGTTTATTTTGAATCGGTCAATAATATTTTGACTTTAAATTTTAAAAAATTACTTATCTTAATAAATTTATAGTTGCGAAAATTATATGTAGTAAAAAGAACTCTATTTATAAATAAATTATTTAGTTGCATGCATTTGAAAATTTGTATTTATAAATTTTGTTACTTTGTACATAGGTTGGCCAAATTATTCCTCATGTAAAAGATAAATTACTTTTTGTATAAAAGGTGATTAGAGAGGTGAGCTTACTGTTTTTGTTTAACTGCAGTTAGACTGTGATCAATTTGAATGTAATTTCAACTGCTGCAATTGGTCCTTCAGGTACTGTTTCAACAATAATTAAATTTAAATATATCAAATCAAGTACGATATTTAAATTTATATATATATATATATATATATATATATATATATATATATATATATATATATATATATATATATATATATATATATATATATATATTTATAACTACAGTAAAGTTGTGATAATGTTATGGGTTTTATTCTGTCAGGTTCTATACTAGAGAAAATAACTATGTTACCCAGGTTTACCTTAATATTATAAACCATTTTGAATAAACTATTCGATCTTTCAAAATTTAAATTTTAATATCCAATCTTTCTATCTGTTTTATTTAATTTATTTGATGACTCTTTTAATGTAAATTTAAACTAATGGATTACTTTAATAAATTTTTTTATATTTACATGAATTCCATAAAATATATCAATTAAATTCATAAAAGGGTAGATAGCAATTTTGCCAGTTTTTTAAGGAAATTTTTTTTAAAGCTTAGATAGCCTACATCCTTGTACTACTACTATTGCTTAATAAAAATTGCCAACGAGCTTTAACTCGAAAAGCCGCAAAAGAGCAAAAAGAGCGAGAGTAAAAGCAGAGCAAAACAAACATATAAATTTCAAGTGTAGTTTTGGTGATGTCGATGTCGTCGCACCCACAACTCATATCACAATTGCATCAAACAATCAACAGCAAATCCGCCGCTCGCGAAATAGCGATTAACAAAGTGCTCAACTCCGATCTAAAAAAAAAAAACTTAACCCAGCAAATTACGATCTAGACCTCAAAGGCTAGACTATTTGAGATAAAACTCCATCATCCTCAAAATATATGCTGCAGCATAACATAATTCTAGACTCTAGATTTGTATTAACATCTACATTCAGCAACTGCTATAGCAAACCCAACTTCCTCGGACGAGCCAAGTCGCAAACACATCGCAGAACAATCATGCAACCACGGCTACACCATGTAAACAATGCAAGTAAAAACCAACTTGATCTGTGATTAATACACGTCCAGTATTGCGCGTTATAGATCGCTAGTTCGACAAAACATAATATAGCGTGTCTCTGAACCAGCGAAATTGATCTCCGTTCTTCCTCAGCGTGCTTCGTATTGAACAACTGCAACAAAGATGTCGGAAATTAGTTGGAGATCAAGGGAGTGTTATCGCATTAAAAAAGGCGAGGCAAATGAATATGAAGAAAAACAAAATTCTACAATAGATGAAAGCCAGCACGCGCCATGTGTTACTTTGCAAATTCAGGAACTTGATCAATTTCAAAACGGCGCATTAAGGCATTTCGTAGTTCACATTAATTCCCCTTTGGATGGGCGCAAATACTGGCCTGGACTCGAGTCCATTCTGGAATGATTGCAGAATAAACTGTTGCCCTAGCAGAATATTCAATAACATTTTTGACAAAAACCTGAAAGATCTTAGTAAGCTTAAAAGAAAATTCTGAAGAAACAATGTAATAATAGGTAGTTTAATCAAAACTTCCAAAGTGCATTCATCCATTTAAAATCTTTTTATAGTAAAGATCTGTGCATTTTACCGAATCCACACTTACAAAAAATAGATACATCCCGATCTAATCAGAAAGGAGAGAGAGAGAGAGAGAGAGGTTTCTCTTCGATTTGTCTTATCTACATAAGAAACTCATCAACAATACAACTCGTAATATGCACCGCTAACAAGACTAAATTATGGCTTAATCAAATATCCATTTTGCTCCTATATCAGAGATGACCGAATTGCCCAAACAAGCCACCATTCAAATCAAAAAGTATCAGAACCTAATACTAAACAGCATCACAATAAGTTGTGCACAGAGTCATGATTCTGTGATAAGAATGAAGAACTTAACCATCCGGCGTCCATACATTCACTTCCAATCGTCCATACATTCACTTCCAATCAAACACTCCTTAAATGGGGACGACTCCCGTAGTAGGACAAAAATGAAAACACGGTGATTTCGGTGTTTATGTCTTCCTACATCTAGACCCCAAAACAATTGCAAAAGTCAAGATTTCTAAGGAATAGGAAAAAAAAAAAAAAAAAAAAAAAGGACAAATACATACCACTAAAGACTCTACAAGAATAAAAGATGAGAGGTCAACAGTATGGAGCTGAATAGAATGGGCAGTTGAATAGATCTAACATGTATAGTATGTAATCACTAGTTTGAGGCCACAACTCTTCTAGGATTCAACTCACCTAGGATTCCTGGGAAGAGGATCAAGTTCGCCCTTGCTAATTCCTTCATATGATAAGTACCGTAATACATGAAATAAACATAGAGGAAAATATATAGCAAAACATAATGCTTGATCAACGGACTTGTCATCAAAGCAGTGTTGGAAAATGCGCGAGGCGCAAAAAGACGCAAAGGCCTTTTGGAGCCTAGGCGCGAGGCGTGCTGCGAGGCACGCGCCTCAAAAAGGTGAGGCACATTTTTAATAAAAATAAAATACTGTTAACAAGTCTAGTTTAAATTGATATTTTATATAAATTTTTTTTCAAAATAACCATAAAAAATAAAGAAATCATATACAAAAATATTTTCAAACTAAAAATAAAAAATATATATATTTCAACTTTCAACTTAAAAGCGCTTGGTGCCTTGTCGCCATTAGAGAAAGAGAGAACAACCAAAGAAAAAAGAGTTCAAATTAATTTTTTTTTTTCAATCACTTAACATTTTAGAATATATGTTGAAAAACCCAAAATTTGAAAACCCAAACCCTAAACCCATTAAATTTAAATATCACGAAGCGCGTCTAAGGCGCGCGCCTCATGCCCTGAGGCACTGAGCCCCGCGCCTCGCGCCTAGGCACCCAGGCGCGCGCCCTTTCAAACAATGCATCAAAGATTAAGCCTATGAGTAATTTCCTTGAAACAATAGTACTTACATGTGCACTACAACAATATTGGTCATGTATGAGTAAATTCTTCATTATGTAGACAAATTTCTTTTATGCTTCTTCTTACAAAAAAAAAAGAGAAGAAAAAAAGGAAAAAATTGCCTCATGAACACAGCTCATACAATTAGGTGACCTCTTGATCTTTTCACACAATATTTCCTTTTAATCGACATAATAGTCTGATAAACCTTATTAAGATAAGAAAACTGATATAAGAGCCAGAAACTTATAAGCAAGATGAAGCCAGTCCTCGAGGAGTCGTGAAATTATGCATGAGGTTCAAAACTTTCCTAGATGTTTAATAGAGAGCAAGAAGCATGCATGCTTGCAATCGACACACATCACATCATCAGCAGCAACAATCAACTGAAGAATTAAATCAAAATAACAGGAACAAACAAAATATCACCATACTTCAACAAGCAAAAAAAAAGAAAAGAAAAGGAATTCAATATACGCATACTTCTGCGGGTGCGTTTCTTGTAAAGGATGCGGTATCCACACTCTCTGCACTGAATCACATCGCCGGGCTTCAGCGTGTTCTCCGCCCCACAATCTAATCATAAATCCAGTTCAATCATTTTCTCATAGAAATTGAACACTAATATATATATATATATATATAGATCCCATCAACTACTAGCCATTTTGTCTCCCTCAATCTTATTTTTTTATCAACACCCCCTCTAACTTCCAATTTTATTCTATTTGTGTGATTTTAACCAAATCAAACAGGGATTCCGTAAAATTTGATGGCACTGATGGATTTTTAGCAAACAAAACTGCATTAATCAACAACAAATACCTAACAGAACTATTAAACTTCACAAAATCCCCAATTCAACCAAGTAGAATAACTCAAATTTTAAAGAAATTGAGGAGGAATCCATCAAAAGAAAATAAAGTTAAGAAATCACAAGGAAAGAGACATATACCTCCACAAATATAGCTCACAGGTTCGGGTTGCTGCGGATCCATGAATCAAGGGCTCGAAATCTAGGGTTTATGCAACAACCACAACGATCCAAGCGATTAGGGTTTAACAAGGATAATTGTTGAGAATGGATTAGAGCAGAAATCGCAGGGATTCGCTTCCCTACCTCGATTAGGGTTTCGTTTTGGGGGGCGGTGCGACGTGGAAGAGACGAACGGGCCGAGCGCGAGAGAGAAAAAAACGCGGTCACGAGGGTTTTTATGGAGAAGAAGAAGAAACAAAGAATGAATAAAGAAGGAAAAAATATATTGATGGTCCCTATACTATTCCGCTCTTACAATTTAGTTCCTGTAGTCAATTTTTAGTTTTCATCCCAAATTATTATTATTTTTTTACAACGAGAACCTTCGCCTGGAGAAGTAATTAATTGCACCGATGATCCCTAATCCTTATAGTTCCCTCACTTTGGTGACTAAACTCTTCTCTAATACGCGCACGCATTATATTAATTCATTTTTATCCTCTTTTATTTTATCCGCGCTTCGCTGCGGCTGAATAATATATAAAAAATAAACCAAAAAATTAACAGTAAAGTTAAAAAATTTAGAATCATAATACAACCATATTTAATTTAATAAAGTTTCCAAAAATAAAAATAAGTTAAACTCACAGTTATGTTGTAGCAAAAAATTCCACACAAAATACAGATAGATTATATAAGTAGACTGCAGGATAAGCAGTATTTTTTTTTTCATTTATCGTGTTTATTGGATGGAGCAGCTCCATCGAATCTATAAATTAAATAATATAATTTAGTATGGTAAATATTATATCAAATCAATTATAGAGTATAGGTAAATAAGAATATAAAGTTATATTCGATATTACGTAGGTCGAAGCTTCTTAGTATGCTGAACCTCAGGTAAATCATCAGCAAGTTGTCCTGATCTGGTTATAAAATCATAAGAAAACATTAATAGGATTTTTTTTCATAGAATAAATTTTAATATATAAATGATAACTTCATTACCCAGATGAAAATTTTGTGCTCGGTGATGTCTCTGTAAATATTTCTTTGCGGATTTGTTTGTTGGTTGCAGAGAGTGCTCTTGTTCCTCACACTTAATACGTACATTTGCCGGTACAGGAGATTTTCCTTTGACACTTGAGTTCAGAGTAAAAATTTTTATCACTTTAAAAGATAGAATACCCGTTCTAAATTTTAGTGTATCAGATACGATCTGAAAAACATGTTCCTGACCAATAATTGTTTTAATTGTAGGAGTAAGAGTGTATTGGTCTGAGCCAGGTGAGGTGGCTAAAATCTGAGCTGGAATAGGAATAAGCTTTTGTGCTATCCTTCCAAAGACAACAAAGTTGGCTATAATACTTCCGTCGTCAACAATAATGTTTAATTTATTCCTGGTTACATGACAAATAAAAAAATAGCAATGCAAATAAAAACTTTGAAGTAAATATAAACCTATACTGAATTCACAGCAAAATGGTATTGGTATAATTATGAATTAGAAATAACACCATGGTACGGGACTTTGATCATTGTGATTACAATTGGAGCACCGGAACGTATCATCCTATGTTCTAACAGTTGCTTTGCAATTAGAGCATGCTTTATACCACCAACCAAACGAAGTATCAATCTCATCGATTTTAGCTTGGCACGTGAATTTGACGTTCTAAAAAATATTAATATATATATATATATATATATTAATAAAATGTAACACAAAAGAAAAGAAAGAAAACAAATATATAATAATTATGGCATTACATAGATGAATTTACCTGCATGGTAGAAATGTCTAAAGCTAACAACTCAACAACGGTCTTTCTATTACAACACATTTCTTCTTGAGGACGGATAAGTTGTTCATGACTGGTTTCGAGACGTTGTATCGAAGCACTTGAAAATTGCAAACTGCACGTAAAAATTTTAGCATCTTAGCAAAAAAAAAAAAACCTACAAATATTTCATTTTAGTATTTAGAAAATAATTGGCCGCGAAACCTATTCAACAATTCCAAAACTTCAGGAATTTCCAAATCAATATATATCTTCGAGGCTGAACACGTCGATAAATGTATCTTTTCTGCAAGTATATATACAGGTAAATATACAATTAACAATTAATGTTAACAATAATAATAAGTCAACAATATGGCAAAAAATGAAATCAATTTTTTGTTAGTGTAAATATAGGTGTAAACCTCTATATGAGCGGACTGTCATTCCAGTAAGAATTATCACAACTGGAATATTTTTTGATTTTTTTGAAATATTGATATCATCGAAATTTAGAGCGAAGTCATCCCATAATGTAACAGACAAAACATTTCTCTTGCATAAGAAGAAGGTAATATAAAAAAATAATAAAGACGACAGCACGTGTGAACGATTATTTATGGGTAATCATAAGATAACTTAAGAAAACTATCTCTAAATCTTGGATTTCTATATTTCTAATTGAAGTGGCAGTTCGCTGCACGTTTTTTTGTGTGATTTCACCAATAGCGGTGATTTGGCCAAGGACATTTAGAAAAATACACACAAATATGAATATTAGTAAATGCAGTACGAAAACATTACAAAAGTATCTAGTTCATGAAAGAAATGTGTAATGCTGAAAATAAACAATACCAGTGAGAACAACATCATTGTATTTTTATTTTTCAACCTGAGAAAAGGTTAAGAAATTAAAGTTGTATAAAGGGATTGCATCACAATTTTCTTCAACTAGGGTCACGGAAGTCCATTTATTTATTTGAATCATGTAAAGACACTCGACGGCAGCATATTTTTTCTTGTTAGAAACGACACCGAATTTATCTATCAGATATACGCTCCCTTCTGTTAATTGACATCTAATTTCTGTTGCATTCTGTTTTCGAATTATTCCTTGCGGAGAATAGCCCTAAATGTAATTGAAACAACATCATCGCAGTGTTATTTGTAAGACACTGACAAACATATAATAATTAAAGGAAAAGAAAACATTTAAATGTATAAGGAAAATCAAAACGCCACTACCTTTTCATCTACTAACAGGCAGTCCAGGCTAAATATATATCCTTTCAAAAACGGGGCCGTTGACTCCCATATTCGACATACACGAACTTTAATCCTGCAGTTCTGCTGCAGAGCTAATTCCGATAGCAGTACATATTCCATTATAGCTTGTAAAAATCCTAAAAAGATGTGAAGAAAAAAGGAAAATATGATTGGGAAAAATGTTTGTATTATTGATTAAAAATAGTTGCATATTCTGATTAACGACAAATAATATTCCAAGCAACACTACACCACAAAAACAACTACATATTACAAATTATCAAAAATTTCATTATAAACAATATTTCTTGTATATCCTTCCGGCTCGTGTTCTTTATTTTTTATAAGAATTCGCTATCCTTCTCTAGAAGTGACTCGAGAAATTGCTACATAGAATTGTCCATGAGAAAATACAGGCTCAGATAAGTAAATGCCAACTTTTTCAAACGTCTGTCTTTGGCTTTTATTAATTGTCATTGCATAGCTTAGACGTATCGGAAACTGTCTTCTTTAAGTATAAATGGCCATTTAGAATCGGTTATATTCATGACTATGCGAGGGATATATACTTTTTCACCAATATGATTGCCAATAAATATTTGTGCCTCGATAATTCTGGGAGCTAATTGAGTTATTACTAATCATGTATCGTTACAAAGGCCAGAACTCTGGTTAATGTTGCGGAGCAACATTACAGGAGACCCAACTTTTAATCTGAGCTCGTGATGGGGAACACCATTAAATTTTAAGGAGTTCAAGAAATCCACTGGATAAAGTATATCACTATTTTTAACATTTCTTGATGAACTGCATATTGAATCCGAACTCAAATATGTCCGTGCTTCAATTGGCACCAAAGTAAGCAGTACACATTAATTTCATCGGCTATCTCATTCACGGGTGTAACAATAGCTCTGTCTCTCAGGTAAGCAGGATTATTATAATTAATATGAATATCATAATATATTTCTTCAATAATACTCTTTATTCCATCATCAACATTCTTTATAAGCAGATCAGCTGGAATTTTAATCCATGTGGTTTTCTCTTCCCCATCTAATTTAATACCATGTATCTTGCCGTTACCAACATTAAGTACCCACGTGCTAAATTCCGACAAAGATGCATTAGACAAAGCATTTTATGAAGAACCACCCATCAATCGCATGTTTGTATTTAAACGAAAAAGGTTACACTTGTTCCAAATGTGAGATCTCGTAATTGAAGCCTTAATAATATCATGTCGAGTACCGCCCACAACAACTGGAAGTATCTGTCTGAAATTCCCTCCTAAAAGAACAGTCTTTCCTCCAAACATTTTTTGAAAGGCGTCTGGGCTATCTGAGCCCAAAATATCTTTTAGAAATCTGTCCAAAGCTTCGAAACAATTTTTATGATTCATAGGCGCTTCATCCCAAATAATTAAGGCAGCATGGGAAACTAATTCCGCTAGCTGCGTGCCCTTTTTAATTTCACAAATTGAACAATCATCAACCTTAATAGGAATCTTAAATCTAGAGTGGGATGTATGGCCACCAGGCAATAAAAGCGACGCAATTCCCGATGAAGCTACAGCTAGTACCACCTTTCCCTCTGATCGGAGCTTGCAAATAATCGTTCTCCAAAGATAGGTCTTGCCTGTTCCGCCGTGGCCATAGACAAATATTGCATCTCCATTTTTTTCGTTTATAGAAACCAAAACAGCATTATATATTTTTCTTTGCTCGTCATTCAACCCATTAAACAGCTGTGTATGCTCTTCGCCTAATCCATCTACATCATAATCTAGCTCTTCTCTGAGAAGCCTGTTGACAAATTGTTCAACAATCAATCTATTAGGCACAGGTAGCCTGAAATGATCAAGTGAGCCACCATTTTTATTGAACAAAATTTCAAGTTCAAATAAGACATGATTTTGGAGTTCAGACTGAGGCAATCGCAAAATTTGAATTCCAAGAATATTTTTTAATCTATGTATAATATCATCAGCCAATAATTCCCAAAACTCCTCCAACAGCATAACTGGATCTGATACTTCACAATACATTACCAAGGTTACAAATAATTGACGAAGCTGATTGGAAGAAGACCATAGTAATGCCTCGTGTAGTGCCTCTCGCCATTCTCTATCGTCACCAAGTAGACCAAGAGCATCACATGCAGATCGGAATGTTTCATGAACAACACCATGAACAGTCCTAATCTCTTTGTAATCTCTTGGACCCTTAACCACATTTAAAAGCATTCGCAGGAAGTAAAGTTCTCATGCGCTTGGATGAATGTAAATTATCCTACCTATGCGATTGCCTTGTTTTCGGCTAGACCAAAACTTCTCTTTTGGATGCCAGACCCACTTAGTAGGAAATTCTGCATATGTGAGTTCGCGAGCACTCTCGATAGCTAGGTTTGTATCCATCCATGCTGTAAACATTGTCTTGTCTATGTTGGGACGTCTCAGCACATCTTTCAAATTCTGGTCGTCACGATAGGTAACATTATTCATCATCGGTAAATGAACAATTAGTCTTTCAACAGATGGTTACCTAATATGAATATCAAAATCAAATAACCTCCAAATAGCCTCGTAGGGTGACAAATATCGATAATCCAGGTATTGTTTGATTTCGTCAACTTGCAGATAGCATTGGTCAGAGGTAGAGGCACCGGGATTTATATTATTTCCACAATCACTGCAGATCGATTAGGACCATTGTTAACATATTTAAATAAATACTTTATAAGTCTTGATTTATTACACCATTCAACATTAATATGAGCCTGATACTTAATAACCAGCTTTAAATTGTGAGGAACAACAAATCTATTATCAAGTTCAATCCCACTCTTAACAACGCTCATCTGATTATTTCTTCTCCTATATACCGCAAATCCATCATCGCTCAAAATTGTTTCGTTATTATACTCTTTTGGAAAATATTTCGAGCATCGACCTTTTACCATACAGGGTGCGCCTGATTTTGCCAATCCGCATGGGTCGTGCATCATAAATTTCCCGACCGTTGCGTAACCGATTGGATCGACATCTTTATCAGGTATCTCAGTTGAAATAATGGAGTCAATTTCGATATTCATTAGGTATTTATGTTCAGTATGCAACCATAGTAAAATGTGTACATGTGGAAGGCCTCTCTTTTGAAACTCCACTGTATATAATTCTGCAATAAATGTAAATAAGACAAATTTCAAAAGCATGAGAAAATCAATTCTAATATTAATCCGTAAAGCCTATATATATGGTAAAAGGCATCAGGGATCACGCACCAGCAACCGATCTGCCGAAAAATTGTTCTTTTTTTATATTGGCCATTAAAGATTCTAACTTCATCTTAAAAACTCTACTAACAATATCAGGTCTATCCTCAGCCCGTTGCCCTGGAATAAAACGTAAACCATCTTGTATCTCCTGCCACTACGTATTGCACGTAAATGTAATAAATAAATCAGGAGGCCCGCAATGCCTGCATATGGCAATAGCATCTTGATAATTTTGGATCATATAACGTGGACCGGCAGTAAAACTCGAGGGCAATATAATCCTTTTCCCGATAGCATTACCATCCACATCACCCTCAACAACAGAATCTTTAATACCTTTATATATCTCAGAGCGTAAGTTTGTTTGGTTTTTTCTAATATAACTTAGTCTTTCCTCTTCAACACATGAGAAAGCATCTACTACATATTGTTGAAAAAGCTTGCCCCCTCGTAGAAAAGTTTTTCCTTCATGCAATCTGTTTTGTAGTCTGTAGGCATAAAATTCACGCATTGTTATGCACTGCCTAGAATTCGTTTTCCTATGCGAGTTTCGGTTACATTCAATGCCCAATCTAAAACCATCTTCACCGTATCGAAAGAGTATAGGGTACTGCATAGCCATGAAAGAGGGGTGCGATCACTAATGCGCCTTAAACCATGTGTTTTATGTTCAACAATGATATCACGCTGTTGATCTGCACATCCCAAATCGTCGATAATCAAACCAGCAATTTCAGCACATGATGGAGGATTATACTGAGAGGCGCTCCCAGCACGCGAACCAACTAACCGCAACCTAATCGGCATGTACTCATTTTCTTTGAAACGATCTCTAGTCATTCTAAATGCCTTGACAATCTCATTTTTGGCATCAAGCATGTTCATTAATTCCGCAACAATATCCTTATCAATATTTATCAAATCGCCACCTGCACTAAGAACCCTTATTCTATTATCAAGCTCGTTTTCTGTGTTATAGATATACAATTGCGCAAATTTAGGCTGCTGGCTATCAAGCGGAAGAAGAGACCCCATTATATGATGGTTTTAACCACTAATTCTAAAAATATATGGACCAGGTCTTTTATTAATATCGACGTCTATTTTCGCTATGGATGTAAATGCAAATACTGAATTTATACCCTTATACTTTCCCGAAATTTTACTGCTTGTCGAGGACCTTGGTAATCCAACAAAACATCCAACACACCCGGTGTATTTCGAAGGAGAGGTAAACAAATCCGGCCTTCTTGGCAACACAAAGAAAATCCTGGGACAGTTTCATTTAGATGTTTGTAAATTCTTTCATTGTACCACAACAAAGCTCCACACGACTGGCACTGATATTTTGGTAAACCCAAATACAGTTGGTCGACAATTTGGGTTGTTGAGGAAGAAGGTGCATGTTGTCTTGTCTCCGTTATTTGATCGCTTTCCAAACAGGATCCCACCGGTAAATCCAACTCACAACCATAAAATTATAATTAGAAGACCCCTCATGATTTATATTGTTTGCACCTTCTGTACGGCAGTGTTTAGAGCAATTCCTGCTTTGATTAAGTATTCTTTTCCTTTTTTTTCCTATTTTCTCTACATACTGAATATACATCCTTTCAGAAAGAAGTTAATGGGAGGAGCGAGGGTAGAACCTATTTTAATGAAACACAAAGAAGGAATAGTGTAATGTATAAACTATAAATTATAAAACATTGACTTATAAAATTCGAATTCAACACGCGCAGGAAACCGAGGGATCACTACAACCATACACGTGTGCATTATTAAACAGGTAAATACTGCTAGGAAAAAAAAACAAAGAAATTCAAAATGTCTATAGCAAAATAATAAACCAAGTATATTAAGGAAAATAGAAAAGGGAAAATAATAACAATAATAATAGGTGTGTAGCAAAGTTGTATGCAAATTAATTATAGTCGGACGTAGACGTGAAACATAAACAGCAAACAAAGATAAATATCACGTAAGCAGTAAAACACCAAGTACGGCACAACCAAGACCATTATAGTTAAAGAACGCACGAAAAATAAGCATACAGCAGGCAATTAAAGCTACAGAAGGTAGATAAACGTTCACGCAACAAATATAACCAAACAATCAGATCCTTTTTTTTCTTCATTTTTTTTGGATGCAGCAAAATTTTATACTCATAATTATGAATACCTAAACAGGGAATAAAGATGGAAGGTAAGCCGCAGTAGAATACGAAGGTATATGAGAGAGAGTGACTGATAGGCAGTTTGCAGGCACGCGAAGAAATGTAAGAAGCGACAATCACCTCCAAACACCACAGAGAGGAGGGAAAAAACGTGTTGATCAGAGTTGCTCTGTAGATGAAGACGATACTAAAGCTGTGAAGTATGAAAAGTATAAGATAAAACCAACAATTTGTATAATATATATATATATATATATATATATATATATATATATATAAATATATAAGATATGGTATGATAAACAATAAGTAAATAAATAAGTATAAAGAAAAATAATTTTAAAACCAAAAAATTTGTGAAAATAATTGGCTAATATAAAGAGAAGATATGGTATGATAAATAATAAGTAAATAAATAAGTATAGAGAAAAATAATTTGGAAAACAAAAAAATTATGGGAACGGCGTACATAAACATACATACGCGCATATTATATATATGAGAAGTGCTAGGTGTACACCCCAAATGGGGTGTGCATCCTACACCCACCCCATCTTGGGGTGGGTATTCATCCACTCGTCACATCATGTGACGAGTGGAATTCACCCACCCCTAGGATGGGGTGAGTGTAAGATGTACACCCCATTTGGGGTGTACATCTAGCATTTTCCTATATATATATATATATAAGTATAAAGGAAAATAATTTCAAAAACAAAAAAATTATGGCACTGGCGTACATACATACATACATACATACATACATACATACATACATATATAAATCCTTAGCGTTGACTATTGAAGAACAACAGTTGAAAAGAGTTCAAGTCTCTATTCATAATAATTTCTTTGTTGTTTCTTATTCAATTTTTCTTTGATAATTTAATCGAGTGAATGCTCAAAGACCCAATTTCGTGTGTGCAAACGTAATTGGGGTTTATGATTCATTGTATTCTGAGAGGCTATTCGTTGACCTGTTGCACACCTAATTGATCAAATGGTGGGGACGAATTAAGCCTTAAGTGGAGTGGCTTTGCTACACGCCTTAAAGCCCATTTTTCATCTTTCTACTTTATATACACTTTTTACAAATTTTGCTCCAACAGTACCCACCCTTGTGTGGAACAACTGTTCCCACTTAAGCCCCTTTCTCACCTCTGCCCTCTCACGCAATCTGAGGCCATCATTCTCCTCCCCGATTCCTTCAACCCCAAGCCCTCCTTCTTGTCTTGCTGTGCTCTCTCCCTACTATTGTCGAACCCGTCGAAGTAGCTCCCTAGTCTCCTTTTTAAGCTGTGCGGTGTCGGTTTCCTCCGTTGTTCGTTGCGACCGCGGATTTGTGGGTACCCTTGGGTGGAGCAACTATTCTCACCCTCTCCCCTTTCTCAGCTCTGCCCTCTCATGCACCCCGAGGCCATCATTCTCCTCTCCGGTTCCTTTAGCCCCAAACTCTCCCATCTCTCTTGTTGTACTCTCTTCCCACCATTGTGAAGGCTTCGAAGTTGCTCCCTCGTCATTTTTTTGAGCTGTGCGTGTCGGTGTAGGTGTGGGTGTTTCCCTTCCTCCGGCTGTCTCTCCGACCACCGATCTCTATTGTGGCTCCTTTTTCCCCACCATTTCCCTTGCTCGATTTGTGTGCACCTATTGTACCACGCCTCCCGAGGCTTCCTGTTTCCTATCCGCACTAAAGCTGCTACATTGTTGCCCACCGATTCTTGCTTGTGGGGCGACGACCTTCGTATACTAGTATTACAGAACAGTTGTGGAATAGTTGAAATTAGATCTGTGATAGTTACCGTTAAAATGTTATGTTTATAATCAATTGTGCATTTATGACAGATGTATAAATTATTTTATGGATTAATTTTATTCTTTACATATGCCGTTAATCGAAGTGATATTGTGAAAACGTAAATTAAATATTTTAACATATAAATACAACAATATTTGTTAAATATAAACGAAAGTTGACAATATTATAATTTATATATTTTTCTATAACTGATTTGAATATTTTTCTTTTTGGTACTTAGTATTAAATTAAAATTGTATAAATTTTCAAAAAGTAATATGAAATTTATATTAAACAAATTAATTAATTTTTTCCAAGTTATAACATTTTAGGTAAATTTTTGAATATATTTTGATTTTGATAAAATATAGTAAATTTAACATAATTTTTTTTATTTTTAAATATCTTAAATCAAATATTTATAAACATACAAGTAAAATTTTTATTTATTTAAAAAAATTAATAAGATTGAGGATAATTTCGTTATTTCATGCAACTATTATTATCTATTTTTTTTTATTTCCTATTTTTATACCAAACACAAATTTTTTTATACCTTATACTAATCTAATACCAACTAAACACATTATTATAATAGTTCCAGCTAGGTTCCAAATTTATACTTATAACAACTAATTTTCTCTTATTTCACAACCAAATGAAGTATTTATGGATTAAAAATAGGTCTAAATTTTTGTCCCATAATAATAAAATAAGAAGAGGAGATTAATAAATTGAGTTAGGCTGCGTTCCACGATAGATCTAACGGTAAGAAGTCCAATAATAAATCTAACATCTTAATAAATTGAGTTCGATCGAAATTTGTGACCGTTGTTTCTATACGTTTTAAGTAAACTTTTGAGATGAATGGATCTAAAAAGTTAGCGATGAGAGTTATCGAAGTCTACTGGACCAATGGTCAGTACATATAGTATTGCTTTAATTAAAATTTTAAATCAGCAATTTTAAAACCTTGTGTAGGGATACATACAAAAATATCCCTACTGTAAATAGTAACGGAAAAGAGAGAGAGAGAGAGAGAGAGTTGAGAGAGAGAGAGAGGAGATGTTCTTCCACATCGTGTTGGAGCGGAACATGCAGCTGCACCCGCGCCACTTCGGACCCCACCTACGGGACAAGCTCGTCTCCAAGCTCATGAAGGACGTCGAGGGCACCTGCAGGTAAAACCCTAACCCTAACCCTAACCCTAACCCCAAGAGAGAAAACCCTAATCCCCTCGACCCTGCGATCCCTTCTTTCCTTGTTCGGTTTTAGTGGAAGGCATGGGTTCGTGGTGGCGATCACCGGAGTCGAGGAGATCGGGAAGGGGCTCATCAGAGAGGGCACCGGCTTCGTCACCTTCCCCGTCAAGTACCAGTGCGTCGTCTTCCGCCCCTTCAAGGGCGAGATCCTCGAGGCCGTGGTCACCATGGTCAACAAGGTCTCTAGATCTTTCCATGTTTCTTCGGATTTCTAGGGTTTCTCTCGGGATGGATTTATTTGTTCATTTACATTTAATGTTTTTGCAGATGGGTTTCTTCGCAGAGGCAGGGCCGGTGCAGATTTTTGTTTCGAATCATGTAAGAAATTTTTCTGTTGTTTTCTTTTATTATAATTATTATTTTTTTTGTCTGAATGGGTTTAGGTATAGGCCATTTGAAATCGACAAGTTTATTGTTATGGATTCAAGTTGCCCTAGTTTGTAAAATTGGGAACTTTGTTGAATTTAGCTATTACCCGGTAATTTTTAATGAAATCTGCAGTTTCGTTTACTAAAAAGTGGTTAACGTCGTTCAGTTTAGCAGAATCATTGTTAGATAACTTAGATTATCAAAATTCCCAATTTGATCAACTAAAATTATATAAATCAAAAAATTATTACGGGGCTTCAACCACTCAAATTGAAAATATCAAAAGGTGGCATTCAATCAGTGTTTGATAAGACGTGAGGCGCAAAAAGACACAAGAGCCTTTTGGAGCTTAGGCGCTAGGCGCACCGTGAGGCGCGCGCCTCAAGAAGATGAGGCACGCATCTAATAAAAATAAAACATTCTTAACAAGCCTAGTTTAAGTAGATGTTTTATATTAAAACATTTTAAAATAGTCATTTAAAAATAAAATAATTATAAAAAAGTAAAGAAATCATATGTATAAATGTTCTCAAATTTTTTTAAAAAAAATTATGCTTCAACTTCCAACTTAAAAGTGCTTGTTGTTGCTTCTTGCTTCTTGCCGTTGCTGCTTGTTGCCATTGGGGGGGTGGAGGAGAGAATGACCAAAAGAAAAAGGAAAGAAAGTGTTCAAATTAGAAAAAAAAACTCAATCCCTTAACATTTTAGAAAATATTGAAAAAATCCATGACCCGAAAATCAAATTCCTAGACCCATTAAACATAAATATCACGAGGCAGTAAGGCCTGCGCCTCGCGCGACCACACTCAATCAGTAAAAGGTGAAGGTAAGGGTCTATTTCAGAATAGCATATATTAAGGGGCCTGTATACAATTTTGCTGTACAAAAAAGTAGAGAAAATACATAAATTTAGTTTGTAGCCTCATTGTTTTTTACTGAAAACGTATGGAATTATGATTGGCATGGTACAAGTTGAGAAGCCCCTGCAGATCAAGTTGTAGTAGGCTCGTCTTATATGATGGAGTTTGATATCTCTTTTTTCTTTCTTGTTGCTGATACCTTCTTTGTTTCTGTCTGTTTTTTGTTTCTTTGTTTTTCTTTTTTTTCAGTTGATCCCCGATGATATGGAGTTCCAGTCTGGAGATATGCCAAACTATACAACCTCTGATGGATCGGTATGTTTTGTTCCTTTTCCTATATTTCTTATATGTTTACAGCTACGTGTGAAACACTGAAACCAGAAATCAGGCTGAAATATGAGTTCTAGTCTGTTGGCTGAATTATGGCTTTCAATCTTTTTAACTGAGTGAGAAGGCATGAATTAATAGTTCACTTTGTTCATTGTTTTTTAGTGAGTTCTACTGATGGCTGCGACTATTTTGAGACGAATCAAAAGTATACTTTCAGTGGTATATGGTAATAGACTAACCGTTCACTGAATGATTAGAAGAAGAAACAAGACAATTTGTATTTGACCTTGCTATGCATATTTAGATGATTGTTGATGCCCTATTACTTGCAATCTAACCGAACGGAGGCTTTTATTGTAATTTTTAGATATGATTGTTGAGTGCTTTGTTGTTCAGAATGTGTAGATTGTGGCAAGATTGGCTGTCACAAAACTGAATGAACGATGACAATACTCATGCTACAGAATCGGCCTAGTTTGGAGTGATTTGACAGGCATAATGCTGGGTCAGGGTAGAGAACTTCATGCCATTGCGAGTTTTGGAATAAATGAGTCTAAGTTCTGCGGCAGGCTAAATCCACCCGAGGCCACCACTACCTGGATAAAGAACTATATTCTTTTTGGGTATGGGTATGTTTGATTGGGTGCATGCCTGCGAGTCACCATGTCCAACATGAAAGGGAGGATTTTAGTTGGAAAAAATTAGATGCCTCTTTTCATTTGCTTAGAATTAGTTGTGATCGAGATAAGAAAATACGGGAGAATGGTTGGTTAAAGAAGAGGCTTTTACGATTATTACTTGATAATTATCTACAAGTAAACGCGGGCAATGTTTTACCATTTTGAAGAGCATATTTAACATTTCCGACATTCTGTATCATTAATGATATACATTGAAGTTCGGACATGATGTGGATTTAGAAGTGTAAGATGCATGTATGCAGATGTATGAATTGATATGAATGCATAAATGTAGGTGAGATTCAAGAATAACGAATTTCTTTACCTTAGCTACTTTTCTTTTAGAATGGATCTTTGCTCTTATTTTGGACTGCGAATAAAATGTGCCAGCATGCTTTTATTTTTGCAAACCTCTTTGTTTTGATGGTTTACAGGTGAAAATACAAAAGGACAGTGAGGTCCGGCTAAAGATTATTGGGACTCGTGTTGATGCGACAGAGATTGTACGTCTCCTGTTCCTTTTAGTCAAGTTTCATAGCTAATGTTCATTCTGGCAGAACTCTATTTACAAGAAGTTTATGCAAGTTTGTAAACTCAAAGCACGTTCAATATTTTTATATCTATTGCTTGGACTCGAAGATCACACCATTAAAATGCTAGTTCCGTACATAAAACACTGCTGGCAGTTTCATAATTTTCAAGTAATCTTAATAGAGGTTCCATTTTGATCCTCTATGCGGAGTCGTTTTATTCAGATTCAGTTGAAAGAAAGCTTTATGGCCAATTTATTATAATAATGTGCCATTCTGTAGTGAGCTTTTCTTGATTATTAACTACGGTCGCTATGTTTAGATATCTGTTTATTTTCTTGTAGAGAGATTTGCTTCCAAGATTCTGATAATTCAATTTTCTGCTTTTCTATGACTTGGAAAAGTACTTATGAGCTACTCGATGTTTACTGCACAACAACCTTCATTAAGACTGACATACAATGAAAATAAAGATAATTAACATTGTGATCATTAATGTATTTCTAGGTTATGCATACAAAATTGTGCCTAATTTGTTCTTATTTCTTTCTTTTTTTTTTAATATATTTGTGCAGTTCTGCATTGGGACGATAAAGGACGACTTCTTGGGTGTTATCAACGACCCAGGTGCAGCTTCTTAGCGGGCAGATAGGAATTTTGATATGACAAAATCATAGGTGCCGGTGTTCACGTTGCGCACCACCGCGTGTAGGATTCAGTTTAATTTGAACTTCGGAAGTGCATCCGCGCCCTTGGAATCTGTGTTGTAAATTATATCACACATCGTCGAGCACGCATAACGACAATTTAAAGACAATTTTGAAATCAGCAATGCTAATTGTTCTCCTTTTGATACATTAGATTTTGCCTTTGTGACTTGTGTTGCTTCTCAAATGCTCAATGCAATCTCCGCGAGCCAAATTAGAGTTCCCCCTTGAAGAGGCTCAATTATTATCTTTGGCTATAAGCATTTCGCGAGGCGGGGACTCTGTTTCGCGAAGTCTTACTACGAGCTTGATAATCCGCATTCATTTGTCGCCGCATTGGACACCGGAAATGCAAGTTGATCTAATTCATGATTTTGTTTGTTGAGATTTCATGGGATGTTACTGATATCTTGTGTCCAGCAGAATGGCGAAACAAAATCCTGAGTGAAATTGAGAACTGGTCTTTCATTTTTGCAGAACTTTGTCTGTGATTTGCTGATTTTTCAGATCCACCAGATATGTTTCTGCCTTGCATTATGAAGTTAACAGTGAGTTTTATTGTTCTAGAGCTTGTCTTAGCATATATGATGGGACAAGAAAAAAAAAGAAAAGAAAAGAGATTTTGAGTGTTGATGAGTTGCTAATTTTCTTACTCTGGATTTCTTGTTAGACAAAAAGGGAAATGAGAGATTATTGGTGGTAGTTTTGAGGATGAATTTGAAGCCTTTTGATGAATGGATGAGCAGCATAAGAACAAGAGAAGAGAAGGAATATACGAAGAATTTTGTTTTTCAATAAATACTAAAAATATTATTCAACTTTTTAAAATCTCTAAAATTTGATTATATTATTTAACACTATGCTTTTATATATATATATATATATAGAGAGAGAGAGAGAGAGAGAGAGAGAGAGAGAGAGAGAGAGACGATGCTCGAATCTTACTATAAATCAAATTTTAAAATTTTAATACAAATATATCTAATCCAAATATATTTCTCAATTTAGTTAAATTTAAAATAATCAAATAATCAGATTCACAATAAAAAAATATTATAAATACCAAACGAAGATTAAAAATAATTTTGCGGCAACGAGCGACGCAGAATGAACCGAGATCCGAACAGTAACAGAAACAAACGACGCAGAATGAACCGAGATCCGAATAGTAAAAGAAAGGATCTGAGTTATACTAAAAAATCTGAGCAACTACAAAGAGTTGAGAGCTGACATCAGATAACCGAAAGCCAAACACGACTACAAAGAGCCAGACTACAAAGAGCCGAGTGGTATTAAGCATCCTAAAATGAATGGAGCGTTAGCATTAAGAGCCGAGCAACACAACTGAATATATCACATATCACGTCGCTGAAATCAACCAAGTTTTCGATGAGTTTTTTTCCGAAACTCTTAAGTTAACAAATTGAGATATAGTAGAATCAGCTTAATTTCCTTATCGAGTACACCTCTTCTCTAAGAGCACATTTGCTCCTGCAGCCTCGCCCGAGTGTGCGTACGCAGAAGTTGGTCCGCTTGTGCAGTCATCGGACAATAGTTTGCGGTGTGGTGTGCGAATCTGTTTTAATAGATTACAGCAAGAGCTTCAAAATTAGAGTTATTTTATCAGTAGTGCATGTGCACCTTGGCCGAACAGGTCGCGTACTGTCACAAAAATGTGAATGTTGGTTGTAGTGGTAAAATCACTCAAATCAGGTGCAAAAAAGTGGTCTGGGCACCTCTTGCAACAGTTATTTGCTATTACTAGTATTTTCAATTCAACTCATTCTTGATCTCGGTTACGGGAGGATGATCTCTTTTAGGGGGGCCATTTGTTTTCTGGATTTGTTACGTACATTTTTTGCATTTCTTATTCAAAAGGGTAAGATTGTTGTCACAGTTTTTATTATGCGAATCATTATCTGATCAGTTTGGAATACTAATAATACCAATCCATTGAATTGTGTGCTTTACAAATGAAGTTCCATGTTCTCTCACTATCTCCTATCCTATTTTTCCAGTGAACTAACTAACTTGCATGTTTAAACAGCTCAGCTCAGCTCAGCTCAGCTCAGGCTAGTTGTCGAACGCGCCGACGTTGATTTTCTTCGGTCGACACGCGACCAGTGTTGGAGTTAGATCCTGGTGCAGCACTCCCAGCACTCCCAGCAATCCAATATCTTTTCTACCATCCTGCATAGCATTGAAATCAACCAATTAATATGAAGCAGCTGCAAAGTAGATGATTAGTATATATATAGCATGTGGGAGGGAACTTGTGTTTATCGGTACAAACAACTCAAGATGTGCATAAAAATGAAACAAAACAAAACAAAACGAGAAGAAAAAATCCAACTACAGTTATGTGAATGATCTTAACTGTGATAGGTAAAAACTGATAGAAGAATCAAAAGAGACTATACATTCTAAAAGAGAAGAGGTAGAGGTAGAGGTAGCTAACGGAGAATATAAACTCTTTTTAAGTTTTTTTAATGGTTCAAATTATGTGCAAAAAATTATCACACATTGTTTGATTTGGCCATTCATATTAAGATAGAAGTGATTTCAACTATTTGATTAGTTATTTGACAAACCGCCGCTAATAGTAGAGATGACTCCCACATTTCAGATGGACGATCAGATTAGCGGTGTGCAAAAATTTTCTGCACACTGAGTCTGCGAAGAATATGCTTTAATAGTAGAGATTTCTACACACTTATTTCAACTGTTTTGGTCGGTTGTTTGACGGATCGATCACCGTCAATAGTAGAGATGACTTCCACATTTCAGATAGATGGACATATTAGCGGTATGCAAAAAAAATTCTGCACACTGAATCTACAAATTAAGACTGCACATATTGTCTTAACAAACTAAAAGGACTTAGAAAGTTATAATAAAATAAATTTATTGAGAATAAAATGACAATATATATATATATATATATATATATATATATATAGAACTTAGGGTTAGCAACGAGCGCACAAACTAAACAAAATCAATTGGCGATCACGACAGAAAAGTAAAACTAAAATTGCACGACAGAGAATTAACACACAGATTTACGTGGAAAACTCTTTGTAGGGAAAAACCACGGGCGAAAGAGGAGAGGTTTCACTATATAAAAAAGAGGGAATACAAAAGTTCTGCTTCATCAATCTAACACTTAGCTTAAAAATTTAAGATGACAACTACCTTGTGAGGATCCGATGAGCAAACCCTAGGAGGGCCATCAAGCTTACAGTGTGAGTTTATACTTAGATGGTCTCTTATCATGTGAAGCTTGTGAGAAATGTCACTCATGAGCATGGCCCTATCCTCCACACAATCCAAAATAGCCTCCTTCATGAGCCTTGTATCCTCTTCAAGAAACTGCATCTTGGCATGGATCTTTTCATACAACTCGTGCCGAACATCGATCGCGGAGTTCCTCTCCACCTTACGGGGATCGAAAGACGCAGAATTGTAGTGATCAAGAGCACATTTACTACTTTTCATTTTGTTGGATTATTGGTATTCTTAAGAAACTAGGTACGTAAATTCACCAAACTCGGAAGGGGATATATATATATATAATAATTGAAGGTTTGATCAAACATGAGAAAAGAAATTTAAGACGCACCTTGCGACACGCACGCATGCCTCCACGTTCAATGTCTGCGAAATGATTAACAATCAGTTTGGCTCTACTTGTGATTTTGCGTTCCACTGTCTATTATTTTCTATATTAAAGCATCTGGTAATCAAAAAGATCTAGAATATTATTATACCTTACAAATGGAATCCTATGAAATATACAACTAGAGTAACTATTGAACTAAATAATATATATATATATATATATATATATATATATATATAGAAAGAGAGAGAGAGAGAGATTCAAAATATATATCCTTAAGCAGTACTCTCAAGTCTCAAACACAAAGCAAAAGAGCAAAAGACCCACAACTTGGAGAGAGAGAGAGAGAGAGAGAGAGAGAGAGAGAGAGAGAGAGATTGTAAGGCCTTTTATTTTGCTTCTTATGCAAGTAAAGGAAGAGAGAGAGAGAGAGAGAGAGAGAGAGAGAGAGAGAGAGTGGAGTTTGGTGTTATAGCAGGAGGTTTCAGAGTTCCAGTTGTTGTTTTGCCTGCAGCCGGAAAACATTATTAGTTCCTATGTGTGCAGCCCGTCCGTTTAGAAGTACAGGACAAGGAATTCTATGCAAAAGTGAGGGAAAAATATAGGAAAATAATTTTTATACATTCCAAAAAGAATGTACATTTTACATCTCGTTTATCCAAAAATAGAATAAATTTTACTGATCCCAAAAAGAGTGTACATACTGATCCCAAAAAGAGTTTATATCTTACATCTCATCCATCCAAAAATAGAATAAATTTTACTGATCATTTCGAAGTGATCAGTAAAAAAAAATTCATCCCAAAATAGATAGAGTGTGTATCAAACACCCCAAATAGAATGTGTAGATAGTATTGCTCTTTTAGAAAAATACTTGTTGTACATTTCAAATTGAGTGTATATCTTACACCCCATCCATTCTAAGATGGTAAATTTGAAAAAGTCTCTGCCCTAAAATGGGTCGGGCATATATCGTACGTTCAAAATCAAGTGTACAAAGAGCATTACTCTTTTATCTTACTAACTATAATAATAACAAACTAAAAGGTCTACCATTCCCTCTCAATTTGATGTAAGTCCAAAAGCACAAAATAAGCCTCCTAGCTTCAAATTGTTTTGATCCACTCGGATAAAACTTTACGAATTCTTTACTTGTAAGTTATCCTCGTCAAAAGATTTAAAAATTTCATCAAATTTAGTAGCAATTATGTTTCACAAGAGTCGACAAAGTTGGAGGATCTAATTCAAAATGGGCTGCAGTTGAAGGGGTTGCGACGCATTTTAACCTTCCAAATTAGTTATTATGAACTAACTGTACATAAAGCGACTTCATGAATGGAAACATTTGAGATCACAGAGATAAAATAGCCAGATAAACATTTCTGATGAAAACTGATTATAACTCATCTGAAATTGATCATTGTCATCATCATCATCATCATCATCATCATCATCATCATTTTACCTAATTTTACCTACCGAAGGAAAAATTCAACAACTGTGTGTCCAAATTGATCTGGCAACTCATTATACTGCTACAATTTTCGAAATTAACAATAAAAATTTGAGAATTTAAGTTCATAATGTAAGGACCAGAGAGAAAGAGAGAGATAGATACGATATAGAGAGAGCGAATTGGCCCGACTCATCTTCGCTTTCCTTTTCCTCTGTTTAGAAGATCTTGAAGAGGAGGCCGCCGTGTGTGGCGAAGAAGGGAGCGAACACGAGCGATTCGACGGCCATGAGCTTGATCAGGATGTTGAGCGACGGCCCGGACGTGTCCTTGAGCGGGTCTCCGATGGTGTCGCCGATCACAGCAGCTTTGTGGGGGTCCGAGCCTTTCGGGCCAAGCGTCCTCGCGTGCTCGGAAGCTCCGGCCTGAAGCAAGTCGGAAAAAGTGAAAATTATTTATTGAGCACCGACAATTCTTTTATTTCTCCTCAGATTGAATTATCTGGTGTACAATAACATTACCTCAATGTATTTCTTCGCATTATCCCATGCACCGCCAGTATTGGATGCAGAGATAGCAATCTGCAAAATATACAAAAGGAAATATCAGAAATAAAATAAAAATTTGGTTTGCATGGCTCAGAGTTTCAGTTTCAATAATGTTTTTCTCTCAAGTATGTTTCGTGCAAATCATCGCCCTCGTCCAGAGCACAAAGGTGGAAGGATTTAATTGATGAAGTTTGGAATCTAATTTATTTCAAACTGGAGTTCTGGAGTTCGTAACTGGAATCTGGCGCATGACTTGGAAATGAGAATTACAATAAACCTGATTACAGTAATAAACTAACTCTTCGAAGAAAACTGGAAATGCTCTACTAACCTGAACACCAGAAACAAGAGAGCCCGCAAGAACTCCCGAGAGGGTTTCGACGCCGAAGAAGGTCCCGACGACGAGTGGGGTGAGCATGACAAGGGCGCCGGGAGGGATCATCTCCTTAATGGAGGCGTCAGTGGAGATCTTGACGCAAGTAGCATAATCGGGCTTAGTAGTTCCCTCCAAAAGGCCGGGAATGGTGTTGAATTGCCGTCGGACTTCCTCGACCATTTTCAGGGCTGCGCTGCCGACACTCTTCATGGTCATGGCCGAGAACCAGTAGGGAAGCATGGCACCGACGATCAGCCCGATGAAAACTTTGGGGGTCAGGACATCGACGGTGGAGATAGCAGCTCGGCTTACAAATGCACCGAAGAGTGCGAGGGACACCAAGGCAGCAGAACCAATGGCAAAACCCTAGAAAGGAAAAAATGATTAGTTGATTGCATTTCTTTTGACGTGAGAATTTGGGTAAATCATCAATACTGATGGTAGAGTAAAGAATCCATTTGATATCTCAGAAGATGTCTAAATGGTTTAATGCAAGCACTAATATATATCATGCTAACCCACCGGACGAACTAAAGAATATAAATGCTAATCAGGTACAGGAAAAACATCATCTAGCAAGATTCTCTCTTGAACAGATTTCAAATTTGAGCATCGCATTTATAGAATCTGGGATCGGAATTGACAAGTAAGGAACATGTGTCGATGTAAAAGAGCAGCAGGAAAATAATAAAGCAGCTCAGCATACCTTTCCAATGGCTGCTGTGGTGTTTCCTGCAGCATCAAGGGCATCAGTTCTCTCTCGGATCCTGTGGCTCATCCCCGCCATCTCAGCAATGCCTCCGGCGTTGTCACTGATGGGTCCGTAGGCAGTCAATGGCAAGGCCAGTTGCGATTGTGCTCAGCATGCCAAGAGCAGCAACTGCAATACCATACATGGCGGCAAAACTAAAACTAACAAAAATGCTAACGGCAATGGCAAAAATAGGGATGATCACGGATTTGTATCCCAAAGCAAGCCCAAAGATCACGTTAGTGGCCGCTCCAGTTCTGCAGGAATCAGCAACATCTTGCACAGGGCTGTAATAGAAAAATAAGGTTAAATGCGGACAAAAAAGAAAGGCAGTCAGAAAAATGAAAAACATAAAGAGGACTTAATATTTACCTATAAGCGTTGCTCGTATAGTACTCGGTGACAAACCCAATGACCAAACCAGCCCACAAACCAATTGCAACACAGAAAAATAGTTCCCTGCCAATTTAGGCAAAAGGAAAATAATGAGTAATAAAAAAATTAGTTACCAAAGTTGAGTTTATCTTACAAGTATCATTTATCCATACAAATACCCCTTGAAATCCAAATTTTCTCACATACCCACAAAAACTTTTAAGTTGGGGAGTCATCGCGTTTGTTGGCGAAAAACGCACAGATGGAAATTCAGGTTTTCAGGTTGTTCGTACCATGATATTTTTGTAGAGCTAAACATGTAATTATTTCACAACGAATTAACTAAAACATGGCACATACCAGTTCTTCACTGTCTTCTGGACGCCAAAGTTGAAAATGGTGAAGGACGACGGGAGAGCCAACCAACTAACAATTGCTATCCCGACAGTCATAAGGGCAGTGGAAATGATGAGCTGCTTCTTAAGAGCAGGCTCGATCTCCCTCACCGCCTTGATCTCGAAGAAGTCAGTGGCAAAAAGAGTGGTGATCAAGCAAACTATGATGCCCATCGAGCTAATAAGTAACGGGTACAAAATTGCGGTGAAGTCGTGGTTGATCCCAAAGGACGAAATTGAGGCAACAACAAGGGCAGCACATGAAGATTCAGCGTACGAGCCGAAAAGATCCGATCCCATTCCAGCGATATCACCAACATTATCACCAACATTATCAGCAATGACCTGTAGGAAGATAACAAATGTTTGTCAACCTCAAAAGAAGCAACAAACGAATTCCAAATTCAACAAAACGGAGAATATGTTGGAAAATATAAATGGAAAATGCAATACGTGCTAAGATGGGTACCCAATTACTAACACTAAATGGCATTTTCTTAACACACCAAAACATTAACAACAGTAACAGGTGAGGAAGCAAAAAAAGACAACTCAAGTACTTATCCTAATATCTGCATTTTCATAGATACCCCTCAAAAGTGCAATTTTACAGACGCATGCCCCTTTTATTCCTAAGTTCCAGGATCATCCAATTCACGGGAAAAGTTAGCTTTGTTTTAGGAAATTCTTATTTAATTAAGGAGGGAAATTTTTGCATATACCGGGTATAATAAATATACATTACAGTTCAGATTTTGCAAGAATTTTTTGTGTACGTAGATAACTTTGCAAGGGGTTTATACGTAAATACATATTGAATTTTCAACAGACGCAAGGAAAGAAAAACTTACAGCCGGGTTTCTGGGGTCATCCTCAGGAATATTCCTTTCAACCTTCCCAACAAGATCTGCCCCGACGTCAGCAGCTTTGGTGTAGATACCACCACCAACTCTACCAAACAAGGCCATAGAGGAACCCCCAAGTCCATAACCAGTAATAGACTCAAAAAGCCCTTCCCAGTCATCCCCATAGTACAACTTGAACAAGTTGATAGAAATGTAAAGCACGAGAAGCCCATTCGCAGCAAGCAAGAAACCCATCACCGCGCCAGAGCGGAACGCAACAATGAAAGCCTTTCCGACCCCCTTTCTAGCTTCCAAAGTAGTTCTAGCATTGGCATATGTGGCGATTTTCATGCCAAGAAAGCCAGAAACTACTGAGGTGATAGCACCGAGTAAAAAGGACACGGTACTGAAAATAGCATTAGCAAGGGCGGGCTTGCAGGTTTTGTCCTTGCTGTAGGTGCAGGGCTGGCTCTTTGTGCTGAAGCCCTCCACAGAGCCAAGGAAGAGAAAGATCAGGATCGCAAAAGCCACCATGAAGATCCCGACATACTGGTACTCCGTGAATAGGAAAGATGTGGCCCCTGTTAACAAAAAGTACGGTGAATAAAAATGCTAATACCATAAGTTCGAGTATTATATAGTGCAATTAACTGCCCTTAGCAACAAAACAAAAAATAGTGAAAAGGAAAAAGATAATGCTAAATTAGGCCAAAATTTTATTTTCTATTTTCTAAGTTATACACCACGTATAGGATAAATTTTCTGAAAATATTGTAGACCACATTTGGACGTCTAAGGATAAGACGCCGTCTATTTAAACTAGTAACTTATGATACCAGGAAAAGGACAAATGGTACTTATGAAGATACTAAAGCAGGGGTAGAATTCGCAAGCAATGAGGTCCATCCAAAAGCAATCTATTAAACAGTCCAGATAGCAACATGTGAGTGTCTGATTGTTAATTTACTACATTTCAATATAGATAGAAGGAAAAACACAAAAAAAAACAGTCAGTCAAAGAATAAGGCAAGATTATCAATGACTGGTAAAAGAATGAGGGCCACCCAAATCCAATCCACCTAAGTACTCCAATTGTAAGAAGCAACAATTTCAGCCAAAGAAAAAAAATAAAGAATAAAGAAAACGGCTATAATCTTCAGTAATCAATCACCATCCAAGCTGCTTTTCCCCATGTCTTACATAGTTACATGATAATTGATAATTAGTTAAAAGTCAAAATAACAAAAGAATGCATTATACACAAATGTGATTAAAAATATGATACAAAATTACAGGAGAGAAAAAAATTATCGCAGAATGAGAGCAGAAGAAACGAAAAGGAGAGGAAATAAAGCATGATCTTCACAAGCATGCGACCTAACTGTGGCTACAAATTCTTCCTTCATGGCCAATAGAAAAGATAACACACACTAGCCAGATTAGATCTGGACAACAAGTAAATCACCGCAATTTGGTGAAAAATGAACTAACTGTAAAAAAATAAGAAGATAAATAGTTCAATCAGCACTGTATCGCAACTGCATCTGCGATTCAGCAGATTTAGAAGGATGGTGCTATACAAACTAACTTATTATACTGCCTAAATTCCTGAGACAAGTTTCACGGAAAACACAGTACAAAATTGCCTTCAATCCAATCCCACCTACAGATTAATGCAAAGCTATTAAAAGAAATACTAGAAGCATATTGTGAAAAAGAGTACAATGTTATACTTCAAAAGCATTTAAAATGACCTTCTCCGACAATTCAACTGGGTAAAAGTATACAATGACCACAGAAAAGATAGTATTTGGGTATGGCCTCTAATGAGAACGAAATATAAAGTATCCAAGCGTTCATTACGACGCAAGTACTTACTCAATATCCATACACACATTCAATATGTCATTAAATATACTAAATCATAAGCAATCACCAAGTTTGAATAAGTCAGCAATGAGAAAGCAATGTGTGCAGGTATTATGAACTAGTAAAAAATAAAAAATTGATATAAAACCTCTTTACAAAGCCATCAACAAAGACTAAATCAGCAACTATTATCTTCTCAGCATGTCTAATATATAAAAAATATTAATAAAATAAAATCTTTATAGGAACCTTATAAGAATACTTTTAAATGAGATCATCCACAATAATTGTCAACATAATATGGTATTATATTATAGCATTAAATCCATCAGAAAAATCTCAGATGGTGGAAAACAAATATAAGCTATATAGGTCACATAAAAAAGAAAACTTTTCAAACATATCAGTGGAATATTATAAATTAAATTTAAAAAAAAAAAAATCTAAGAGTACTTAATAAAAATATGAGCTTTACTAAACAAGTGAGACTATTTCAGCAACTAAGATCTCAAAATTTCTTCCCTTGTAGTCTCAAACTCTCAATTGAGAGGAGGAAACAAATCAAACTATCATATAAGCGCGCATTGCATTATAGTACAAAATTATTTCCAAAATATCGATTTTATTCTGAAAATAGAAAAAATTAGCAAATCAGTTCATAGTTATAATACTAAAATCTGAATAAAGAGGGGAATAAAAGGGTTTTTTTTTTCCACAAAAAATAAGCTTAAAAAACAACAGAAATTAGAAACTTCCCGGTAGTTATAGCAGATCTAATAAAAATTAAAGGGAAAAAAATCTCTTCTTTTTTTTTTTAGTTCAGCAACTACGAGATCTAACCCAAAAACAACCCCTCCACACAAATTTCCCCCAAACCAACGCTCGAACCGAGTAAAAACAGCAGGAGAGCTCGAATCTAATCGCAAACTCTCCCTTTCCCTCGATCGATCACTCTCACCTTCGGAGATGGCGTTCTGGATCTCGGCGCACTTGACGACGACGTTGTGGTCGTTGAGCCCCTCCTCCTCCTCGATGAGGTAGTCACCGTAGCCGTTCTTTCCCCCCTGCGGCGGCGCCCCCTGGCGCTCCGGCGAGAGCTTGACCTTGGAGACGAGGACCCACTGCACGAGGGCGAAGACGATCCCGACCACGGCCGCGACCGGGATCAGGATCTCCGTGAGGAGATCGGAGATGATCGCCGCGCCCATTGTCGCGAGAGAACCCTTAGACGAAGACGACGAAGTGTCGGTGCGATTAGGGTTTTTCTTTTGCTTGGGGTCGCCCTCGCGAGCTCGTTCGCGGACGCCTTTTTTGGGGTCGGAGCGCTCGGTTTTTATAGAGCGAGAGAGAGCGAGAGAGAGAGGGGGAAGGGGAAGGGGAAGAGGAAGAGGAAGAGGCGACGAGAAAGGGAGAAGTAGTAGAGATTTAGGGGTTGGGGAGGGAGGGAAGGGTATAATGGGAAATATGAAAATGGCTAAATAGAGAAGCACTTTTTTTTCCTATTTTTGTGTAACAAATTTCCATGTTGAGATTTACATAGTAGTAGTAGTAATTGTTGTTCAGCGGGGCATTACCTACTCTTTTTTTTTCTTTTTTTTTTCAGTTTTCGAAAGTACGGACGTTTTTATTTTATTTTCGGTAATAAAGCAATCAGATATATTAAACATAATTTATATTATTATTAAAGTTATTTAAAAATTATATTTATAGTTTATGTAGTATGCTTATTAGTTTAACTATATAGAATAATTTAAATTAGATAAAATTTTATTTATCATCAAAAAAAATATATTAATACTTCTGATTTTAAAATTTAATTTTTTTATTATTATTTTTTATAAAAATTTTATTTTTAATAGTTCATTTTGAAGATTGTTGTTCACTAGACAAATAAAATTAAAAAAACTATAAAAGTTAAATTTTAGATAGTTTTAGCACTATATATAATAGAATCAATCACCGAATCAGATATTTTATTCTAAAAATATATAACTTATAAATACGAAGATTTTTATATTTTCAAAAAATAATAACTCAGCGCTCTCTCTCTCTCTCTCTGTATATATTTCTATTTTCTGATTTAGATAATCTAAAATAGCGGAGGTGAGAAAGTTGTTACAAGCAGTCTAATTTTTTATTTTTGTCATCAAAATTTTCATAATTTCCTAAATAAGTTTATTAATTTTAAAACAAGCAAAGCTTTAGCTACATGTCTTAGTATTATAATGAAATCCTGAGTAATTGATATCAGGAATGTAGTACTTAGAGTTCATTTGATACTGTAACAGAATGTTATAACTATTTTTTTTCTAAAACAAAAAATAAACGCGATATTCATATTATATTGTGACACCCGCGCAATTTGGATTAGTCCTATATATAAATAATATAATATGACTAAATTTCTTAACCCGGCTATAGCATTTTGAATGGTAGCAAAATCTAAGAGGTTATGAGAGTTAAACGTACTAGAGCTACAGTAGTTTTAGGATGTGTGACCCCCTGGGAAGTGAGGCGTAACAGTTGGTATCAGAGACATTCACCAGCCGGAAATGTGAGATGAGTCTCGGCTGAACCAGCGTTATATAGCAGGTAGAGCGAGGCTCCCCGGCTAATGACCGTTGTGGGTTGAGTGCAGCTCCCCACAAGGTCGGCTAAAGCTAGCGAGACGAGTCTTACATCGCCTGGTGCTTATGAGTGTGCTTGAGCCTGACGTGAACGTCAGGACTTAAAGGAAGGAAGAATGTGATGCCCTCGGAATTTGGATTAGTCCTATATATAAATAATATAATATGACTAAATCTCTTAATCCGGCTATAGCATTTTGAATAGTAGCAAAATTCTAGAATGAGTGACCTCCTGGGAAGTGGTGCGTCACACATATCCTTAATCAAAAAAAGTGCTTATTTTTAATATATCTCAAACAGCATATAATTAAATTTTTAAAAATTATATGTTTTGCAAGGTGCTTCATATTGCCAATAACATTTTCCAATAGAATTGACAATATATATTTATTTCTTCTCTTCACCTCCACTATATCGTTGTAAATAATAAATTTATTTTTTGGTTGATACTATAAATAATACGCGATAATTCAGCATTCTTCATCAATGAAGATCCAACACGTCCCATTAAGTTCTCCGCTATAATTTAGCAGCATTAGTCCTCTTCGCTTACTGATTTTCATCTTATCAATAAATAACCACACAAATTTTACTCCACACTTCTGCATTTCTAAATAACCACACAAATTTTACTCCACACTTCTGCATTTCTTTTTTTTTTTACATTTGGCTTAAGTTTTGTTCTATTTTTTTTTTTTTCTTTTTTCTCTGTGTTACTAAAATATCTCCACACATCCTATCCATTTTTAGATAAATAGCACTATCCCATCATGATAGTAATATTCCATTTGCTATGAATGAATTTACCTTTTTACCCTTAGAATGGAGATACCTAGAGCACATTTTAGATTCCCAAATGTTCTTTGAAACTATTTTAATACAATAATTTTTTTTATTCTACTACTAGAAAACTACTATCAAATAATATTATATTCATAAAATTCTACTTTTTAATTTCTCATTCACCATATTCATGCAACGCTTTTTAGTTGAATACAATTTTAAATACAGAAAAGTTTAAAATAACTGTAACTAAAAAATACGACAATTACAACTATAACTATTTTGTTTGATTGAATGTATAAAAAGTTATTGTAAATTATTTGGTTGTATATAATTGAGAAATATATTCATAAATTTTATCATTTTATATGGAATGATGCGATTATCTTTTTGATATAGAAGAAAAAATATATTGTTATCTAAATAATAATTAGATAGTTAAATTTTTATCTTTTATTTATAATTATTCACTTCAAATATTGCAGTTGTAATTGTGATCAATTTTGATATAGTTCTAAACAGTTTTAAGCACTGCAGTTATGCGTTCTTATATGATTACAAGGGTAGCAGCATTTAATTAAATTTAAATGTATCAAATAGTATTAATTAATTACCACTAGTTAATCATTATTTAATTATGACAATAATTAGGCTATCCCTTTTATATAGTGAAATTAACACTAAACTAATTAAAGGGAAATGAATTAGTAAGTAGATATTTTAAGGGAAACATGGTTTGCAATAAATAATCCAATAAAAATTAAATTACAATTTTGATCCTCAAATTATAAGGGCGTGATATTTTTGATTCTCAAACTCTAAAAATTATTGACTTAAATTTTATAAATAATTATTGTTAAGTCCTATAGTTTGCTTTATTTGATTAAATATTATCATATTATTGATGTGAAAGATACGTAATATTTTAATCATTATTATTTTTTCAAGTACGATACATTTGAATTATTTTATCTTAGTAATAAATTAATATTTAGTCAACTAATTTGAATTGTAAAATTTAATTGACCTAACCTGTAATTTAATAGTAAATTTCAAATTGTTCCACTTTTATGTAGCTCATCTTTATTTTATGAGTTGTGAGATTTAATTGACCAAACGAGTAATTTAGTAATAAATAAATGGATAAGCTTCAAATTGTTTCACTGTGGTGTAGTTTATTTTTATTTTGCCATTCTATTATTTAAAAGTTTTGTTTTACTTTCTGTAGTTTAATTTTTATTTTATAAAAAAATTTAAATAAAATATGATGATAAAATATTTTTTTTTAAAAAAATCACATGAAGACAAAGTATAACTTTTTGAACTATGAAAGTGGCAAAGTAAAAATAAAGTAGACCACATAGAAGCAATTTTAGGTTTATTCTAAATAAATAAATAAACTACTATTATTAAATAGGGTTAAATTTATATAGATTTATGTAAAATTATTAAATAACAAATAAATTTCTACAAAATTTAAATAATTAAATTTATTAGTTCGAAAATTTTCTAATTTGTAAATATATATTTCTCCAAAAGTTCTGACTCGTCACGTAGTTTGATTTATCGTTAATTTTTTAATAATGGGTGCTACACATAGATGTGTCTCGCCGTCACCATGAATAAAGAGGAGAGATGAGAAAAATGGCGGGACTTAATATTAAAAAATAAATTATATATATAAAGAATAAAAATATTATTTTATTCGTTAATAAACTGCTTGATTTTTTATTTTTTATTTTTTATTTTTACTCATAACTATTTAAATTTTAGTAATAGAAGTATATATTCGCACGGAGAATTTTTTGAGGAATAAATTTGAAAACTTAAGTTTTATAGGAATATATTTGCTATTTGTTCAACTTTTATATTTATCCTTCTAAAAATTCTAAGTTGTTCATATATATCTTTACCGTATAGAAAAATATAGTTAACTTAAATATTTAATATTGCTTAGTGAGGGAGATAAATTTATCTTTTTTTTCTTTCATATATTATAAATCCAGTCCCATTAATATCCGATAGAAAAATATAGCTTACTTAAATATTTAATATTGCTTAGTGAGTGAGATAAATTTATCTATTATAAATCCAATCCCATTAAGATGGGCTCTAACTTATATATAATTTTATATATTATAAAATTATGTATTTATATATTATAATTAATATTATAAAATTATGTATTTATAGATGATTGTATATATAAAATATAAAAAATAAATATCAATTCAGTATTGTTTTTTCAAATGATTGAGCCGACTATAATTATATAATTTTATTAATTATTTAAATTTACTATATATAAATAAGTAAATAGATATATGTAATATTTTTATATTTTTTTTATTAATATTTCAACTTATCAAGCAGTACAATTTAGAATTTTTAATTTTAATATATAAATTAAAATTTAAAAAATTATTATGATTCTCTTTTTTTTAATCAAATTTAATAATTATAATTAATTAAAATATATTAAGTTAACATATACAATCACATTTTATACAAATTTAGAAATAAAAATAATTTTTATATTTTAAATAAAACTAATTTTAAAAAATATTAATTTTTTTACACAAAACTTGTATTGCTTAAAAATTGTTCTTAGTATTTATTTATTTACAAATATTTTTATTTATTTATATACAAGTAAATATTAATTAATTATTTATTTATTTATTTACTTATTTATTGTGGTTAATTAGTTGGTAATTTTATATCTCATCAATTGCTGCTGCACAGTAATAACTGTATAAAAAAATTTAAATATTAGAATTATATCAAAATTGATTGCACTAAACCAAACACATAAATTAAAATTACATGTATTTAAAGTTACAAATGCGTGCAATCAAATGACCCTGCACTAAACCAAATACATAAATTAAAATTGCATGCATTTACAGTTACAAATGCGTGCAATCAAATGACCCTTATTTTTGAAAAAATATATTTATAAGGACAAAATTAATATTTTATTTATATTATATTAAAAAATAAATAGTAAATTAACAATAATAAATCAGAAAAATATATATGTATAAATTTTTTGAAAAAATAAATATAAAAGACAGTAAATTCCATATGTTTTCCTGCAAAGCAAATAAATTGCATATCCATCCCTATAAAATAAAAAATATTTTCTGAAATAGAATAAATAAAAATTTTACGTCAAAATAAATAAAATATATATTATATATTCTATTTTGAGTATATGAATAGTATTTGCTCAAGATGAAAAATGCTTTGGTTCTATATTTTGCAAATGTCCCTTCTCTCCTAGTGATTTAAGTTGACTTTTCTTCAATAAAATAATTATTTTTATTTTTAAATAAATATTTTTAAATTGTATTTAATAAGAGTATAAAATTATAAATCTTACAAAAAAATATATTGAAAAAATTAAATTTAATAAGAGCCTATATAACTGGCCAAACAGTGAGCATTTAATAGTCAATAAACGACAGTCAATTTGTAGGGATAAATTAACATATTTTACTGCTTTAAGAAATATATTTAATAACCAAAATTTAATAGGGATACAATAAATTAAATTTTTAAGAATAAATATATAATTTTTATTATTATTAGGGTCAAATGCTGTAGAGCCACTCTAAGTTTTTTTGCTCCGTAGATATCTATCTAAACTTTTAAAATTTTATACCGGCCTTAAAATTTTTTAAAAATTTGTAATTAACCACTTAAATTTATATTTTATTAATTTAGAGTGATTAATATTAGTCAATTAGTTATGAAAAAATAAAAATAAAATTCTTGATGCCAAAATTTTTTATGGCAGATAAAATTGACTATAATTACCATACTGGATTTATGAAAAATAAATATATTAAAATCAAGTTTTGTATTGTAAGATTGTTTTTTAACGTTAAATTTTTTTTTAGCAATTCTATTTATAAATTTCAAAATAAGTGTATAATGCACACCTCATCCATCCATTGGTGGGATGTTCTTCACTGATCATTTCGAAATGATCAGTAAAATTTATTCTACCTTTAGATGATAGGATATAAGACGTACATCTCTTTTGGAATGTACAATAAGTATTTTTTAATTTTTTCTTCTATATTATCGGTGGTATCATTTATTTTTTTTAATTATTTGAATAATATTAGTCATTTTAAATTGTTAAAATAGAAATTTAGGTCATCAATCGAAATATTTGAAAGTTTAGATGAAAAATATTATGACTTTTTGTTTTACAGGAAGGTCATAGTCTCTCGTAGCACGCTTAATTTTCTTATTTTCTTAACCTCTCTTAAGCTTAATCACAAGTCAAAATACTAGAGTTATGTTAAGAAGTTTAGTTTTATTATACCTTATATATAGGAGCAGTTCAAATCCTGACGTGCGTGTGTAGTATTTTACCCTCTTAATATCTTATATATAAGACTATTTTAAATTTTAGGATATTATATTCTCATCATCTTTTAAGTCCTGACGTATAAGTATCAGGCGATGTAAGACATCCACAACAGTTGTTAATTGGAGAGCTGCATTCTGCCCGTTATATGATGCCGACTCAGACAAGACTCACCTTATACTTTTGGCTTGCAATTGACTCTAATACTAACAGTACCATCCTGCGGAATGCTTAACTCTTAATTTTTTAGGCTTAGTCACTGTCTAAAATACTATAGTCGAATTAAAAGATTTAGTACTATTATGCCTTATATATAAAATTATTTTAAATTTCAAAATATCAAAAATATATATTTTAAAAGTTTGAATGACTATTCACAATTAAATTGGCGCAAATTAATTAGGGTGGTTGTAGTGCTTTAGCACTCATTATTATTAATATTATTTTCTCAAAAATCTAAAGAGGGCACAAACTTTTTTTTGACTAGAGACCACGCACTTTGAAATATATCCTCAATTTTTATTTTTCTTATTAATATCTCTTAACTTTGATTTGATGTGTTATATGAGTTACTCTATTCAATAATATTTAAATTTTATTTAATTTAATAACCCTATTAATTAGTTGTTAACTGAAAAGTAAAGCAGTTAAAATTATTAATTTTTTTAAATCAAATTTAAATTTTGGAGTTTAATGAATAAAACAATCCAAATTACAGTTATCTAAAATATCTCTTTTTACTATGTAAATAGAGAATGAAGTTTGAATAATTTTACGCCAAAATAAGATATTCAAATTCACAGTCCATATCATTAAATTTGGTTAGAATTATTTAAATTTCTTAGATATTAAATTTGTAATCTATCGTCATAATTTATTTAGCATTTAAATGATCTCAAAATTGATTGTTTAATTTCATAGCTAAGATTACATAAATTTTAAACCAACAACTTATGATCACTAAGTAAAAAAATGTTAAACATATAAAATTTAAGTTCTATAAAATTTGAACATTCTACATCTTGTTTGATGATATTGATTCTCATCAGAAGATATGCCAAAGTAAATTATGTTAGAAACATTTAACAGTGTTCAGGTTTTTCTCCGGATAATAGTAAAATTTTTTTATAAATTATTAGGGCTCGTTTGGTAACAGAATAAGACAGAACTAGTTATTATAGGGATAACTATAAAGTACGGAACTAGTGTAAAAAATCGTTTGGTATGGTTTCAGGAATAAAAAATTTTGTGTTTAGTATAATAATAAGAAATAAGAAGAATAAAAAATATTAGTTATTTTAAATAATATTTTTACTCTCAAACTTTAAATGGTGCCTCGCAAGACGTGAGAGAATATTCAAAAAAGTAAGAGAGTGATTGGAAAGAATAATAATAGTGATTTCTATTTATTCTAATTGTACTGGAATAAAATATTTCTTCGTGATATGTTTGGAAATAAAAAGAATATCTCTTTCATACCCCAAATAATTTTAATACCAAATGGACCCTTAGGAAAGAGATCCCGCACAAGTAAAATGAGTTGAAAAGGATCTAGGGAACTAAAATTAGGTTACATTAGGTAGGGATTGAAAGTGGCTTGGATTATATTTATTTTTTTGTCTCGACCCATAATTTAATGTTGTATATAATATTTATGGGGTAAAATTTTGAAATATATTATTTAATTTGTGACGTTTTGTTTTTAGAAAATTTTTTTATTTTAAAACTACTCACGGATTAAATTACAATCAGAAATAATTATCGGTTAAAAATATAAAATAAATTTTGACTGAGTCAAAATGTAAATTATCAAATTAGCGAGACGAATTTCACATCACCTGATATTTGTCATATTCGAGTTTAACAAGAATTAACATCATAACTTAGAAAGAAAAAATATATAATATTTATAAAATTTAAAATAATTTTATATATTTTTTTAATTCTATCATAATATTTTAAACGATAAATTAATAATTTTTTTAAAATTTTTTTAAAAAAATATTAAGAGCCTTAAAATTAAAAATAACTTTAAAATAAGGAAAATGCTACACCTTACCCATCTAAGGGTGGGGGTGTGATGATGGGTCACTTGATGTGACCCGTAAAAAATATCGTCACCATTAAAATAATGTAGGTGTATGATATATACCTCTTCGGGATGTACATGTAGCATTGCTCTTAAAATAAATGATAGCTGAAAAGATGGTAAAGGACTCAGAATGGTGATAGTGACTGGCGAATAGCGATGACAGTGACGAGAGAGTCGTGAAGTCCTATCCCACTTGTAAATAATATTTTTTTTTTAAAAAAAAATCATACTTGTACAACTTTATATGAGAGTATATATCTCACATTTTATTTATCTAATAAATGAGGTGTTGTAAAAAATCACTTAAAATAATTTTTAAAAAATATTTCATTTTTAAATAGGTAGGGTGCAGAATATTAGGGGTGTCAATGAGCCGAACACGAGCGAGCTGGTGTTCGGCTCGTTTAATAAACGAGCCAAACACGAGCTGACTGATTTAAATATCGAGCTGAAAAATTCGGTTCGTGTTTGGCTCATTTATTAAAGAGCCGAACACGAGCTGGCTCGCGAACAACAAATTTGATTTTCATTTCTACTATTAGGTGTAAAGTCGAAAGAAAATTAAAAAATTCGGCTCGTATTCGGCTCGTTTACTAAACGAGCGATTTGATCTCGAGCTCACGAGCTGGCTCGCGAACAGCGAGCTAGATTGCCACCCCTACCGAATATACATTATTTTGGGATGTACATATAGTATTGCTTTTTTAAAATTATTATTTTTTTAGTAAAATATTAGTGGAGTCAATTATAAATAAAATTAAGACATATTATAAATAAATAATTATTTTTTTAATTTTATTATATATATATATATATATTATTTTAATATTTATAGATAAGATTAACTAGATATAAATTTTTAAATTTTATTTTTTATTAGACTAATTTGTGAATAAACAAAAAAAAGTTAATTTTAAACCGTTGAATTTTAATATAATATGATAAATAAAAATTAGTCGGTTTGATTAAAATTGGACCAGTTTACTTTTATTCAATAGTTGAACCATCGATTCAAACGGTCCTAAATGGCTTTTTAACTTATTTGGTTCAAATGATTGAACTGAACCGCTTTATAAATTGAATTAAGATCGGTTCAAACTGATTTTTAAATCATTACATGCGACCATTCACATTAATTAGAATTATTTAGTTAGGCAATACATTTATCTTAATGTTACTCAAATATAGTTTTAATGAGCATCCTAATTGAGCTTAAAAGTACTTTAGATGACCTCTTCCATTATAGGTTGTTTTGATATGAATGCTTTAACTATGATTTGTTACCTTAAAGATCGATTTTATAGAAAACAAATTCATACATATATATATACACCTGAAATTATTGATAGATGAGGTGAAAGTTAAAAATTTAATTCATTATATAATTAGAATATATTAAATCCATTAAATATCGAAAATAGGAATTGAATCTATAAAATTTCAGAACAAACGGGTTTAAAATTAGATCTGATATCATATTATCCAAAATATCGATCTAGTAGGAAATGAGTCTAGAAATATATATTAAAAATTAAAATTAGTAAATAAAGTAAAAGTTGAAAATTTTATCTATTATATAGTTATGAAAATTTAAACCTGTTAAATTTCAAGAATAAGAATCGAATTTATGACTTCACAGAATTTAAAAAATTGATTACGGAAGAAACAAGCTCAGAAATATATATTAACATCCCAACTCACTCACGTAATGATCAATTTAGTAGAAAATACATGCATGATGAATATGAAAAATATGTTGAATTGATAGATGAAATAGAAGATAAAATTTTAATCAATATGATAATTTAAATACCATAATTAATGGACGTAAAATTAATAGATACGATAGATAACTTCACAAAATAAAAGTACTTCTTATAATTGACTTTGATACCATATTATCTAAAAAATCGATCTAATAAAAAATAGGCTTAGAAATATATATTAATATGATCAACATCCTCGTAATCACAATTTGCAAACAGGGCCAATCCGGGGACAGAAACGGTCCAGCACTCTTCGTCTTATTTTCTTGTCAGATTTGAGGCGAATTGATTTGTATTTATTTTTCTTGACTTATCGCTCTATTTAGAGTAGGCTTGGACGAAAATAATTTTTCGACAATTTTTTGACCGATCAAAACAAATTAAGGAAAGAAATAGATCATCCACCTTCATTTTTATTTTTTAGCGAATCAAAACGAATTTTGATCGGGCTATCACTTTTTGTCTTATTTGGAATTAATCAAGATTGTAGCTCGTATATTTGCATCACTGGTATTTACCACTAGAAAGGTTTGTTTGGTTTTTTTTTTTTTTTTTTTTTTTTTTTTTTTTTTTTTTTTTTTCTTTTTGAGAGAGAGAGAATTTATCAGTAGAAAGGTTTGTCTTTTATTATTATTATTATTATTATTATTATTATTATTATTATTATTATTTATTTATTTATTTATTTATTTATTTATTTTTGAGAGAGATCTTAATCATCAAACTCTTATTAAACAATTGTACTACTTACCAATAAAAGTTAATGAATATATATCTTAGTACGTCTCTTGACATTAATTTAACCACTAAATTTTATCATTAATTACGTGGACTACAATCAACACCATTAAATATGGTCTAAGATATTTGAACTTTTAAATTTTAAATTTTTACTATTATTTGTCTAATTTTTAAATAGTTTAAAAATTAATAATTTTTAACGGTTAATATAAAATAAATTTAACCCAACTTGATCAACAAGCAAATAATATCATAAAATTATGAAAAAAAAATTTTAAAAAAATTATATTTTAGATTATTTTTAACGGAACTGATTATTAATTCAAATATCTATTGCCAGAAATTATTATTATACATATTAATAAAGCGTATCAAGGACAATTACTGAAGTTAATCTCAATTAAGTACAATTAATCAAGTACAATTAATTAAATAAAATTAATCAAGTAGAGAGTTCTTCACAATCATTAAGGGGGAGGGATGTTTCCTTTGTATCTAAAAAGATTTGCTTCTACTTAATAAGCCATACATACTAAATACATACCATGTACATAGATAATCAAGTATATGTATGTATATTTTCTCTTATGAAAACTTAATTTTGCACAAGCGCCCCAAAATTTCAAAAATTTCATAAATATTTTTATAATAAGCCGAGTTAGAATATTTCTAAAAGTATTAATGTTCAAACACTTCTAACTTTTCAATTACTATTTTACTCACGGCTACTAAAAAAATGTTTTTTTTCCCACAAATTTTTTTTTTTCTAAATTAATTTTATGGAAAAGTGTCCTTTTCATGATTTTTTCCTCTTCTTTTATAAAAAAAAATAAATTAATTTTTGAGAAACCAAACACCATATAAATAAACCATAACACACTAATAACCTTACATTAGATGGAAAAAAAAAATATGATTAAAATTATAAAAAATTATATATTCTGATAATAATTATTGAACTTTAATATTTTGAATCAGCATTTTCAACGTTATGATTTATTATTATTACTAGTGAGTCTCGTCATTATATAAACACAAATAAATTCACTTGTTAAGGGTGGAGCTATTTCCACACCATTGAGAGAGTACCAACAACTCTATAATTGGAAGATGGGAAGTTCATGTCTTAACTAAAAAGAGTTAGCTGAGAAAACCTTTTCTCCCTCATGTTGTTGGCTCATCAGTTCAGTGTGGTTGGTTAGCTAGGCTCATAAGAATTCAATTGGGCACCCAACAAATCAAATTAAATTGGTTAAGTAATGGCCACAAGCCACCCATATTGCTTTCTTGTTCTATGGATGATTAGTTTGTGAATCGTAAGCGTTAATCAGTTATTTTAAAAATATATGTCGGTAGAAAAAAATGCATCTATTATATTTTAAAATTTCTGACTCAACTAATCCGAGCATTAAACCTATTGTTGAGTATCTAATTGTCATTAGATTTATTGTGAATCACAGTTGTTTCACTTAACTTATTAGTTTTCTGAGCTTATTATTACGGATAAAAAATTGAACTTATTTTTAACCAACAATAAATAACCAATTTTAATTTAATTATAATTTCTGACTCGAATTTTTAAAATTATTATAATTAAGCTCCATAATTTATTTATTTTTAACTAAATATTAATGAATTACTAATGAGCATCTTAATTATTAATGTTGCATCACCAGTATTAATGTTGCATCACCAGTTACGATATTATTAAATATATTACTTCTTTATTAGCAATTCATCAATATTTAGTTAAAAAAATTAAGTTGTGAAATTTTGATTGAAATAATTTAAAAAATTATTTCGTACAAAAAAATTATAAAAATTTAAAATTTGAGTACTACAAATATAATTTACCCTTATTTTATTAAATTAATCATTTTATTTAAAGAGTTGCATCACTCAAGTAATGCTCCTTTTAAGCGAAGCATGTGCTAGCTAATTAATTAATTAATTGGTGGGAATATTCTAGAGAATATTATATCAGAAAAATGGATGGTGCATCTATTAGAAAAAAATAAAATAGTGTTTATAAATGTTAACAAATAACAAGTTGATGTAAAATATATAAGGGACAAAATGAGTGCATGTCACATCATTCTAAGGAAGTGCAAATGATGATTTATTAAAATCTCTTACTAGTTTTCACAGAAGTTTCCAATTAACACTTTTATTTATTATAAAAAGTTTAAGATTTTTTTCAAAAATATTTATTTATAAAATATACTACTTTTGCTTTTTCGATAAATAAGTTGTTCCACAAAATCGACTTGCGATTTCTTTATAGCCCCAAAATATTAAAAAAATGGGATTAAGTACCTCCTACTTTAATATCATTGTAAAATTCTATAACATAATTATTATATTCTAAAATCTTTAATTATTTAAAAATAATATTTATATATTTTATATTCAGCAACATAAATTTTATTTTAATTTTAAAAAATAATCCAAATCAAACCAGCTAGATCATGAGAAGTTACCAATCAAAATAAATAAATTAATGGGTGCATGTCAAGTGTGAAAAAGACCTAGGAGATCTTGTTGTAAACCTTCATAAAAGAGTGTTTTTTTAAAAAAAAAATAAAGGGATCCTATACCACAAGTAATTTATTATTGCAGGGTTTTCATGTTTATTTTAAAAAAAATATAAAAACCACAAATAGGGACCATCACCAACACACTAAAATGTAGAGCTTTGTCCACACCCTTCAACCTCCAAATAATATTTCTATCATATATACATCTTTTGGCAATAAAGATGCCATTTTATATTCCCCTCAACAAACTCTAAAATAAATTAACACTTTTTGATTTTGTAAATACCATTAAAAGTATACTCAACCTTCTGAAATTTAAAAAATAATGAAAAACTAAATCATATGGATTATTGATTTGTTTCAATCAGCCACTCAGTCCTAAATTTTATTACTTTATATATATATATATATATATATATATATATATATATATATATATATATATATATATATATATAGAGAGAGAGAGAGAGAGAGAGAGAGAGAGAGAGAGAGAAGCTTATATATGTTTAAAAGTATAAGTTCATTCATACTTGTAAATTTTTTACTATTGAATTTGTATTGAAATTTGTATTTTATGTTTTATCGTTCTCTCTCTTTAATTGGCTTTACAAAAACACAAATATATATATATATATATATATATATATATATATATATATATATATATATATAGTAGAGCTTATATAATTTTAAAGGCACAAGACAATAATCCATGCTTATAAATTTGTTATTATTGAATTTGTATTGGAATTTGTGTTTTTACTTTATTTTTCTCTCTTTAGTTAACTTTACAAAAGCACTAATCCTAATACAAATTCAATGATAAAAAATTTACAAGTATGAATTATTTTGTACTTTTAAAAGTATATAAACTCTACTATATATATAGAGAGAGAGAGAGAGAGTAGGATTTATATACTTTTAAAAGTATAAGTCCAAATATCTTTGTGATTTTTTTACTATTAGATTTGTATTGAAATATGTGCTATTGTAAGGTCAATTAAAAAGAAAAATTATAATAGGACGAATCTCAATGTAAATTCAATAGTAAAAAAATTTTAAGTATAGTTGGGCTTGTACTTTTGAAAGTATGTTAGTTCTGCTATATATATATTTTCAAAAGTACAAGCCCAATTATACTTGTGAATTTTTTATTATTAGATTTGTATTGAGATTTGTGCTATTATAAAATCAACTAAAGAGAGAGAAAAAAAAAATAACACAAATCTTAATACAAATCCAATGATAAAAAATTCACAAATATATTTAGGTTTGTGCTTTTAAAAATATATAAGCCCTACTCTCTCTCTCTCTCTCTCTCTCTCTATATATATATATATATAGTTGAGCTTCATTCTCATTTATTTAGTTTTAATAATAAAATTTTCAAATCGACGATCGATACGGTTGAATATAATCTAGTTTTAATTTATATATTTAATTAAACATTCATCGACTTGTTTATAATTTTTTTTTTTGCTTCATCTTCTGCTTTAAAGTTTATACAAATATATAAGTTATTTCTAAACTTTGGAAAAATATACTAACATTTAATAACTCTTATTTTGATATTAGTAATAATTTTTAAATTTATAATTATTTACTTATAATATAGGCTAAGGTATAGCTAAAAATAAAATATTTGCATCACATGGGATTTACAGTAGCACAAGTTTGTAGTTGGAGAGCACATGCACCTGTTAGTTAATTTTATTGTTATTATTTTATTTTTTATTTTTAGAACTTGTTATTTTAGAATAGTTTTTGCCAATTTGGAATTATATATACATTTTTTTTTTGTCTTTTTACAGCTAGCTGTGACAAGAGAATTTAAATTCAAATTAATCCCTCTCCCTTTGACCTTACAATTTCAAAAATAAATTCATTTGATGTTAAGCTAATTACTTATATCACAAAGTCCTTGGATTTTGTAATAACAATGGTTTTTATGTATTGATCAATGGAAATTATTTTGAATTTAATAAAATATTTGTATACTGATAATATTATTTATTATCCATTGTGCTAACTTATTAGTTCTAATTAAGGTGGAATTGGCAGGAGAGAGAAGAGGAAGAAAAATATATTAAATATAAATATTAGAAATATCCTTATCTCATAACTTAATATTTTGAAGAGAAATAGTAATTTTATATAATTTAATATAAAATTAGAGTAGAAATTTTTGAGTTCGAGTTCGTGTTTATCAAGCTCTTAATGTTATTTTTATTTAATTTTTTCTCATTTAATATAAGATCGTGTTTTGAACTTATGATTTTTTTTTGTCTCTGAAGGTGAGAAATAGTGTCGAATATAAATATTAAAAATACTATAATGTAATAGCTTAAGTTTTTGGTGATGGAAATTATATGGTATAAAATAAAATCGAATACATATCAATATTTAGGATCATAAATAAAATTGTAAAATAATTTACAGAGCGTCATCGAGAAAAATTCTTGATTAAACAACGGAAGCAAGAAATTCGGTTGCAATACTAAACAGTACCGACCGAACTAGGTAATCTGGTTTTCTCCTTCTTTCTCAGGCACTCTTCCGTATGGTGTGGATTTAATGGATAATCTTACCAGAATGCACATGAGTAAGTGGCAGGATCAGTACTCCTTTATATAGATTCCAGATCGACTTCCCATCAAAGTCTTATTAGGATTCTATTTAATTTAAATGGATCGGAAAGGGATAAGATATACCATATCAAGTAATTCTATATCTTTTAGGATTGACCTTATCTATAGTAAATCTAAATTTAAATATAATTAATTACGTCACATATATAGAAATCCTAACATTTGGATGATACCGTATCAGAGCTAATTCTAAACCATATCGTCTAGATTAAATTCTCGTATATATATATATATATATAATATAACATAACATTATATGGCTATTGGTCTTTTGAATATATATATATATATATATATATATATATATATATATATATATATATATATATATATATATATATATATATATATATAATATAACATTAAAGTAGGATGTTTTGAGTTCGAATTTCGTCATACTTTTAATATTATTAATATGACACTCCAAGATTTAAAATAATTCTATATATATGAGATATAATAGGGTTAAATCTTTTAATCCGGCTATAATATTTTGGATGGTGGCTAGTCCCAAAAGGTTAAGAAAGTTAAACGTGCTAGAGTTAGAATAGTTTTAGAATGGATGACCTCCTGAAAATAAGTTGAGGCGTGACAATTAATTTCCTACCCGCCAGTCTCGAGTCTAGATACGAGGGAGAGTATTAAATATAAATATTAAAAATATTTCTCTTTGGTAGTTTAAGTTTTTATTAGAGATAAATAGTTATTTCATATAATTTAACAGAATACAAAATAATTACAGACAAGATGACGAAAAAGGACCATAGATTTTAGTGTCATGATATGAAGATGTGTCGAAAATTTGCTGGCGTACAGCATAGTGCATGCCATGCAAATGTGTGTTGATCACAAAATAAAAATATTTGAATGCTAAAATACAACAGTATAATAAAATATTTATTTTTTTTTGTCATCAATATATATATTCTAATTATTTATTATATATTTTTATCTAATTTTTTATATTTTATAGAGATAATTATTTATTAATTTGAAAAATAAAGAATTTTGAGTTGTGCCATCGATGTAAGAATTATATCGTGCCCATATCTCACAAGCACAATATGATTTAGTTATCACAGTCTGTATCGATGGTCACTTAAATATTTAACGAAGATAAAAAAAAGCTAAAATATAGAAAAATATTCTGTAAATATTTATTTTTTTTACTTTTACTTTGACTTTCAGAAATCTTTATTTTATCTTCTTAAAATTTTAAGTTCATGCATTTAGGACCCCTCTCAGCCAAGGTTTCGTCATTATTTTGTTATTTTTTATAATTTATATATAAAATATATTTGAAACTAGCATAAATACATTAAAAAATTTATAGAAAAAAATAACAATAATTTAATTTTTTCATCCTTTTTGTAATCTTCGAAAAATAATTTAAAAATTTTAATAAAGCAAAATATAAATTTCTTAAAGGTAGGAGGGAAAAATAAAAATACGAATATATATATATATATATATATATATATATTGTAGCCACAAAAAAAAAATAAAAATAAATAAATAAATTACAAAGCTTGTAAAAGGTAGAGAAGAATGTTGTCATGGACTTAAGCTTTTCGCCTAACAAAAGTTCGTGCGGCGCCCGTCTTCCTGCTCGAAGAGGGCAAGCCTAGCTTTCTGTTTGCTAGCCCGGACCTTCGCGCCCTACGACTAAATGCAAAAATAGAGAAAAGAGAAAGGAGTAGTGGTTCCGCAGAAAAACTAAGTACTCTCTTTACTTAGAAAATAACAACTACAAGATACACCTCTCTCTTGTTGTTTTGGCCTTAGCCAACTCCCCTATTTATAGACTCATGTACATAACTCACCCACTAAGCCTACATTTAAGACACTCACTAATATTTATATTAAATACCTACTAAGCCTACATTTACAACATTGTGGGTTATGCATGACTCTTGGCATTCCTTGACATTGATGGTAGTGATGGCATTGATGAAGGAGGTTGCAAGTCTCTTCACTTTTTCACAAATGATGTTGAAGTTGGGCCTCCTTGTCAAACCCACTTTGGTTTGGGCTAGGAACTTAGACTGAAATTTTCTAAGTCCCTAACATCCTCCCCCACCTAATGCGCAGGCGTCCTCGTCGCGTGCTGCTTCTGGAACTCGTTGACAAGTGCTTGGTATTGCCAAAGTGTATTACCCTTCTCCCAAGTAGCCTCGTCGTAGGGAAGATTTTTCCACTTTACCAAGTACTTTGAGCTTGGCGGCACTCCGCGTCGCCGAATCAGTCGAGTGCCCAGGATGGATTCCGCTTCTTTGTCAAATGATGTAGTCATGGTCACTAGGGCGCGCTGAGACACGCCACGGTTTAGATCCTCGGCGTCTTCATGTTATTGTTTCAGCCTGCCGACATGGAAGACAGGGTGGATCTTGAGGTTTGCGGGCAGCTACAGTTTGTAGGCAGACTTACCCACACATTTAACGATGGGGTATGGGCCTTCATACTTGCACAGCAGCCCCTTATGCACCTTGCGCAAGACCTTGAACTGCTGCGGTAGTAATTTGACCATCACTTGATCACCCACGACAAACTCACGAGGTTGTCCCTTCTCGTCCGCCCACTTCTTCATTCGCCGAGCTGCTTTCTCCAAGCTCGCCCTCGCAATTTCACCAATTTCCTGCAAGTTAGAGGTAAATTGGAGAGCAACAGGGCTGCAGAACTACTCTTCCGCAGCGGCTGTGTGTAGGGCGAGCAGTTGTCACCCAATCGCCAGCTCGAAGGGACTACAGCCCGTAGAGTCGCTGCGCCGCAAGTTGTAGGAAAACTGGGCAACATCAAGTTGATGTACACAATCATTCTGACTGGCACTCACGTAGTGCCGCAAGTACTCCTCCAACAGAGCATTCACCCGCTCCGTTTGTCCGTCCGTTTGTGGATGAAAACTGGTGGAAAAGAGCAACTCAGACCCCAAGATTTTGAACACCTCGATCCAAAACTTGCCGGTGAATCTGGGGTCGCGGTCGCTCACTATACTTTCGGGGATCCCCCAAAACTTAACGACATGGCTGACGAAGAGTCGTGCTGCTTCTTCAGCCGTGTAATCGGTTGGTGCTGCGATGAAGGTCCCATACTTAGAAAAACGATCCACCACCACCAGTATGGACCCACGCTCCCCCACCTTTGGCAAGGCGGAGATGAAGTCCATGGAGATGCTCTCCTACGGACGGTTCGGAATAGGCAATGGTTTGAGGAGACCGCCAGGTCGCTGGTGTTCAACCTTGTCCTGTTGACACACCAAGCAAGTTCGCACGTGGCCTCGACATCTTTGTGCATTCGTGGCCAGTAGTAAGCAGCCTCGAGCAATGCCAAAGTCCACTTCTGACCTGTATGACCTGCCCACTTGGAGTCATGACACTCCTTTATGAGCTCGCGACAAAGGTTGCCCCACTTGGGCACAAACACCCGCCGCCCTTTGGTGAGGAGTAACCCATCGCTGAGCCAAAACCTTCGCGTTTTTCCCTCCTTGACAAGTTGCACAAGGTTCTGAGCGATAGGGTCCGCGTTGTTTCCTGCGCGAAGTCGATCGCGGAGTGTCCCGCGAAGTTGCCACACAGCCGCTAGTTCAGCCTTGTGGCTGAGTGCATCGGCCACGTGATTCTCCTTCCCGGGCTTGTACTGCATCACCATGTCGAACTCCGCCAAGAAATCCTGCCACCTTGCCTACTTGGGCGACAGCTTCTTCTGCGACTGGAAGTAGCTTGTGGCAATGTTGTCGGTGCGCACCACAAACCTGCTCCCGAGCAAATAATGCCGCCAGGTCCGCAAACAATGCACGACGGCGGTCATCTCCTTCTCTTGGACAGTGTACCGCAGCTCGGTGTCGTTGAGTTTGCGACTCTCATAGGCAATGGGGTGTCCATCCTGCACGATAACACCACCAATGGCAAAATCTGAGGCATCCGTGTATACCTCAAAGGTGCGACTGCAGTCAGGTAGTCGCAGCACCGGATCCTCCGTCACCGCCCGCTTTAGGTCCAATCCCACGAGTGGTTCTTCTTCAAGAGATCCGTTAGGGGGGCTACTCTCGCAGAGTAGCCTGCAATAAAACGCCGATAGTAGTTGACGAGCCCAAGGAATGACCGCAACTCAGGTATGGTTGTTGGGGTCTCCCATTCGCAAATGGCTCGTACTTTCTGTTGATCCATGCGGAGTTGTCCCTGGCCTATCCAGTGGCCAAGGAAGTTTACCTCTTCCTTCGCGAAGCTACATTTCTCCTTCTTGACGAACAACTGGTTCTCCCGCAACACTTGGAAGATGGTTCGTAAGTATTCGATGTGCTCCTCCAAGGTGTTGCTGTATACCACGATATCGTCGAGGTACACGACCACAAAGCGATCGAGATAGGGATGGAACAGCTTGTTCATGAGGGTGCAGAAAGTCGCTGGCGCGTTCGTCAGGCCGAACGACATGACAAGGAACTTATAGGACTCGTATCTTGTCACGCACGTGGTTTTTTCCTCATCTCCTTCCGCAATCCGCACTTGGTAGTACCCAGAGCGAAGATCAAGTTTGGTAAAGAATTTTGCTCCACCCAGTTGATCAAAGAGATCTGCAACCAAAGGGATAGGCTACTTGTTTTTGATAGTTACCTTGTTGAGCGCCATGTAGTCTATACAAAGCCGCAGGCTTCCATCGCTCTTCCGCTGGAACAAAATTGGTGCTCCATAGGGTGTTTTTGACGGTCGAACAAAGCCTGCATGGCTCCTGGCTCGAGCTCGATAGCATGATCCACCTCCCGCCTAGGTGGAAGTTGCTTTGGCAATTCCTTGGGTATGACGTCCTGGAATTCTGCCAAAACTGTAGCAATCTCCGTCGAAAGGCCTTCTTCCTCGAGGCCCTCGTCGCTCACCTCGTGGATTGCCTCAACGTAAGTTATCTCACCACGGTTCACACCCCTTCGCAACTGTAAAGTAGAGAGGGTCTGGTGTTTACCGTTTTCTCCTGGCTCGCTAGGACCATGCACGGGGTTGTCTCCTCCATGATGCTTAATGCTCCAAGGTGTGGCATCGGAACCGCCTTTGACGAAGCCAAGAAGTCCATACCCAGTATGACATGGAAGTCGTCGATAGGTACCGCGGTGAAGTTTGCGGTGCCCTTCCAAGGTCCCACTGCAATTGCCATGCCTTTAGCTACCCCAACCACAGGTTGTGCCTCCGAGTTGACGGCCTTGATCTTACTTGTGTCATTCTCGAGGGAAAGGCCTAATCGCTTGGCCTACACCTCCGCGACAAAGTTATGAGTGGCTCCCGTGTCGACCAGCGCTCGTGTGGCTCTACCATTGAGGACCACATCGATGTACAGGAGTCCTTTGTTGAGGGATTTGGTGTTGCTTGCCAACCCCTGAACCGCATTGACGAGCCTAAGAGCGCCCATCTTCGTTGGTTCGCTACTGCCCTCACCCTGCTCAGTTTGGATAACATTTACCTGTTTTTTCTTTGAACAATCTCTTGCCCAATGGTTCTCGCCACAAACGTAGCACATCAATTTTTTTGATGGCGCCGCAGGTCCTTTGTCACGACCCTTGCGCTCCTTTGGGTCGTGGCGTTCTCCCCCACCCTTAGTCTTGCCCACTTTGGGTGTCTTGCCGCGAGACGGATCCGCCTTCTCATACTCAGGCAGCTTCTCCGCTAAGGTGATTGTGGAGCTCACGTCTTGCACGTTGCTCCCCACAAGTTCTTTGTTCGCCCATGATTGGAGTCCGTCAAGAAAGAAGAATAGACGATCTTCTTTCGCCATGTTGGTGATGGACAACATCAATTTGGAGTACTCCTTGACATACTCCTTGAGAGTCCCTATATGCTTAAGCCGTCGAAGTTGCCTCATCGCAAGATATTCGACGTGCTCGGGCTAGAACTGCGCCTTAAGCTCGCGCACAAAGTCCTCCCAAGTCTTCAATTTGCACTGGCCATTCTCGGCCTCTGCGGATCGCCGACGCCACCACAGCATCGCATCGTCAGTGAGGTACATGGATGCAGCTTGGACTTTTTCCTCCTCTTCGTCTAGCCGCAGCGCCTTGATGCAGCGCTCCATGTGCCATAGGAAGTTGTCGATTTCTTTTTCGTCGCGCGTTCCCCTAAAAGATTAAGGCTCGAAAACACGTACCTTTGAAGCATACACCCTGTGAGGTTCAGGACCACTCCCCACCGCTTTCTCAAGGATTGTCACCCGTGACTTAAGGTCCTCGACCTCATCGACCCGAGCAACAAGATCCTCAATCAAAGTATTTCGCTCCTCATCTCGCCGAGTAAGGGTCGCCTGAAGCTTTTGGAGTTCGGTGCGAAAGGTTGTCATTGCAGTAGTAACACTTTTCTCCATGTTGCGAAAGTCATCAACAAACATTTCAAAAGTTTCAGCCAACTCAGAATATCGTTCACCTATTTTTGCCACGGCATCCTCCAATAGCGCGAGACGATCATCCAAAGGAGCGTCCTCCCTTGTGATGGCCCGTGGCTCTTTGCTCTTATCTCGCCTAGGATGCTTTGGAGGTTCAGCCGGAACATTAGTGATGTCAGCATCTGATGTTGACATAGTTCCTAGCTCGAACCTGGCTCTGATACCAACTGTCACGGACTTAAGCTTTTCGCCTAGCAAAAGTTCGTGCGGCGCCCTCCTTCCTGCTCGAAGAGGGCAAGCCTTGCTCTCTGTTTGCTAGCCTGGACCTTCGCGCCCTACGACTAAATGTAAAAATAGAGAAAGGAGAAAGGAGTAGTGGTTCCGCAGAAAAACTAAGTACTCTCTTTACTTAGAAAATAACAACTACAAGATACAACTCTCTCTTGTTGTTTTGGCTTTAGCCAACTCCCTTATTTATAGGCTCATGTACATAACTCACCCACTAAGCCTACATTTAAGACACCCACTAATGTCTACATTAAATACCCACTAAGCCTATATTTACAACCTCGTGGGTTATGCATGACTCTTGGCATCCCTTGTCATTGATGGTAGTGATGACATTGATGAAGGAGGTTGCAAGTCTCTTCACTTTTCCACAAATGATGTTGAAGTTGGGCCTTCTTGTCAAGCCCACTTTGATTTAGGGTAAAAACTTAGACTGAAATTTTCTAAATACCTAACAATGTAGTCCTAATAACTATATATTCACCTAATTTATAGAAAAGACTTTTGCTTATATATATTGCTCATAACTCTTCCAAAAATTTTAAATTTATATTTCTATTTTCGAAATATCATTCTAAACCCCTAATCCCATTAGTAAATTATAAAATTCGCAGTATATTGGAAAACAAATTTAGAAATTAACAAAAATATTTTCATCCACTTATATTAAATATTTTTAAAATTTTGAAAAGTATATTAAATATTAGGGTAAATTACACCATTAGTCCCCAACAATTTTTTGAATTTTTAATTTGATTTCTAATATTTATTTATTAATCAATTGAGTCCTCAATCTCTATAAATTATTTCAATTGAATCCTACGGTCTACATTTCTGTCGCAGTTGACGAAAACTGACACGTAGATGCCAACGTCGGTGCATTGGTGGTTTTTTAGAAAAAAAAATTTATTTTAAAACGTATAGAATTTTGATCATATATTTTTTAAAAAATATAATTATAAAATAATAATAATTCTTTCTTTATTGTTGATTAAAAAAAAAATTACTTTAATAATCCATTTCTTTTTTTTCTTGAGCATCACCCTACTTTGGAGAATATGTCTGAAATGCCCATTGAAAGCCATAATGTTCCTCTCTATTATAGTCGGCATGGCAGTTGCTTTAAAGACATCATGGCAGATTTTTCAGTCATAGACATTATGAGATAATCTTTTTTTTTTATATTTAGAAAAGGAATGTTACCTGTACACCTATAAATGAGTATGCATTTTACACTTTCATCCATTCAAGGATGGAAACTTTTTTAGAAAATACTACTTGTACACCCCATTTGGGGGTGTACATCGCACACCCCACCCATCCAATGGGTGGGGTGTGGTGAGGGGTCACTTCACAATTTGTGAAGTGACCCCCCACCCTTAGATGGGTGGGTGTAAGATGTACACCCCCTTTGGGGGTGTACATGTATGTTGGATTATATGTAATGTAGATCTAAATACGGAAAAAAACACCTAGAGGGGGGTGAATAGGTGTAAACGTATAAACACTCAAAAATTGTTGCGATAAAAACCCAATGCGGAAATAAAAATAACACGCAAGATTTTTACGTGGAAAAACTCCAAACCGGAGTAAAAAACCACGGGACCGATAACACGGCAGAAATCCACTAGAATTAAAACACGTACAAGGTGATTTACCGTACACACTTACGACTCAACCTTTTCCATACGCTCCTAGAGGATCTTCTCCGCTCGCTCCACGACGCTTCTCGAATCCACGATCTGCGCCCAACGCCGAATCCACGGCGTTCAACGTCGACTCCACGACGTCTGACCGAATCCACGGTCTGTCACGCCCCGGGGCGATACTGCGCCCCGGCTCGCCAACAGATCCGCCGCCCGTACGGGAAGCCCCGTATAGGCGTAGCGACTAACCTGCAAAGAAACATCTACACTAGCAGATATCAGAGCTGAAAGAGAAAAGCTGGAAAGAAATACATAAAATAAGACTACAACTTTTAAATATACAGACCATCCTCACCAGAATACAGGAGTCTCTCATAAAAGCAGGAAAGGAAGGTACAACTCAAAACCTCACTACAAAAGTCACTCGACATAACACACACCAAAATGGAACTGGGGTACATCTACTCACACACAGAAGACGACAGGAGGGGATCTATCTCGCGACGCCCTTACCTCGGTCAGAAGGAGCTGGATCAGCAACAGGAGCTGCAGGAACTGGAGCAGAAGTCCCTGGGGAGAAAACACCACGACGGGTGTGAGAACTACATCCCACAGTAGTTCTCAGTGGGTGCCGCCAACAAGCCCGACGGTCTGCCCACTAAGTCTACCAGAGGCAAAAGTAACATATGCAGTGCTATAAGGAGAGCTAGGAAAGGTAACTCTACAGCTACTATGCCTCTATCTAGATGCTCAACAGTGGAACAGAAAGAACATAATGCCACAACTAACTCTCATCCCTGATCACCCAATCAAAACTGACTGCCACAACGGGTCCAGTCAAACCTGCGCCAACCTACTGCCGTTACGTCCCGGAGGAGCGGACTTACGTAGGGCGTCCGTGGCTGCCAACGAAAGCACAGCCAGAGGGACCACTGCGACGACAAGTCGCTAAAGAACATCTCAAACTCACACCGGTACACAACCCGGTCTCGCCTACTCCGGAGTGGCCCTCGAGGGGAGCGACCCGCTCGAGTCAAAGTAACCCATAAGTATCACTGTATAGTATCACTGTAAAGCTCAAATGTGGCTCATGCAGGCTATGATCCAATCCTCGATCAATAAGATCGACTACCAAACAAATCACTGACTCACACACTAGCTGGAATCTACGCAGCTGAAACCCACTGTCACTCTGACAGTTTCCAAGAACCCAGATCTACCATCACTATCACTCTCCCAAAGAAATCAAATCTACAGACTGCTATCAACTCCACTCGGTCACCAGACACGAGTGCAAAAGCATCCCACAACCGACCGACCTCTCGGCCCACAACACGGGCGAGGAAAAGCTAAGTCCATAGTGAAATGAAGTATCGTGATGTGGAATGTCTAGAGCAATAAAAACCTAGCCCAAGTTGGAGTTTTTCTACAGACTGGCTGAACATGATACATATGACAGGGGTGCTAGGTCAAATTCCAAGATTTCATTACTTAACATAGTGCAGGAATCAAAAGATTCAACAACTGATATACAAGATACAACATACAGTTTTACACATGCTAATACTCCAATTTCTAACATGCATGATCCTACACACATAGAATTAGTACACAGTCCAGAGTTCTTGGAAGCAAGGTCACCCACCTGAAAGTGCTAACTGTCCAAAATCGCACAGCTGAGAAAGCCCACAACTGTCAAATCACAAATCCCACCAAGCCAACATCACGGTAGAAGTGCTCACAAACTCCTGGGTACAAACATACACCAAAATTACACTTAATTCACACAAATTCCACATTCCCCAAAATCTGTGGTGAACAGTCCCACTAACACGAAATTTTCACCTGAAAAACTTCCTCCAAAAATTCCAATAAAAATATGACGGCGATCCTCGCGAAGAGTAGATGTCGATAGAGTCCTGAAACGTCGAATTCCGATGTCCGGATGAGGAGATAAAAATCCGACAAGTAGGTGCTGTCCAAATCAATCAACAGTCGCAAATGGGGTTAAAAATGTACCCAGAACCCCAAGAAAAGCTCGGATCCAGAAAAAGTGTCCAACACGAAAAATGTAGATTTACCTCTTACGAAACCGTCACCGCAGAAATAGTCCAAAAATAATGTCGGGGTAGCCCGGTAGACCTCCCGGACTAAACTGCGACGGAAATGGGCCTCCAACAGTAGATCGTCGCTCCGCACCCCGATGCAGAAGTCGCCGTCGTCGCGGCCTCCAAAAATTCTGAATTTCCGCCAAGAGATGCACAAGAGGGAGAGGAAGAGAATTGGTGAAGGGCTCCAAGCGAAAAGCTTTCGGGAAAAGTTTCAAAACGAGGCCCCTTGAGGCCTTTTTATAGGCCTCACCCGAAACAGCCCGGAAAAACAAGTCAATGGGCTTTGGGCCCAAAATTTCGGGCGCCCGGAACATTCGGGCGGCTACAGTGTTGGGCCGGGCCCAACACTGTTCACGCCCGAATCCACCAGGAGCCGCCACGTGGCCCGCCGAATAGCAAACAGCTGTTCGGCCCACCCGCTGGCTGCCACGTGGCCCGCCCCCGCACAGTGAGGCGGTTGGCGCCCGCCAATCAGCGGGCGACACGTGTCCACCCCGGTTGACCCGCTGACCGGTCGGCGGCCGCGCCGGGCGCGCGGCATGGCCCCGACGTGGGCACGCGCCCCGAGGCACCGACCCCGACTCCGTGCGCCGCGCACGGTGCGCCCGCGAACCAGAGGGCGACACGTGTCCCCTACACCCGGTCCACGCATTCAACTGGAATTCAGTGGACCGCGCCGCATGCACCGACCAACCGGAGGCTGCCACGTGGCCCCGCATTGGTCCATGCACCGCCGCGCTCACCCGGTAGACCGCGCGCCTTGCGCCCGCCAATCAGGCGGTGCCACGTGTCCATGCGCCGGGTCTGTGCACCCCGCCGCGCAGCTCTGTGGACCGCGCATCCTGAACCGGCCAATGACAGGCCGCCACGTGGCATCCCGGCGGTCTACGGCCCCTCCCATGCACCATTTTCCACTGAAAACTTCCGGGAGTCCGTTTTTGGGCATCCGGACTCAGAAATAAACAAGCAAATAGCCGTTTTCAAGCGTTTTTCCGTGCTGAATCCATTTCCGACCTCTGTTGGGCCTAAATCTTTTCCGAAATTTCGGCAAACTCAGCCGAAGGCGTACACAGCTAATAATAACACACATGGTCCATCTGTGGCATCCCATTGACGCACCATGGGCCAGATACACCAACGCTAGGTGCTCTAACAGTGGATTCATCGGAAGAACGCTGCATGGGAATTTGGGCCACTACACGGTCTATGCCCAACGCCGAATCCACGGCGTCCAACGTCGAATCCACGACGTCTGACCGAATCCACGGTCTTCACCCAGTAGCACCCTTCGAATCCACGAACGTGCTTCGCTCCGAATCCACGAGAGCGGTTGAACCTTGAATCCACAAGGACACGCGAATCCACGCGCCGATTTTGGGGAAATCGTTGTTTTTGGGTGGTGATGATCCGCCGAATACTTTGATCAAAGATAGATCGGAAATACCATCTAAGTATTCATTAGTTTGATTCAACTCAAGATGTGAGTATGAAAACCTAGAATCAAACTAATCAATATAGATGAAGAAACATAGAGTATTCTCTAATGATTTCCTTTCTTCTCTATATGTGGATCTAGGCCGTATAAAATGATATATGAAAATGACGGCTCTATGTGATTATTTTGGATTAACCCTAGAAAAAGAGTCATAGGGTCTATTTATAGGTTAGAAACATTTGGAAGGAGATAAGAATCAAAAACCTAACATTTCTGGAATTTTTACGGACGGCGATCCGGATCGGATTTGGGCGATCCGGATTGTAGTAGCAAGAAAGACGATTTCCAGAAAAACAATCGTTCGGGATCCGGATCGGAATGCCTGATCCGGATCGTTCATACAATTCTGAGAACTCAACGTTCGGGATCCGGATCGTGAGATGCTGCGATCCGGATTGAAGTAATGTATGAAACAACAACCTTCGGGATCCGGACTGCTGGCTCTGATCCGGATCCTGAACATGTCCGAACACCAGTTTTTGATTTTTATGCAGTTAAATATTCTTCCAGGTGTTTCTACACTACAAGAAGTATTCGGATCACCAATAATCTTTAGTTAAACATACCTGATCCTTTTGAATTCTTCTTTCTTGAGATTGAGTTAAATGATCCAACTTTCTTCACCTTCAATCTTCAAGACTTGAACCTTTCACGAAACTACGCCAACTCAAATTCCGTAACAATGTAGTGTTGCTCAACTTTTTTATCCATCACATCAGTGATGGATGAAATTCACCTCACCTTTGGATGAATGGGATATAAAATGTACACCCCACTTAGAATGTACACTTAGTTTTTTTTTATTTAAAATGTAAAAATTATATATTTATAATTTTTTAGATTAAATCTTTTTCTAACTTTTCCTAACCGCTCGTTATGTCACGTTGGCGTTTACTTGTCAGTTTTCCTCAACTTTGATTTAAATATAAAAAACAGAATCCAATTAAAATAATTTATAAAAATTAAAAATTTAATGAAAAAGAAAAGGAAAGAAAAAAAAAAAAAAAAGGAGAGGTAGAGATCCGATTAAAAATTTGAAAAAAAAAAGGTTGGGGACTGTCTGACAGTGTAATTTACCCTAAATATTATCTCTCTTTATAAATAAATAAAGAGCAATGCTACATGTACACCCCGAAGGGGTGTACATCCATTATTTTAATAGTGGCGATATTTTTTACGGGTCACATCAAGTGACCCATTATCATACCCCCACCCTTAGATGGGTGGGGTGTATGATGTACACCCCGAAAGGGGTGTACACATAGCATTTTCCATAAATAAATAAAGGAAAATGCTATGTGTACACCCCTTTCGGGGTGTACATCATACACCCCATCCATCTAAGGGTGGGGGTGTGATGATGGGTCACTTAATGTGACCCGTAAAAAATATCGCCACCATTAAAATGGTGGAGGTGTATGATGTATACCCCTTCGGGGTATACATGTAGCATTGCTCATAAATAAATAAATATGTCAGAGAATGTGGTCACAAATTGCTGCACTTTACGAAGCTTCGATAATGAAGATTGACAGTCTGTTGCATCATGGCAGGTACCATCTCACAATCATATCTAAAAATTCATTGCAGACTGTAGTCGTGGAACCCAGGCCATTTATGAACTCCTTATATTAGTACAAGTGGGGTTAATTGATCCCACTTATTTCCCCCCAAAAACTGTTTCCACATTTCTAAAAACAAGATCAATTTTAGGCTATAAAATAGAAAAAAAAATTTGTATAAATTTTTTTTTTTTTTTTTTTTCCTGTTCTAACTTTTAAAAATTTATATTTTATTTTTTAAAAATTTTAGATAATATTTTCGAGAGATTACAGGGTTAATAGAAATAGTAAAATAATTAAATTATTCTTATTTATTCTATATAAAAAAATAATTTTTAATATATTTATATAATTTTAAAAATATTTTTTATATAAATTATAAGAAATAGATGGAATAGAGATGAAATTTTGATGGAGGAGGAGCTAAATGCAACAACTAAATTTTTTGAAAGGATAAAATGTAGATTTTTGAAAATCATGAAATAAAAAAAGTAAATAAACGAATATTTACAGAAATTTTTTTTGTAATTTAACCTTAATTTTATAAATATTTTATTTTATTTACTAATTAAATGATATCCTATATACTCCACAATTCTTCAGAAATATCTTATTTATTATTATCCTTATTTTTTTTTTTCAAATATACCCTTCCTTTATTGAAAAATATTTTTACTTTTAGTATCCGTTAAATTATCTCGGAGTAAATTCGAATTAATTTTTTATTAGAGTTAAAAAATTAAAATATCTATTTTGTCCCTATTTTGAGAGTAAATAAAAAAAGCTGGTGACGATAATAAAAATTATATTTTAAAAAATTAAAAATCAAAATATTTCTATTGCCCTGGTTAATAAATAAAAAAAAATTGGTGATAGTAAAAGAGTATATTTGAAAGAGTAAAATAGTAATTTCATAAAGATAATGACTGTTTCTAACAATTCTATAAATATCCCTAAAGATTCTATAAATATTTATTTTTTATTTTTTTATAATTTTAAAAATATATTATTTTGTTTTTTCAAAATTTTAAATATATTTTTTGGAATTACGACGTTAATGAAGCTGGCAAAATGACCAATTTACCTTTACTTATTCTATAAAAAAATGTATACAATTTTTTTTATGTATTTTTGTTGCCTTTGAGGATATGTTTGGTATAAATTATAAGAAATATGCAAAATTTAACCTAGTGGGACTAAACGTATCAACTTAAATTTATAAATTTTTAAAAATCAGAAAAAAAAGGAGATATTTACAAAAAAAAAAATTTATAGTGTAACCTAACTTTTTGAACAATGCATATATATATATATATATATATATATATATATATATATATATATATATATATATATATATATATATATATATATATATATGCAAAATGCTATGTGTACATCCGTAAGGGATGTACATCTCACACCCCCACCCATCTAAGGGTGGGAGTGTGATGATGGGTCACTTGATGTGACCCGTAAAAAATATCGCCACCATTAAAATGGTGGAGATGTATGATGTACACCCCTTCGGGGTGTACATGTAGCATTGCTCTATATATATATATATACTTACTAATCTTATTATTATTTGTTTAAAATTTTAAGTTCTAAAAAGTTAAAAGATATTTTTAAACTCTTAAATAGTAGGGTATAAGATTTGCAATCTTTAAATTTATTTGATTTAAGTCGGTTAACGATACTTTAATTTTAAAATTTAAATCAATATAATTCACACAATTCTTGCAACTATAAATTTATTTTAGTAATTAACTTGAATTTTCAAGTCAAAATATCGTTGACTAATTCAAATTAAAATAAATTAAAATATTTAATAATTAAATCAAAATTTTCAAAGGTTGAAAGAGCAAACTAAGGATTTATTTGGAATTGCGACGAGATTGCATGACGTGAGGTGAGAAAGTATGATAAGAAATTATTCTGTTTGTTTTCATATGTAATATTGCATTCCGCATATTACAACGTAAAAATATATTTTTTTATACTTTTGATCTAACTCTATTTTATTTAATATAATTAGATAGGCCTTAATAACAAACGCACTCTTAAAATGTGCACAGTACAAATAAGTTTGATACATTTTTACCGGAAAATAGAAGTAGATGAACCAAAAATGGCATAGAGAAATAGTACAAGAGTTGTCAGGGTCCCAGACCATCAACAAATGAGCTCAGAATGGTCCCAGTCCCAACTCGTTGAAAGAAGATAAAAAAGAGTTGTCAGGGTAGCAGGGACTTTGGATGTTGTACTGCAGATTTTCATTTCCTTTGTAGGGCAAAGGGATAATGGGAGAGATAATAAACAAGGGCCACAGCATATGAGAGGAGGACCAATTTTTGGAATCTTAAATAGTAGGATAACAACAACAACAACAATAATAATAATAATAATAATAATAATAATAATGGGGGATGTACTCATCATATTCACCTTGTCCAAAGCAGGAGAATGAGATAGCCCTCTTCCTATCTGTGTCAACCAATGTATTGTCTCTTTTGGATAGGCCCCAAAAATATCTTCATATAAAAGACTTGGTAAGATAAATGGACGATAGATTCAGATTCGGTGTAAGATCTATATTCTAATTTTAAATATTTAAATAGACATAATAATTTTGTAATTTTATAAATATAAATTTGAGTTACAGTACTTTTGATGATGATGGAACCGTTAAACATAATCTTAGTTATTTGAACATTTTTAAAAACTGAATTCTACAAAAAAAAAAAAAAAAGACCATTGACTCACCAAAAATTTAACAATCAAAGTTAAACTACCTTCCAAGAATGGGAAATATGAATCTTAGATTCAAGAAGAGAGTTGTAGGTTTTTTGTGTAAATAGTTTGAAAAATTATATCAAAAATTTGAAGGATTTGAATTTTTCTAACACCATTAAACAAAAAAACAACCCAACAAAGACGGTTAAAGTTACCACTTTTGATATCAAATAATCACAAAGTTTCGTACCTAAATAGTTTAAATATTCTAAATCATGTTTAATTATGTCGATCATAAAAATAAATGCCTAAACATCAAAAATCATTCTATTAATAGTTATTAATAGTATTCTAACCTCTCTCTCTCTCTCTCTCTCTCTCTCTCTCTCTCTCTATATATATATATATATATATATATATATATATATTAAAAAAGAAACATCTCATTACTATGCTAGTACAGCTAATAAAAACATTCATGTGTTGGTTAATCAATCAATTGGTGACAACACAATCCCTTAGTGAGTGTTTTGGTTTCTTAATAAGTCCTGAAAACTTTTTTTTTTCAAAAAAACAGCAGTTTTCCCTGGAAAAACACTATTTTTCTAAATTTTTAATTTTCAGATAAAAAATTTTAAAATAGAAAACACTATTTATCCATAAAATCTAGAAAAAAAAAAGTTATCTTTCTTAGAAAACAAACAGAGGGAAAAGTATTTACTTGTGAAAAAAGAGTTTTCTAACATATTTTATATTTTCTAATAAGAAGGCAAACACCCCCATAGTGATAATTGTAAGGCTCTTTTAACCCAAATTGAAAAAAGAGTAATATTTGCAAAAGAGAGTGAGGGAAACCTCACACCATGAATTACACAACCTTTGTGATTCACATCCAATAGAAACATTTACTGCTATTAAGCCTACACTTCACACCCACAACCAAAAAACAAAAAAGAAAAAAGAGCAAGCTACATAAAAGTTGCACATGCCAGGAAACCTCTCTGTCACAGTAAATTGGAACACCATGTACACAATTTAAAAATAGTATGAATAATAATACCATATGTTAAAAAATATGAAAAGAAAAGCAACTACTTGATTACCTTTCCAGTTGAAAATGGCTGTTCTAAATCCTCAATCCCTGTAGTTTTCACAATCAAAATTAGTTCAGTTCCATCAAAAATTGATTCGACCCATCCTTGTATTGTGACCAGAGAGCCACATAATTTTAATACAGATGAAGTACAATTAACTGCAGTCTAAAAGATTCGAGCTTTGAATTCAGCTAGAGTGGAAACCTTGGGCTGGAGTAGTTCTTCTTGCTCATCGACACCGCAAGAGCTTGCTCGAATAGAATCCCTATTATCTAGGTGTTCCTCGCAACCAAGCTGGAAAGAGAAGGTACTCCTTGGACCCTCATCTCCTCTTGGGTGCGCCTAAGTTCCTCCGGATCTGAATACCAAAACAAGCCAAGTTACGTATGCAATTTAATCAACTGAAGAAAGTGAGAAAGTTGGATGTAAAAACCTCCCTGGCGAAGACGGTTGTGATGTGTAAAACCATGACGACACAGTTTAAATGAACAAGCCATTGTATGATTAGATGGTATTTATTTTCCAACCACGTGTCACAAACTGAAAACTTTGCAAAGTTTTGCTGTGAAACTTGATCGAAATTTCTAGATAGTCAGTCAATCAACTATTGGTTATCGAGCTTAGATAAGTAAGCCTGGTAGCGAACATATCTATTTTATAAACTTACTTAGCGAAGAATGATGCACTTGAATTATTAAGAAAAAAAAAAAAAAAAAAAAAATCCATCAGAAAAATACCAAATATTCCTGCAATATGTGGAATAAGGAAACAGAGATGAAAGCACGGAATTAGTAATTGAAGTTTTAGCAGTAACTAGGTCAGATGAATCTCAAAGATTAGGAGATAACGAGTTTAATCGAAACATTGCAAGAAAACATCCAACGAATTAGCAGAAGTAAAACTATAGGATATTTATCACATTCGGGGTTAATAAGTGATTTCCCATACCGCTAGCTTTTCTGTGATAACACAACAGGGTAAGTTATAATACCTATTTTGCGAACCATATTAACTTCATGATTCCAGTGGAATATTTATATTGAAGTGGTTCATTATATTTTATCCTTTTGTAAGTCAATTTGTTCTTTTCTTTAGCCATTTTTATTCTTTAGTCAGTTCTAGCTCATCTAGGCTATTGTTTATTGTTTCTCTTGTTAGACTAATAATTGTGTGAAGTCAAGTACCAAACTTCTACATGATACTTTAGCATGATACTTACTGTTTGCTCAGAGAGGAAATATCTTAATCATATTCGTAAGCCATAATACTCACAATCATGTCGTGTATTGTGCTAAGTAATCAGGAATAGTGTTTTATGATCTAAAAGTTGTTGTCAGTTGTAGAAGGTTCAGTAACATTACCTATGTTCTCCATCAACTTCGGCATTAGGAACACCACAACCAGCATGAAACCCACCATCATACCCATTGGACTTTTCAAAAGAGACATAATGGAGAAAGGCTCCCTCATCTGCAAAATAATTAGAAAATAGTTAAGCTACATTGAGTTGCATAAGAGATGCAAATCATGGAACTTGAAAGTGAACGCTCTGCAACCTCATAATACTGCTCTTCTTTTAAAGGCTCTAAAACAAGCTCATTCAGATGTCTTCCATTCTCCGTCAGCGCTGCCTGAACCTTTCCAGGGTTTCTGGCACTGATATCAACACGAACCTGTTATATAACAGAGGAAGAGAGTTATCTCGCGAATTTTAATGACATTCCAATAACTAATGCAATAAAACAAGATTAGGCACTTACAGGGGAGAAGAAATAACCCAATGATACTACTTCAATTAAGTGAGTTCCAGCTGGCACGTTGTGGCTTAAGAATTGTAGGTCAAGGAACCAAAAGAATTGGATAAGATTATTCTCACCAACTAAGCAAAAGATCAAACTAACCATTCAGATACACGACTGATACATGATTTAAATATTGTGATCTCAATATGTCCATAAATATTGAAACATGATTTAAATATTCTATATGTTGATTAGTAGATAAATGAAATCAACTGCATATTTACTAACCAATTTTTTGCTTTTAGAGGTTTCAGCATAACCAACTGCATGAAAAGGTTTAATTAGTAAAAAGAACTATACAAACACACATTTGCAAGATCCAAAGCTTAATAGCCACATCTATTCTCACCAGACTTCCTTTTTTATGTGCTAGCATTTTTTTCTTAGTCCTACAACATGTTCCTCTAATAGATTGCAATTAACTATTAGATTAATATGAAAGCAGGATATTGTACAACATCCCATAAGAAGCAAACATCCCTGACAGTTTTATAATTTACATATCCAACATCCAGTTTAAATGAAGTATCCATTCTCTTTTCGTTGCTATTCAATAATTATAATATATGACCAGGAGAACCTCATAATCAGGCAAGCATTTTGTTTACCTTTTGTGTGGGTTATAACCAGCTTGAAAATGAGAAGGATCTAAAAGATCTGACAGATATTAATATGGGCTGTCAACCTGAATTACCATTCAAAATATTGTTGTCAAAATTCCATTCAGAGCAGAATCAGACAATAGCGGACTTGCCATTAAAAGAAAAACAAAATCAAGGGCATTTGGCAAGTAAAACAAATCTTCTTTTTCAGTTGTAGTTCAGGCCCATGTAAATTGTGGAACGAAGAAGAAGCCAATCAAAAATCCTCTAGACAAGGAAAAAGTCTAAAGTCTAGACAATAAAATGATAAAAAAATTTGATCTACTGATTTGTCTTTAGCTCCTCTACTATAAACTGAGCCGGGAACCAAACGAAGCTGACTAACATTTGATTCAATAATGCCAAACGTAACCCATGCTTGGCTAAGAGGAAAAAATTAACAATAATAACATGCACCTCAAAGTACAGCCCTGTTTGGGAACATTGCAAAAGTAGGGTATTTGTTTAAACCAAGGTATTTGGAATAGTGTTGTATTTTTTCCAGAAGACCTGTTTGGATGGCTTTTGTAGTATTACAAAATACAACAAAAAAACCCCATTCCTACGTAATTTGGGGTAAAATGAAAAAGAGCTAAAACCAATGGAATTTTGGAGTATAGTGAGAGTAAAACATTTTAGACATTCATCTCTCCTCTCTAACTCTCCCTCTCTCTCTCTCTAAAAATAAGACAATCTTTTGTAAAAACCAGAGTCACTTACTATTTCAATATCAAGTTGACTTACTAGAGAATGTGCTTAACAGATGAGCAAATGCATTAATGCTTGAAAGCTACTGCATAAGAATGCAAATGTGCTTCACATCTCTAGCCAGAGCCATGTTGAAACTTCCAAAGCAGCAAAAATTTTGTTTGGACTGGCATCTCAATAGAACAATTAATGATTAGATAAATTGCATGATTTTTGGCATTACCAACAAGGCACAGCCAACAATCATGGTTTAAAAGTGACAGCATGAACCAAAACCATATTTGACAGTTTATACTTAAACTGAAGGTTTACATTAGGGTACTTATAGATGATGGTGCGGAGCCACCATGGCTTTTATATATCTTGAGATGGACTACCACCAATCTACTCTTAATCTACAAAAGCCACACCTACCTCTTAAACCAGCTGTGCATTGTATTGCCAAGTTGTTAAACCAAGTCTAGAGGGACCTGCACCTGCAATCTTATCTTACAAAAGTTGATTTTCAAATGCCAGTTTAACCATAAGAACAGACATCACATAGGAGAGAGCAAAACAAAAAACTTATATTAGCAATATAACGGGCTGGGCCGATACTAGGAAGCACACCGCTTGATTAGTGATGTCAAGCCGTCAAGGCCATCTACACAGTTGCAATGTAGTCAATGTTAAATTCTCTTTCTTTTCCATCTTCCCAACCAGTCCTTCTCAAGTTGTCAGAGCCCCATGCATCTAACAGGACAACTGACAAGTATTGCATCTATACAATCAAGTTTTGTTAATGGTCAAATAAGACTCCGTGTTTTTTTTTTTTTTTAACCCTCAGGCAGCAAGTGTCATTTTTTTAGTCACTAATAAGTTTTTTAAAAAATGGTTATAACAATAAATTGGTAGTAAATGACGTGAAAGAAGAAACCTGAAAAACTAAATTTCATGCATTGAGAAGTAATTGCAAGTTGCAACCATTTAAAAGGGGAATAGGATACAATGCAAAGTAACCATCTGGCCTAACAAATGTGACCCTTTGACCACCATTCAGTATGACCTTTGTGTTCGCTGTCTTTGCTGGAAGACCGAAGCCTTTAAATCCCATGCCTATCATCAAATCAATAAATTGATAACATCAAACAACTTTTCACAAAGTAACTAGTCCACTTTTTTTGCTCACAAATGAAGATGAACATAAACACAATAGCAGACTTAAAGACAAATAACAAACAGCAACAAGAGATCAGTAGCACTCCAAATGAAATGCAAGAATCCACTGCCTACCATCAAATCCAACTTCTGCTTATTCAAACAGCTATCAATCCTGTTCATCACTTCTACACTATTTAACATGAGTCTAATTATATTCATAATTTTACATATACTTCAATTACTCAGATCTCAGCAAATCAGAACCCAACACTCAGTGAAAATATGGTGAAAACTTAAAAGCTATGGAGACCGCCTCAACTATAGGCAATTTGAAATGCCCTCCCCCCTCAACTTTCGATTTTGTTTGCTTAAATTATACTTCAATCAAACAAATTGAGATTTTCACTAAATCCAACAGTGGGCCTGTTAAATTTAACAATATTAATCACTTTATAGCAAACAAAAGTGCAGTGATCAACAACTAATCACCAACAAAGCTATCAAACTTATCAAAATCCTAAAATACAAACCAAGAAACATTCAAAGTTTAGTAAGGGGTCTGGGGAACTCAGTACGTTTTAACCCAAAAATATCACACTCAAAGGATACAGATCTCATCAAACTGGACCACAAATACTAATTGGATCACAAAATCGACTCAAAATTAGCATACCTTCCAACTTCACGCGACCCGCGATGGAAAACCCATCTCCAGAGCTAAAAAATACAGAAAAAATATGAAAAAAAAAAACTACGATCGGATGATCTTAGAGGAAGAGGAGATGGATCAATTAGGGCTTAAAAGGATGCAAAAAAAAAAAAAAAAAAAACGGAAACAAAAGGAGGAAAAAAAAAACCCTACCCGGGTGGCGCGGCGAGGGTGGGAGGGAGAAGAGAGGAGAGGGCGATGAGAGAGAGGATGAGGAGAAGAGGCGAAGGTGCAGTTGCGGGAGAGGAGGAGGCCATGGTCGCCATGGATCTCCTATTCATCGTCGTCGCTCGGGGGGAGGGGAAACGAAGAGAGAGAGATGGAAAGAGAGATGCGCACGATTTTTTTTGTTAAAAAAGCTTAATGGATTCGGATCTAAAGGTTGGCAACGGGGTCGGGTTAGTAAAAAATTCCGACCCGCTTCTCGTCCTCCTGAATGGAGCCCCGAATTTGGAGTTTTTCACTTTAGTTAATTCACGAATTATTAAAAATCCATATAAAACGGTCCTATACGATTTTTTTTAAAAAAAAATTCTGAATAAAATATAAATTTTTGAGATAATTTTAATAATTCGTGAATATTTCGGTGGATGCGAATTATTGGATCAAAAATTCTAGAAAAATTTTAAAATAATTTCTAATAATTTGTGAATAATTCGACAGATGCGGCCAAAAATTCATACAAATTTTTTTGATATTATTTTTGTATTTTCAACTTTTCGTTCGCTAGTCCTAAAAAAAAAAAAAAAAAAAAAAGAAAATTCTGTTGCTTAAAAAAAATTATCATTCACCATCTACTTTATTTTGTAAATGTAGTGAAAAAAGTTTAATTTATTAGCTGAATTTTTTACCTCTAATTTTTAATTAATAAACGTATAATTATCGTATAAATCACGTATCCGAATAATTGATCAACCCGCTTTTTAAGTCATTTTTTTTAATAAATTTAAAAATTAAAATATAAATTTTATTTATATTATATTCGAATTTTTATTGAATTCGAATTAACTAATTATGTTTTGGGCGCCTAATCCTATATAATCTTTTTATTTTAAGAGCAAATATTTAAAATTTTTATTTGAATCACCCATTACTTTTGCTAAATATATTTGTTTTCTACTTAGAGCTCCGAAAAATATATAATATTAATTACTAAAAATAATTTAAAAATTTAAAAAAAAATCAGTAAATAACATGTCGTATTTAAAAAATAATAACTTATTTAGTACATAAATTTAATTTTATAAATAAAATTTTTTAAAATTTTAATTTTATAATTATATAAATTTATTAATAAAAAATTTTGTGGAACATGACAGGGAGGAAGAGGGCAAACACAATTTATTAGGTGCTATTTGGTTTCTAGAAAAAATATAAAAGAAATTGAAAATAATTTTTTTGTCTGCTTTATTTAAAAAAAAAAAACAAAAAAACAAAAAAACAAAAAAAAAAGTCCATTCATTGCCCCTAAGTATAAATCTTATTCCAGGAGGAGGTGTAATAGAAATTAACGAATTATTCTGAAATAACCCGTACCCGTTAAACAAGAGAATATTTTAAATATTTATCCTTGTATTATTTTTTCTATTATTTGACAAGAATTGAGAGATAAATGGGTTATTCTCCCTTTATCCCCCAACCAAACAGGATCTTTATTTTTTCAAACGGTTTTAAAAATGGTGGTTATTTGAGAGATAAAGGAATTACTATTCTTCTCTTAATTGGTGGTTATTTTAGAATAACCCGTTAAGGTAGAAGAATAGTAATTTCATCCATTGGGTGTAACAAACTATTCTCTATCTTATTCTTCTACTAATTAAATTATAAATAATTATAAAAATATAAGTAATTAATACAATTAATTTTTTAAATAATTAACTAACTATTCATTTGATTATTAAATTAATAAATATTTAAATAATAATTAATTTATTATTTATAATTAAATATCTAATTAAATAATTAATTAATTAATTATTTGATATGGTTATTTAATAATTAACTAATATTTACATTGTTTAAATATTATATATTTTAATTTATCTGATTAATATATTAATTAAAAATATAAATGATTAAATAATTAATTAATATTAATATATTGGCTTATTTTTTAATAGTTATTTATTAATTAATGACATTCTTCATCACCTCATATGATATTTCTAATTAATTAATTTATTAACTTATTCAAATATTATTTTATTAATATTTAAATATTTATTATTTAAATAAATTATTTTTATTTTCAATTATAATTATTTTTATTTTTACTATTCCAACCCGACCAATCATTCAAATATAATTTTTCTTATTCTTAGATTATTTAGATTTTCGTCCAATCATAAAATCGATCTAATTACTTTTTATTTCAAAAGTTATATCTATTACAGAAATAAGCAAAAATAACTTAATTCTCAAAGCAAACGAACCTAAGATAACAAATTTAATAGAATTTTCAATTTTATTTTGATTAAAATCACTTAATTACAAAATTTTGAAATGGAGGAAGTGAGCCATATGTAGGAGCCCAAACTACAATATTTTTATTTTTTTTTTTGATTCTAGATGGAAAAGAATTTCTTTTAACATTTGGTTTGTAAAAAAAAAAAAAAAAAAAAAAAAAAAAAAATGTTTTTGGCCATACTTGTTAGGTTCATAGAAAATTTTTGAATGAAAAATAATTTAAAATAATTTTACATATTTTCTTCTATTATATAAATAATTATCATATTATAAAATAATATATATTAATATAAAGAGAAAACAAGGGTAAGTAATTCTTCTTCACAACGTTTTTTTTTTCCGCCGAAAAATATGAAAAATAAAAATTTTAATTTTTTTTTTTCAAATCGGAAAAAACATTTTTATGAAAAAATATTTTACTTAGAACCAATCAAATAAAAAATAATTTTTATATCGAAAATAATTTTCGACTTCATTTAATATCGAATCAAACACTTCCCAAGAAATAGAGTAAGAGCTATGGAATCATTTCTTTCCGAATTTAATAAAAAATTATAAAAATAATAAATAAGAATAAAAGATATTATTTAATTTAATTTATTTTAAAGCGGTTCTGATCCATCTAAAAAATTTTATTTTCTTCAAATTAAAACAAAAAAAATAATGACATAGGATCCCTTTCTTCGTAAAATAATGTATTTTTTTTTAACTCGTTAGAATAAAATAATAAATATAAATAAAAATTAAATTAAATTCATTTTAAATTTATTATGAGCCCTCCCCTCTCACAATCCCCTTCGTTTAAGTTATATTGTAGTAGGGTCTTTGTATATATTTTTTTGTTGGATTAATTTTATACAATTTTTTATAAATATATCAAATAATAAGTATATTTTTGTAAAGTTCAACTTTATATATTTAATTTTTAAATAATTTTAAATTATTCATATATATATATATATATATATATATATATATATATATATATATATATATATATATCTACTAGTTAATTATAGGTTTAATAAATAATCTTGATTAGTGAGTAAAATAAATTTATTATTTTTTAAAAATAAAATTAATATTTTATTTATATTTTGATAAAAAATACATAATAATTAACGGTAAGAGAAATATATAGGCTAGATTACAGAAAATTTTTCTGTAAATTTTATTTTTTTCACTTTTTCTAATTTTTTAAAATTTATACTTTGTCTCCTCCTAATTACGAAATAGTTGAAGGGTTAATACCGTGAATGATCAAGTTTCAGCTTTAATGACTATATCGATAATGTTACAACACACCAAATATGGTCACAGGATCACTAAGTCTATAATTTCGTAATTATGAAGAATAAAGTGTAGATTTTAAAAAGTCAAACAAAATAAAAAAAAGTGAAAAAATAAGATTTTACAAAGTGAAAAGGCAAACATATATAAATAATTTAGATTTTTCAAAAAAATAAATATAAAAAATTAAAATTTATAAGAATTTATTTATAATAAGATATGGTTAAATGGAGATGAAATTAATTTTTTTTAAAATTTTATTTTATTTTATTTTTTCACTGGAGTGGAAAAAAAACGTTAATTAAAATAAAGGGGCAATTTTCTATATATTCCTAAAAAAATGCTGTTATCGGTGTAAAATTACTATTTTGCCCTTGCAAATATACTCTTCTACCATAACCAAATTTTCGTATGTACCCTTAAAATTTTCAATAGTTTTGGTAAATAGGAACAAAATAGGTATATCTAATAATTTTCAACTCCGATTATTATTTAACTCTAGTTTAACTCTAGTTAACTTAACAAAGGGAACCGGTAGGGGTATTTTTAATAATGGTGGAATATACGAAGGATATATTGGAAAGAAAAAAATAAGAGAGGTAAATCAGATATTTCTTCAGATTTCAGAATACACAGGCAATTATCTTTAAAATAAAATAATAATAATAATAATAATAATAAACTAACGGGATAGGAAGGGCGTTTAGCGGGGGACAAAAGGAGACGAAAACCAAATCCCCAATCTTTGGACGGAGACGAAACCCTAATCTCTTCTCTCTCTCTCTTTCTCTATCTCTCCCTCTCACTTCATCTTCGAATTCCCCCAAATCATTTCCCCCAATAATTTCCCCAATAATTTCTCCAATTAGATTATATCATGCTTCGATCTCCCCGTTCCCACGACGAATCCGAAGAATCGGACGCGGCGTTCTTGAATTAGGTATTGGGATCGAAATCTCTCCTGCGTTCGCTCCTTATTTGTTTGATTAATTTGGTTGTTTAATAGCCAAATCAAGGCAAAAAGAGTAGTTTGAAAGGATTAGATGATACTTCTTCTTGTGTTTTTTTTTTTTTATATATATTTTTATTTTTTGAAATCAAATTCTATGTGCTAGAGTGCCCTGCTGATTACGCTGCATGTTTGGTAACAAGAAGCGAAAAATTATTAGCCGCAAATTTTATTTTATTTTTTTGAAAAAAGAAGATGACTTTGTGAGCTGATCATGAATAAGAAGAGTACGCAAGTCCATTCTCTTCTTTGTATTTGATGTAGATTGCATGCTTCTATTTACGGAATCAATGTGAATTTGGTGATGTGTGAGTTTTTAAAGAGAAAGAAGAGATTAGAGAAAATGGGAACTTTGTCAATTGGATAATTTGATACACAGCAGGTTTTCTTAAGTCTTACAGGAACCCTGGAACAATTTTCTGCTTTGGTTTATTCTGCAAATGCTATAAAAATGCTCACAATTGGATAATTTGATACACAGTAGGGTTTCTTAAGTCTTACAGGAACCTGGAACTATTTTCCGCGTTAATTTATTCTGCAAATGCTAGAAAAATGGTGACAATTGGATAATTTGATACACAGTAGGTTTTCTTAAGTCCTACAGGAACCCTGGAACAATTTTCCGCTTCAGTTTATTCTGCAAATGCTAGAAAAATGCTCACTATTGGATAATTTGATACACAGTAGGTTTTCCTAAGTCTTACAGGAACCCTGGAATGATTTCCCGCTTTGGTTTATTTTGCAAATGCTAGAGAAATGCTGACAATTGGATAATTTAATACACAGTAGGTTTTCTTAAGTCCTACAGGAACCCCGGAACGATTTTCGCTTCGGTTTATTCTGTAAATGCTAGAAAAATACTGCATTTTGTAGAAATTCGATAGCAGTTGACAGGACACTAAGAGAAAGTATTGTGATCATTATTTTCATCATCATGGCCTTATAGTTATAAGATGAGCTTTGTAGTCTATGTTTTGAAGTTACTCTCAACATCATCGAACGCTAACTTAGTTGATACTTGATAACATTTGGTTGCTATCTAGCTGCACTGGATACATATTGGTTTTTTCTCTTGCTCTTTTATGTAGGGCCATGGATTTCAAGAGGTGGCTTTTCTGCCGGTTGGTATCAAAGAAATTGCTGTCTGTGAGGCCTTTCAGCTTCTTTGACGAGGATTCTCCGAATGGAGAACCTGGTGTTCAAGGTATAGGATGCTTCTGCTGTAAATCGTGATATCTCTCGTTATTCCCATTATACATAAAAAAATTCTCGACATTCTGTGGATGTTTTGCATTTTCTTTTCTTATTGCCAGTTTTGGTTAATTTTTAGAAGAAATCAATGTTATTAGAAATTTTTTGAGACCCTAGTTATTGATGAAGCATTTGGAAAAAATAATTACAACTTAATATCAAATTTAAGCTCATTAGTTCTACCTCCTTTTATAAATCCTTTTCCTTTATTAGCTCTGGGACTAACATTCTTTATTAATTTATCATACTTGGTTTCTATTGGAACTTAGAAGCTATTTTCAGTTTCTTCTTGCAATACATCTTGTTTTAACTTAAAGGAAAGGATGAAAAATAGAAGGTTTGAACTAATGTTTCATAACAAGGAATGATGTTGTGATAACTAGGACTTTTTTTTTTTTTTTTTTTTTTTTTTTGGAGAAAAGATGACTAAAACAAATTTGAGTTCTTTGAACACATGTTGAAACAGTGAGCATTCATTAGCTAGCAATGTAGCTTGGGATGTCATTTTTGATAAATCTGTTGACGTGAAAATTACTGTTTTTTTCCTCTATTTTTCACTAAGGCATGAAAATCAGCTTTCCTATTCATAGTGTGTTCATCATGGATTTACTTTCCCTGGCATGTTTCTGTGCTTGTTGGAGATCAACATGGTACATGCTGACACTCATTAAGGTTGGCTCAGACCATTTACAGAGGCGCTGTTATGTGTAGGCATGTATGAACATGTGATGCTGTTGGCACAACAAAGTCGGCACGTGCCCACCACAATTGCCATGCGGACCAATATGACAGTCCTAACTGTCTGCCTTCTGTATTTTGACCCTTTGTTATGTTTTCTCCCATTCATTTCTTCAAGTTCCCTTATACAGGTGCCTTTTTGGCACGTAAATACAATAATGTCTCTTCTTTTGACTGTTGCAAAACCTAATATTCTTTGTCACTATTTTTTAATCTTTCGTTGGGCTTAGATTGATTACTGTTAACTAAAGATCTCTTTCTTTATCTGTACTGTAATTTATTATCATCACATTGTGAATGGCTAAAATTGTTTTACTGTTCCTGCTTTCTGAATCCGCTATGTATTAAGAGAACGAGTTGGATCTGCACAATGACTCCCATCTCTAGATCAGAGGCTAGAAGCAACTTGAGTAATTATGATCTTTGACTTTTGTAGGTACAGTAGAGAGAACTAACATGGCAGGAACAGGATATGCCAGTAGTGCTAATTCTGATTATGACCAAGTAACGGAAATTTCAGCCTCTTCTCAGCTGGTTTCGACTTCAACTTCTGATCCGGCTCAATACGAATGCGACGATAAGGATGGGGATCCTTTAAAAAGAGTCGAGACTCTCCAAATCAAGTTTTTGCGTCTTGTTCGTAGAATAGGAGAGTCACCTGAAAATAATGTAGTTGCACAGGTTCTATACAGATTGCACCTTGCTAGCTTAATTCGAGCAACTGATTCAGAAATACAGAGGACTAGTGTTAAGATCATCAAAGCTAGGGCTATAGCAGCAGAGCAGGAGGCAACTAATCGACCCCCTCTCGACTTTTCGCTCAAGATTCTTTTATTGGGCAAAACAGGTGTGGGCAAGAGCGCAACTATAAACTCAATCTTTGATCAGGAAAAGGTAGTTACTGATCCATTCCAACCTTCCACTGACAAAATCCAACAAGTTTCTGGAAACATTAAAGGAATTAACGTCACAGTTATTGATACACCCGGTCTTTCACCTCCCCATGGTAATCAAAGAAGAAACAGGAAGATCATGCGAGAAATTAGAAGTTTCATTCGAAAGGCTCCGCCCGATGTTGTTCTGTATTTTGAGCGGCTAGATCTCACTAGCAGGAATTACAATGAATATCCGCTTTTCAAGCTTATAACTGAAGTCTTTGGTTCTTCGATCTGGTTCAGTACTGTTCTTGTTATGACCAATGCTTCCTCTCCTCTTCCTGAAGGGGCCGACGGCCATCCCGTGAATTATGAAGCGTTGGTTCACCATCAGACAAGCATGATTCAACATTATATACACCAGGCAGTTTCTAGCACTCAGCTTGATAATCCTGTAATATTAGTTGAGAATCATCCAATGTGTAAAACGAACAACAAAGGCGAAAAAGTTCTCCGAAGTGGCCAAGCTTGGATTTCCAGATTCTTGCTGTTGTGTACAGCTACAAAGGTATTGGGCGAAGCGAACTCTCTTCTAAAATTTCAGGATAGCTATCAATTAACACCAGCGAGCAACAGATTGCCCTCGATGCCCCATCTCCTTTCTTCACTCCTTAGGCCCCATTCTTTAGCTAATTCTGGGGGCATGGAGAGTGAAATGGATGATCTCTCAGATAATGATGAGGATGAATATGATCAGCTACCTCCAATTCGAATACTAAGCAAAACCCAATTCCAGAAATTATCTGAGAATCAGAAAAAGTCTTATCTTGATGAGTTGGACTATCGCGAGACTTTGTTTCTAAAGAAGCAATGGAAAGAAGAAGTTAGAAAGCAAAAGATGGCCATGCTTCAGGATAATAATGATACCTCAAATGACAGTGAGGATTATGAAAATCCTTCCGAAGAGGCTATGCAAGTATTAGATATAGCTATTCCGCAAAGTTTTGACTCTGATAATCCGGCCTATAGATATCGCTGCTTAGTAGGTAACGATCAGTGGCTTTCAAGGCCCGTTTTGGACCCTCAAGGATGGGATCATGATGTTGGGTTTGACGGGATAGAGTTTTCTCGAGATGTAAAGAGAAGGACTTATATTTCTCTCGCGGGGCAAATGAGAAAGGATAAAGAAGATTTTTCTATCCAATCGGAATGTGTGGCAAAGTACGTGGACCCAAGTGGCCACTCCTTACTCAGCGGACTCGACATTCAAACCGCTGGTAAAGAATTGGTTTCCACTCTTCGTGGCGATGCTAAATTCCGCAATTTATCCTTCAACACAACCGGAGCTGGGCTTGCCGTTACTAAATTTGGTGATATGTATTTCCTCGGGGCAAAAGTTGAGGACTCAATTTCGTTAGGAAAGAGTTTTAAGCTGACAATGAACACTGGTCGGATGGGGGGCGGCGGTCAAGTGGCGTATGGGGGAAGTTTGGAAGCAACAATAAAGGGGAAAGATTACCCTGTAAGGGACGAGAAGGTAGTTTTGGCGGGCACCGTCCTCTCCTTTGAGAAAGAGATGGTTTTGGGCGGCAGTTTTCAGTCGGATTTCCGAGTCGGGCGTGGTTCGAAAGTTTCTATTAGTGGTAATCTCAACAGTAGAAGATTAGGTCAGGTTTCTGTGAGAACCAGCACCTCGGAACATACCCAGATTATGATTATAGTGGTGGTTTCATTGGTCCAGGCCTTGTTTCGGAGAAAGCCAATGGATGCTCTAGATTGATTGTTGCAGTATGGCTGGAAAAGTTAGTACATAACCCCCTAAATAGTAGTAATCAAATAACCTCTTTATCTTATTTTTATTTTTTTTTCATTATTCAACAAAGAGCCCGATTGTCTTATTAATCGTGCGGGAGAACGCTTGACCGAGCAGGCCTTTTGATCCTTTTGGAGACTGTAAGTTACAGACTTAGTAAACCTCGCGAATTTTCCATATTTTTTTTTTTTTATTCTTCTTGTTGGTGAGCCTTTTTGGCAGATGCCTCGGAAATTCTATGCAGTAAACATGAATTTGAGATACAAGTTTACAATCCCCGGGCAATAACTTAACATCAGCTGCGACATCTTGTCGGCTGGGCCGTCTTCTGTATAACCATTTTCTGTTTTGGCTTTCAGCGGTGATTCACGGTGAGTTGGGCTTTCGTGAGATTGATGTTCCGGGGTACTCTGAATAAGGTGGCAGATTTTCAGGTATGGAATTTGTTTATTAGCGAGTTGATGGTGAAATGCATCTTCTTTTTTCTCAGTTAACTGCATATGTGATTAAACATCCAAGTTGTGCTACTACAAGGTTGAAGTTGTTTTGGCTTTGTTACTCTCTTTACATATAATGCGGTGAAGATTAAATGCCCCCCCAGTAACAATAATTCCTTGGTCCAAATCATCATCGGTTCCAAATGCTTCAGCTCAGTTGTTATTATTATTAGAGTTTATAATCTTTTATATATTCAATCGCGCCCTCGTTTCGATTCGACTCGGCGCAGGAGGACTATAAATTTACTCACATTTATTTTAGGATGAATGGATGCAAAAGGTCTTGGCAAAAAAAAAAGTTGGGTTTGGATCTTCTTTATCTTATTTCGAAGCATATTATATTGAAATCTAAATGTTCAAACTACAAATTCAGCTATAATATTAAATTTTCATATATATATATATATATTGTATAATGTAAATTTTATTTGGGTTTGGATCAAATATATATAAAATTTATATTTGAATTTAAATATGTTCTATTATATTATATATATATATATATATATATATATATAATGTTTTTATAAAATTTCAGGTATTGGTACCTATTAACGTGCCCGACTAAGAGGTTGAAGCTGGGCTACAAATGGGTCTTATCTACAGTGATATTTATATTTAAATTGTGCATTTTCGTTGCAATCATAGTTGCTGTACTAAAAGAAGAGGGGAAGCCAATTCTCTAATTTGTTTAAACCCACGAATCTTCTATCTAACCTAATAAAACGTATTATATGAGTTAAGCATGCTTCACCCCTAATTAGGAGTGTCAACTAGCCGAACACAAGCGAGCTGGGGTCGGCTTGTGTTCGGCTCGTTTAATAAACGAGCCGAATACGAACTGGTTCGTTTAAATATCGAGCTGAAATGTTCGGCTCGTTTATTAACGAGCTAGCTCGCGAATAACAAATTTAATTTTTATTTTTATTATCAGACGTAAAACTGAAAAAAAAAATAAAAAAAATAAAATTTATAAAAAATTAATAGCTTAAAATCTAAATAGTAATATATAGTAATATATATATATATATATATATATATATATATATATATATATATATATATATATATATATATATATATATATATATATATATATATATATATATATATATAGCTAATCTCAGCTCGTGTTCGATTCGTTTATTAAACGAGTTGAAAAATTCGGTTCGTGTTCGGCTCGTTTACTAAACGAGCGATTCGATCTCGAACTCATTTCGAATCGAACACGAACGAACTCGCGAATAACGAGTTGGATTGTCACCCCTACCCCTAATGATAGACCCACCAACAGGGGCAGTACGTGTAATTTTTTTTTGAAAACAAAAATGTATATAGACCCTAAAAAAAAACAAAAATGTATATAGACCCCTCAATTATACGCTATTATGAAATAGATTCCTCAAATTTGTTTGTTTTTTTTTTTTTTAATCCAAAGTGGTGTTCATTTTGTGAACAAGGCCCGGAAACCTTGTTCCCCCGGCAGCATTTAACGTCTCACAAAACGCCTTCGATTTTGATGAAAATAGTAAATTTTTTTTTTTTTTTTTTTTTTTTTTTTTTTTTTTTTTTTTTTGTAAATAAGTTGGTATAAGATTGAAACTACTATTTCAATCATTTTTCGGTAAGAAGCTTGATTTTATTTGAGAATAAATTAAATTATTGTATTGACTTTTTAATTAATTTATTATTTTGACTAATCTAATTATTTAACTATTAGATAATTAATTAATTAATTAATTAATTTATTAAATTATTTGTATTTAATTAAATTATTTCTTAATAATATTTATTATTATTAATTATTTTATCAATTAATATTTAGAATTATCTACCAATTGTTAATTAAATAAATTAAATTATTATTTAATTAATATTTTTATATTAATTAATTAGATAAAATATTATTATTTTAAAATTATAATTACTCTTATTTTTATTATTCCAATCTAATTATCCAAACACTAATTTTTTTATTATACAAAGCAACCCAATTTTCATCTAACTACAAAATTGATTTTATTCATACTTGTTCTTGAAATTATACTCAGAGACGAAGTCAGGATTTTAGTGTTAGAAGGACCAAAAATACATTATGCAAAATATATTAATTTTTTAAAAAATATTAATAAAAAAATTATATATAAATAATCTTTTGTTCATTAACTTTTGAGTTTTTAATATTTTTTCTTTAAAAAAAAAAATAGAGTATAGTTGTCTTTAATATTAAAATAATAATAATTTGGGGATTTACAAAAAAAAAAATGTCAAAAAATTAAGCAGTAAAATTTAATATAATTTGCAAATAAAATATTACGATATACCAAAAAATCAAGTATAAGATTTAATATAATTTGCAAATTAAGTATTACTATACGTTGGGGTCAACTAAATTTGTATATCGTGGCCCATTTAATATTATTTTTTTTTTAAAAAAAAAATCATTTTGGCCCCTAAAGTTTAAATTATTTTAATTTTTTTAATAACTTAATAATGAACTTTTATATAATTTTAAAAATGTGTGTGTGGGGGGGGGGGGGGGGGGGAAGGGACCTCCACATGGCTCCGTCCCTATTTATACTTATTTATAAAATAAACAGTTCTAGTTTATACCTGTACCAAATGCAGCCTTGCATGTTTGGTTTGGATGAGAATAGTAATTATCGTCTCTCTAAAATAAGCTAGTATAAGGCTAAAATATTGTTTCAACTTTTTTTTTTGAAACAAGCTTGTTTCCATTTGAAAATAAGTTTAGAAAGTAAATATAGTTTTAATTATTGTGTTAACTCTTTAACTAATTTAATATTTTGACTAATATAATTATTTTATTAACTAATTATTTAACTATTAATTTATTAAATTATTTATAGTTAATTAAATTATTTATTAACATTAATAATACTCATTATTATTAATTATTTTATTAATTAATATTTAGGGTTTTTTATCAATAGTTAATTACATAAATTAATTTTTTATATAATTAATATTTTATATTAATTAATTAGATAAAATATTATTATTTTAAAATTATATTTACTCTTATTCTCACTATTCCAATTTAACTATCCAAACACTATTTTTCTTATTTTCAGGAACAACCCAATTTTTATCCAAATGCAAAATTGATCTTAGTCCTATTTGTTTCTGAATTTATATCTATCTCTGAAATAAACAATTTTAACTTATATCTAAACCAAACGCAGCCTAGTGTCGAAGGGCTTAATTATAGTATAGTATAGTATACTATACTAAAGAAGGTCCTTGGAGTGGACTTGGTCGGATTTAGTTAGTTGATATACTGTATCCGTACTATAAAAAAAAGTGGATAGAAAAAAAAAAGTACTCTACCCATTTAATTTCGAGCTGAGTTCGAATCTGAATACTTAAGTTACTAATATACGTATCGGGTTTATTTGAGCAGGGCTGAGTAATGATTATCTGTATACTACTTACTTAAGATCTAGTATGGATCAGATATTGGTCGGTTTCATATCGAATACGGGTGCTCATATATATATATTTTTTATAAGTTTTACTAAATAGTTTACGGATAAAACAATAAATCTTTTACTATAGAAAGTTTATTTTCTAATAAATTACACTCAGTCTAATAAAATATATTTAAAAGAAAAAATAAAATATTTTATTATAAGAAAGATCTCATTTCATGAGTATAAAAGATATGAAAAAATTATTATATCCCATAAAAATAAGGTGAAGTTAAAAAAAATAATAATAAAATGATAAAATAATAATAAAAAAGAAAGGAGTAAACACAGCATTAGGACTTTACTAGAATGAAAATATACAGAGACCTTTCATCTATTAAGTCTTTACTAGAATGAAAATATACAGAGACCTTTCATCAATTAAGTCCTATTGAAATTGATCACTCTAACTTCAACTTTTTTTTTTATTTACTTTCAGATATACATCCGGTCCGGATCCAGATTGGAGTCCGAATTTGAAAATTATTTCGAACTCTACCCATTAAAAAATTAGGTTCGGATAGGATTCAAGTTGGATATAGGTATAAAATATCTGAATCCGTATCTGAAGCTTGAATTGGTATTTTTTTTTGAGTAATTTTTCTACTTGTATACTATTTATTTTTTATCGGATCCGGTTCGGATTTGAATTGATTCTTGTTGGATATAAAATTTCGGGTATTTTGGACAGCCTTACTATTATACTTCTGAAGTTTTTTTTTTTTTTATTTAGCAAATTTTACTAACTTTTTTTAAGATATTCTATTGAAATATTAAACTTTATTTTTTTTTTTGGCAATCTATATTTATATGAAAGCTCATGTTTCCAATACTAATGTGAAATTATCTTCTTATTTTGGGTTAAGAAGATCCACCTTCAACCAAAACTATTTATTTTATATAATTATGATATTTTCGAAGTCCGACTATTATACTATTAATAGTACCAAGTTATTGGTGCTATCAGTTTTCTACCATTAGATCAATCTCTTTAATCATTTTTATCCGTTAAATTTTACTATTTCTCCAACGACCTATTAAGTCCCTTACATTACTTATTCCTACGCCTCTTTCTTTTCCTCCTTGTAATTTTTGGCTCTTTATATTTTTTTTTTCGGATCTCCTATTACTTTCATATTCAACCAAACTATTTATTTTCATATATAACTATGGCATTCTTTATTCTTACGCCTCTCTCTTCCTCTTTTCATCTTATCGCTATAATTTTTAGTTCTTCATCTCTCGCTTTCTCCGTGATTTTCGACAGGCGTATTGTACATAGCTGAATCCTTTGCCCTACGTCTCTTCCTACTCTTCTCTCTCCATCTCTGTCTCTCCGTCTTTCTCTTTTTCGTTCTTCTCCAATAAGCTACAATGCTCGCCTTAGTTGTTGAACACTCTGACATTTTCGTAAGATCACCTAGGGTATCTTCTCCCTTTTGCCATGGCTCCGGCGATCACTTCAGTGCCCTTTCTAGCTTCTTCTTGCTCTCCTCTACTTCGCAATCTCCGATAAATTCTTTTAATTTCTTTGCTTCTTAATTTATATAAATATTTTTTCTGCATTCTTACATATATTAGGAAAATAAATCGCACTAAATTTGATTGTGATTAAAATTATCTAACTAATTTTATGATTATATTGAATAACATAACTTACCTTTAATCGCTATTAAAAATTCCAAAAATTATAGATGAAAGAAATTGATCCGGAAGCGTGCGAGACACTGCCCTAAGGCGTATTTCCGTCCTTCGTGCGGAGTAATCGGAGACACCACCCCAAGGTACGACCGGAATTCCTCTTCCTACGAGCAGGACCGTGAAAGAAGTTGATGGAGATTCTCTCAACACCCGATAAATAAAAAAAAACAATATAAAAAAAACTTAAAACAATTCTTTTCACTTTTTTTTTTTTCTTTTAACACTTAATCACAACTTATATATGAATATATATATATATATATATATATATATATATATATATATATATATATATATATATATATATATATATATATATAGAGGGGTAGGAAAGTGAACGTTGGGATTCAACCCAACATTCAAGTAATGATTAATGCGCCTTAAAGGTGATTAATACATTAAAAATCCGAAAAGCTAACGTTGGTTTCAACCCAACGTCCTAAAATTAATTAATACACCTAATAATAAAATAAATAAATAACAATAAATAAGAGTAAATTAAATTAATAAATGAGACTAAAATTTAATAAAAAAATAAAAAAAAAATAAAATAATTATTGAGAATTTTGGAATTTTAAAATTTTATTCCATCAACATATCGTCTAATGCAATTGTGGATGATGAGATTGTGAAGAAGAGAGATAGGGCCACGCTTATTGCCTACATCTGCGAGCTTGAATCCGAGGTAAATTTTCTTATTCTTCTCTCTCTTGATTTAATTATAGCTACTATCAAATTCTTCTTCTTCTCTTTTATTTTCATTGTTCCGAGGGTTTGTAATCTCCTAATTGTTAATTTTTTGTAGAACTGCTATATATGATGTCGAATTATTGAAGAATTTTGAACAGTAAACTTATATATCAAACGAAGGTACGAAAATTTCAATTATAGTTTTTACCTATTTTCTTTTTTTATTTTTTTTATTTTTTTTTTGGTAGATATGTATTAATTTTTTCTTGCAGGTATAGTTTGTATTTCACTTTTAGTTTTTATCTTTTATTATAGTTTAATTTTAAAAGTTTTAATCTTTACAGGTTTGTATTTTTTTTTTCTTAATCTTCATTTAACTATCGAGTTTAATCATATAGATTATTGAGTTAACAAAAATGCAAAAAAAAAAGAATTTTAATAAATTTTCACTACTTTATTTGATATTTATAGCACTACTTCTATATATTTTATGAATTATATATTTCAGTTTAATTTTTTCGGACTATCATTTATAATCAATAATAATAGAAAAAAAATACTTAGTAAATACACATCTCTGAAAATTAAAATAATAATAATAATAATAATAATACACATCTTTGTAAATATTTATTTTTTATTTTTTTATTTTGATTTTTAAAAATCTATATTTTACCTCTTTAAAATTTTAAAAATATTTTTAAAAGATTACGATGTTAATGAAATGGGTTAAATGATCAAATTATTCTTATTTATTTATATAAAAAAATAATTTTTAATATATTTTTTTTATTTTAAAAATATTTTCGGTATAAATTATAAGAAATTGACGGTGACGGAACTTGATGGAAGGGAGCTAAATGCATCAACTTTTTTTTTTTTTCAAAATAAAATATAAATTTTTAAAAGTTAAGAAAGAAAAGCTAAAAAAAAATATTTACATAGGGTTTCTGTAATTTAATCGTAAAAAAATACTCAAAAACACCTTTATATAAGCTTTTACTAAATCTACATAAAAATGTTTTTTTTTTTTTTTTTTCAAGCAAATTTCTCATGATAGAATTGTTAGTTTTGGTCTAAAATATTATATTTTTAAAAATATAATTTAATAAGTTCATTGAAAAAAAAATAATACGTAAATAAAAATAAATCTAAAATTCAATGTAAAATTGATAAAAAAAAAATTGATAGCTGAATAATATCTTTGAAAAAAATAGTGCAATATAGCGAACAAAATAATATTAGAGTTTAGTGTACTAGTGTGTAATTAAGCCATTTGAAGTAAGTAATTTTAACTAGAAAAATTTTGAGTATCCTTTTAAATTTATTAGTGATTTTCATGAAATTTAAATAAATTTATTATTCTTTTCTAAATAAAATTAACCTAATTAATGATTAATAATTAGTAGAGTTATTAAATTTATATAAATTTTTTTTATAAAAAATCAAGGGATATATATATATATATAGATAGATTGTACATCTGAAATTGAATATATGGATAATATTGCTTAATTTTTATAAAAAAAAAAAAAAAAATCTCCCTTTCCGTCAAAATTCCCAAATTACCCCTATACTTTTTCTACTATTCCGATTCTACCCTCGCTTTTGATTCTACGGCTCTCCCAAATCTTCTCCCACCTGAGGCCGCATAAAAACGGTGCCTCATTCTCCTCCTCCTCGTCCTCTCCACCGCGGCTCCATCTCCGCCGTCCGATTCGGCAGCGCCGCCACTTGGACGGCTCACTTCGCGTCTCACCACTACACGCCGTGTCCCCACTACGTAAGGAACCTACCCCATCGAACCCATTCCAGTTTCGATTTATTTTTATTTTTTCCCAAATTTTATAGTTAATTTTGATCAAAGTTGTTGTTGTTGTTTTTTTTTTTTTTTTTTTTTTTTTTTTTTTCTAGGGGATTAGGGTTTCAAAACGCCAATTTGGTTAGTGCGTCTCTCTCTCTCTCTCTCTCTCTCTCTCTCTCTCTCTCTCTCTCTTTGCAACAACAAATTTTGTTAATATTATTGATGAAGAGATTGATTTGGTGTTTTATTTTTTTTCCAAATTTTATAATTAATTTTGATCAAAGATAGGGTTTTTTTTTTCTTGGGAATTGGGGTTTCAAAATACCATTTTATATTTTTTTATTTGGGAACCAGAATTTTTGTTAATAATGATACCATTTTGATCTTGGAGGATCCTTTGGTGCAAAGGAAATGGAATTATCCAACCCACTATGATAATGACCCTGTACCTAATTGAATCATATAAATGTTTTAGATAAATTATATATGATGTTTATTATGATTGTTATTAGGATTGATGAGCACCATTTTTCGCCGACTTAGTGGGCTGAATCATTACATTGTAGATTTATTTTGTTGCAATTCTTGCTGGATTTGTTTGTAGCAGATTCATCATCACTTTGCTTTGAGTTGTAGCATGAGAATTAAGATTATTTGCTGTTCTTATTGCATTCGAGGATTTTCCGAAGTACGAATGGCGACAATCATTTGATTTCATTCTCAAAAAAGAAGAAAAAAACTTTTTTTTTTTTTTTTTTCCCTTCCCCTTCTCCACAATAGAATATGCTTCGAAGTGCTCGTCTTTTTAAGTGATATGCTTGCTGTAATAATGGATTACTCTCCATATATGTTGACACCACAATGATCGAGCTTTAATTTGAGATTAATCGTTACTCGTTTTTCAAACTATGGGGTTTTCGTTGGCTTGTATGTCAATTTATATTTCACGTTGCGTTTCCATCTTCGCTACTTTAGCCCATGTGACATTTCATTTTCTCGAGTTGAAGTAATTGGAAATTTCTTTGGTGTCTTTCGTTCTTTCGTCGTGAGCAGTTAATTGAGCAGAATGTTAGTTTAATCACAACAATTTGATTTACTGTAGAATGTACTTCTAATTTCCATTTCCAAAATTGTGATATCTTGTAATGCCATTAACGGATCATAAACATCAAACTGCTGCACTGACAGATCTTCGATTGCGATCCCTTTTGATGAACAAATGTCTTATCTTTGTCTATGGTCTTGATATTCTATCTCTAATTTATTTTCAACCTTTAATAATGTAATGTGAACTATCTGTCTGGTTGTCGCAGGTTGAATGTTAAATTAACTATCTAATCCTATGGAGTTCCGAAGCGCCCTACTTGGCTTGTCTCTTTATCTTGTGTACTTTGTGGATATTGCCATTTCTGGGCATACAAGTTCCTTTGTCCGTTCGGAATGGCCTTCTACCGACATGCCTCTAGACAGTGAAGTGTTTGCAGTTCCAAAGGGCTATAATGCACCTGAACAGGTACTTATCGTATTGACTTATTAATTTGAGCAGCTTAAAAGGTTTTTTATTTTTTTATTTTATATCTGATTAAATATCACTTTTGTATTGATGTGATCATTGTTGGATGTGTAGATACTGATTTTATCTTGTTTAATATATATCGCAAAAAAAAATAATTTTTTCCCACGAGACGGGCGTGAATGTGGACATAATTTATTTCAAGTTCTATTAGCACTAACTCTTGGTCTATAAGAAATAGATCATGTTCAAGAAATATTGGGTTGATTTATTATCTATTAATTCTTTTTTCTTTCTCTATCTGAACTCAAACTGATGTATTGTTTGTGATTCACAGCCGTGAGTTTTCTCTAATAGTACTTTAGTGTGTAGCCTTTCTTTCACCCTCATTGCATTATGTGTTTTGCCGTTATTCGAATACCTTCATTAGCCATGATGAAACCCATGCTTACTGTTTGGTTTTTATGGTTAGGTCCATATCACTCAGGGCGACTATGATGGAAAAGCTGTTATTATCTCGTGGGTGACAACCTCCGAACCTGGGAAAAGCGAAGTTCTATATGGTAAAGAAGATAATAAATATGATCGAATGGCTCAAGGGAGATATACAAATTATACATTTTACGATTATACATCTGGTTACTTGCACCACTGTCTTGTTGATGACCTTGAGGTAACTGATTAAATAACTATTTGTACTTTGTATTTAGTTGGTTGTTTAAGAGGAGGTAAATTAACATATGTTTACATATGTAATAAAAGGATGAGGCACTATGATCTACTATGATCTTGAAAGCTTTGTTGCATTATCAATTTGCCAGTTATCACCTGCACGTTTTCAAAAGCCTTCGGACAATTATATATTATCATTTTTCCTGAATCTCACAATTTTATTTCTTCTTTCAGTACGACACCAAGTACTATTACAAGGTCGGGACAGGTGATTCAGCTCGGGAGTTTTGGTTCCAAACGCCGCCTGCTGTCGGTCCAGATGCTCCCTACGTTTTTGGTATTATAGGTGTGTCAACTTTTTCCTCGCTCGGCTTTTTTTTGTGATCTATCCACCTTTCAGTTTATCTAAGAAGCTTAAGAAATTCTGCTCTATCTTTCAAAGTTATTATAGTTTTCCACCTTTTGCAACATAAAATTCCCCTCTATATGCGTTCACACACTGTATTCAAGCATATAAGCACGAAGAGGGTATTCGTGTTTAAGCCAACTCGCTACATATGCTCTCGCTAATCGTGATCAAAGTGATGTGATCCTACTTGTGTTGCTAGTATCAAATAAATTTAACATAAACATGAGGTTCAAATCTATTTACGTCACGTAGAGTGTGGGATCTATTGTTGGTGGATGTTAGCTGGCAAGTGACAACGTATCGCACCTTGGCTAGTTATTCATGATAGTTGGGGTAACTCGGAACCAAAGCTTTCATATATTTCTTACCGAAGCGTCAAATCGACTTATCGTGGGCCACACGTAATCATACCTGCCAAATAGTAATATATTAAAAAATTAATTGATTGCCAACATTGTTTGTCATGATGCATTTAGAATAATACTTTGATCTTATAAGGATTGAATTGTCTATAAACACCATAGTTTTAAACTAAATGAACTGGATGAAGTCTATTTTCTTGGATTTGCACTTTCCTCAAATTACATCTGTCAATTTTTCGTCCCTTTTTTTTTTTTTCTCCTTTTTCTTGAATCATTGATATTTTTTAATTGAAATGTTGTTAGGTGATTTGGGGCAAACGTATAATTCTCTTTCCACTCTTCAGCACTACATGCAGAGCGGAGCACAAAGTGTTCTATTCGTTGGAGACCTATCTTATTCTGATAGATATGAACACGATGATGGTAGACGCTGGGATACATGGGGCCGCTTTATCGAACATAGCGCTGCGTTTCAGCCGTGGATTTGGACTGCTGGAAATCATGAAATAGAATTCAAACCTGAACTGGTAACTTTTTTGTTATCATGTTTGCTTCCGTTTTATGCCCGCGTTCTGTATTTATTCGTCGATATAAGATTAATTCAGCAACTTTCTGTAGCAAGTGTTGAGGTTTCAATTCGCTATTTTAAAATGTGATAAGGAACTATAGCTCTTAAAATTCATTTTTCTAAAACTTGGCTAGTCCGCGTGCGTTTGTCCAAATCTAAGCAATCAGATATCCAGCTTGCAACTTGTATTGCAACAGGAAAATTTTCCAAATTCTGTTCTTATATCTTACCTTTTCGTTGCTGTTTATTGATTTGATCAGGGAGAAATTGTTACCTTCAAACCGTATTTACATCGATTTACAACTCCTTACTTGGCTTCGAAGAGCAGTTCTCCCATGTGGTATGCAGTCAGGCGCGCATCTGCCCACATCATTGTGCTTTCAAGTTATTCTCCTTTTGGTAATACATTGCCACTTTTAGTTTGTCTTTGCCAGTAAGCAATTTCATCAGGAGGCTGCGAACAAACGATTATCGATCCATACTCAAATTGAATAAACTATATTTTGATACTACAGATAAGAATATATGGAATCAAAATTTCTCTAGTTTTAAATGATAACTGTATTCTTTGGCCTCATTCGGTTGTGCTTACGTTTTTTCTTTTTTTCTTTTTTTCTTTTTTTCTTTTTTTCTTTTTAACTGAATTCTATGTGATTTGATGCCAGATTATTTCCAATCTATGCACGGAAAAAAGGACTCGTTTTAGATATGCATATGTTTTTTTTTTTTTAATGCTCAAATTGTACGTGATTGAATCCACCGGCATATAGTTGGTTTTTTCAATCTATATATTTTTATTTGGGCAAAAAGAAAAGAAAAGAAAAGAAAAAGATAGAATAACTAAGTCCTAACTTTTCTTTCACGTACTTTGTCTTTTTAAGAAAAATGAGTTAAAAGTAAGGATTTAAGTGCCCATCGGTATGAGCCGTATCCACCGTGTCATATCGTGTCAACAAGATACTGTCACGATACAGCCCTGGTTCTAATGGCACAACTCAAAACTCTCATTTCTTTAAATTATTAAGTAATTTTTTCAATAAAGTTCAAAATATCTGATAAAGATACGTAATAAGCAAATAAAGTAGAATATTTTTTTTTTTTTGCTAAATAAAATAAATATTTCATGTCATTATGTGTCGGCACACATGTATTTTTTGTGATCAACACATTACGGCACACACCGTGCTGTATTGTGCGATAAGTTTCCGGCATGATCTCGTGCAACGGTACTTAAGTTCTTAGTTAAAAGCTAACCAACAACAACAAGAATAGAGAAGTCCATCCATTGCGCACTTAAATTATACATGGTACCAATTTTTTTTTTTCTTTTCAGTAACATAGAATTTCAGTTTAAGAAAACAAGTAAAAAATGTACCTGTCTAATGAGGCCTCAGTAGTAGCTGTTCTTCACTTGTTTATTTGTTTCAAAAGAGGATGGGTTTGCAAGCTAACCCACTAACAAGAATAGATTAATATATTATTTACTAGCCGGCACATCAAATTTCACATAATTTGAGTTTTAAAAAATTTAGAAGCGTAAGCATAGCCAAATAAGGCCTAAACTTTTCATTTGAGGTTTAACTTTTTTTCTTTTTTTTTTTTTTCTGAAATTTTCTTCTTCTCTCGTATGTATTGAATGAAATGAATGACCTTGAATCAGTTAAATACACTCCTCAATGGTGGTGGCTTAAAGGGGAACTGCAGCAAGTGGACAGGGAGAGGACCCCGTGGCTTATTGTGCTCATGCATGCGCCACTCTACAACAGCAATGTAGCTCACTACATGGAGGGGGAGAGTATGAGGGCCGTGTTTGAGAGTTGGTTTGTACAATATAAAGTCGACATCGTCTTTGCGGGCCACGTTCATGCCTACGAGAGATCAGTAATTCATTCTTCCGTTTCTATTAGTCGATATGCTGCTGATAGAATTTTATGACTTAATATCTTTCGCATAATTCATATATGCCCTTCAAAAATATAATATCCTCTACAAGAAGTAAACGAACTTTCGATCATGAATTATTATAACTCCCCAAGTTAATGTTTTTTTCGTGTGAAGTTGCACCATGGAGGGGATATATTCACGATCCAAGCCGTACGAAATTTAATATCCCCTACCGTGAAGTAAACACCATTGTCTTGTTTTCTTTGTGGGTCTAATTGCGATGCTGATCATTCTTTACAGTATCGTATCTCTAACATCAACTACAACATAACAACGGGCAATCGTTATCCTGTGCCTGACAAATGCGCTCCTGTCTATATAACTGTCGGCGATGGAGGCAATCAGGAAGGCCTTGCTTTACGGTAAGGGAAATTTCTACTACTAAATCTCTCTCTCTCTCTCTCTCTCTCTCTCTCTCTCTATATATATATATATATATATATATACTTTTTTTTGCTTCTCTCTTTTGCTGATAATTTAAACACATATGGTAATAATGCTTTTCTAAATCATATCATTGTTCAGGTTCTCCGAGCAGCAGCCCGACTATTCGGCGTTCAGGGAGGCGAGTTATGGTCATTCTACATTAGAGCTTAAGAATAGAACCCATGCTTTATACCGTTGGAACAGAAATGATGACGGAAAGCAAGTACCGACCGACTTGGTCGTATTTCACAACCAATATTGGTGAGTTTTACGTACTCATATTTGCTATTGTTTATAGTATTTTTAATAGTTTAAGCTAACTAAGGCTATATTACATCTTCTGGTGGCTTTTTTGTTGCTTGTTTTTCCAAAACAATTTACTCGAAACCTGATTTTTTGTTGAACCGAGTTTCCTAAACTAAAGTGTTGCTGCTTCAACAGTAAGTCACTTGTTATCTGGAATAGCCGTTCATTGAGAACCTAACTTTACGGTTCGACATATCTCATAAAATGGATTAAACCAATCGCTCGAAAATAAATGTTTTTGTTTATACTTGAGCACACGCACACGCATGCGCAGTGCCGTTGCCCTATCTTAGAGCCTCTTTATTCTTGTTCGATCGGTTAATACACTACAATAACCAGGGCAAGCAACACTCGGCGGAGGAGACTGAAGAAGAATCATCACTCCCAGAGCCACGACGTCTTCATTGCTTCGCTCTGAGAAATCATCAAAATGTGGAATGGGCTGCTTCTTCTTCTTCTGTACCCTGTACATTATTTATCTTTATCGGTGTTTTATTTCCGAAAATGAGAATGTACTTATTAAATAAAGTTTCAGTAGTTTGATCATGTCTAATAATATAACAAATGCCCTGAGAAATAGATGTGTGTATCTCCTCAGGTTGTGGAAATTGGTTTCACTGGTGAGAACAGTGGGGAATGTGACTTGGCTGTAGACCACTGACTTAATGCACAACTCTTGCTTGTTTACCCGGAAGAAGAGTTAGAACAAGCAATACTTTTCAATAGCAGTTTCTTTTCATATTCAAATTCTCCAGTTTAATCATTTTTAAACCAGGTTATTTCTTCTCTATCTATCTATCCATCCATCCATGAGAATTTGAGTATTCAAAATTTCTTAATTTTTTTTTTTTTTCAAAAAAATTTCGCCTTGTAATCACTGACTCTTCCTTTCTGTCGGAAAAAAGATTCATCAGTTCGAGTCTCGAATCAAGTTTTGAATTCCCCTAGCATTACTTTGAATTCGAGCCGTATCAAAATTCGTGGAGCTCTGATGAAACTTTTGGCACAAAAAAAAGAAAAAAAAAAAAGAAAAAGAAAAAGAAAAAGAAAAAAAAAAAACAGTTGGTCCGGTAGCAGTCATATCTAATGAGTCGTCATATCTATGAATCAGAAATTTTAACAGCAATTATGTTCCCACATTGCCATGTGAACTTTTGCCCTAACATGTGCAAACCCTCTTTTTTTTTTTTTTTTTTTTTTTTTTTTTTTCCTGTCAAATGAGCATTGTTGCTTACATATCTTATTATTCTTTTGGCATCTTTAAAGATCCATTGGCCATTTTATCCTTCTGCACTTTTTTTTTTTTTTTTTTTTTTTTTTTTTTTTTTTTTTTTTTTTTTTTTTGAGGTTCAAATTGTGTACTACCCCACCTGTAGTGATGTCAACAGGGTGGATTCGAGTTGAATTTTTAAAAATCCAAACTCGAACCCGACTACCAAACTCCAAATCCAAACCCGAATCTGAATCCGGCGGATTTTAAAAATTCATATCCATATTTGAATCCGACTAAAAATTTAAAATCCGAACCCAAATTTAAAAATTAATTATTTTTTTTTATAATATTTCAAAATATATTACATTAAATTTAAAATTTTAAAATATAAATTTAAATATAATATTAACTATTTATATACATATATATTATATAATGTAAAATCAATTTGAATTCGGGATTGGGTGAGGTCAAAATCTATATTCAAATTCAAATTCAAATTTTTCTGATTTTTACTTTTTATATTTATATCCGAATTTATATTCATTTATTATCGGATAAATTTTTTTGGATATGTTTACTCATTGAGCGGTCGTTGGATTTTAACCGGATTAATCCGTACCGTCTATATCGAACGGTGTAGAGTAATTTATACTTGAACCCACCCTTATGCGTAAGGGGTTGTGGGAAATTTGCTTCCTTTGGATTTTATCGTGCAGATTAATTATACTAAAAATTAGCGGCGGGATGAACCACGTGCGAAGGGAATCCTACGCACGAGGTCTTAGTAGGAGATTTCCCCTTTTTTTTTTAAAAAAAAAAAAAAAAAAAAAAAAATAATAATAATAATAAAATTTGTTTTTGCCCATGATCCTCTGTTGTTATATTCTTTTTTTTTTTTTTTTCTTTCTAGGTCTTAGTAGGAAAAGGTCACATTAATATATAGCTCTTTGAATGGTTGGCGAGAAAAACAAAAAGATGTGGCACTTTGAAATCTTGTTTGGTTACGCTGATTATGTTTGATTCAAATATTATTTGAGCTCTCAGAGAGTGGAAAATTAATGTTTTGTACATATTTGTTTTATTATTTGTTTAAGATAAGTCCGAGGCTAACAATAATAAGAAAAAAAAAAAAAAGTTCATTTGCCAGGAAATGATGACTACATTGAAAATAACAAAATAAAAAAATAAAAAATTAAAGTGTAAGCAAAGAAGCGTACAACGTACAACGGCTCAAATCTCTGACCTCTTGAATAACAACTAATCAGATAATAACTATAATGTTAGCCGTTCAAACTTCTGACCTTTTGAGTAGCTGAGTAAATAACCATATACGTTATGCAATAGTTGTTGTATTCAAATAAACATAAATAATAAAATTTTTAGTCGCTCAAATCTCTGACTTTTTGAGTAACTAATCAAACTAAACGATGCTATACGCTATGCAGTAGTTGTTGTGTTAAAAAAAAACATAAGTGATGAAATTTTTAGCCATTCAAATCTTTAGACTTTTTGAGTGACTAATCAGGTAATAAATATGATGTTACATGCTATATGCTGTACCGTAGTTGTTGTATTAAAATAAATATAAATGAAGAAATTTTCATTCTAAATTAAAACTCTTTAATTTCTAGAAAAATTTCTTGGTGTTGTTTATGTCCTATCTAGAAAAGCAAGGACAAAAATCAAAAGGTAAGTTGTAATTTTGATGGGCAAAATAAAAAATGGTACACTTTAGTTTTTAAATTTTAATTTATTATAAATTTTTAGTTCGGAATTATTGTAATATAAGTTTTGTAACCTAATTAAGTTAACTAAATATTGACGTATCGCTAATACAGAAATGATATGATATTATTGTGATTGATGATGAGATACTAGTTAAGATGTAACATTATTTCTACGTTACCGATGCCTCAATATTTAGTTAATTAAATTCAATTATGAAATTTAATTGCAATAGTTTTCAAAATTTTAATACATCTTTAAATAATGGATTAAAGAAAGAAAAAGGTGCCTAAGTCCCCAAAATGCTATTACCTCCAAATGGAAGAATACATTGTACTAATGCCAGTTTGCTTCCACATGATTTCTTTTATTTTTATTTTTATTTTTATTATTATTATTATTCTTTTTTGGTTGGAGATAATAAAAAGCATGTTGAGTGGAATGCCGTGATTTGTATCGATCTTTGATTATTATTATTATTATTATTATTATTTTGTTCGATTTTTTTTTATTATCACAATGATACTCTCTTCTAAGTCTTTATCCTCTTTCTGAGGTCAATGGTGGAAGAATCTGGATAACTTAATTACGAAAGCAATGCATGCTCTTGAAAGAGACCACAAACTAACCTCACAAGCTCTCTTGATGTTAAAACCCTATTTCTTCTGCTACAGATACCATCGAAGGCCCTTCCGAAAGCTGTTGGGGTGCTGGCAATTGTGTCTGGCGATTGATTGATTGGTTTTCACACGTGCTCCAAATGCCATCGACACTGCAGATGTTGCATAATACATCGGCACCAATAAAGATTATATTAATTAAAGGCTGCTGAGCTGCTAGCGATTACGTATTATAATACGTGTCGACTGATCCATGCAAGCACTCTTCGGCACTATTAGCGCATTTGCAGTACTTTGGGGGACGCATAAGGGGTACTCCAAGCAACACTGACTAATTTATTATGTGACAAACTCTTTAAAAAGGATTCAAAGACTGCATCTTCCAAATTTGAGGAATATTCGATGGTATCCGCCAAACGAGAAAAACTGGGCCCACTTTTTTTTTATTTTTTATTTTTTATTTTTTATTTTTTTTTGTTGTGGGGGGTGAGAATCCTACAAACCTTAATTAAACTCTTAATTAAACTTGTGATATTTAAAATAATGCAATTATTTAAAATTTACTGTCCACGCATCCACACTCGAAAAAGACGTATTTAAAAATATTTTTTTGTTCTTCTTTAAAAAGTGAGATTTATGGCTCAGACTTTGAGCCCAGAGAGTATATAGCACAGGAAAAAAGAGAATGGTCCAATTCAATTTTTGTATAACACAAAAATTTTGAAAAATAATTTAAAAATTATAGTTATAACGATTCTACCCACTAGCAGTAATAATAATTTATTGAGTTTAAACCATCAGTCCAAAATACTGAAAACTAATTATTATTACTGGAATCCTCTATATACCAAATTATTAATCCCTTTTAAATTTAGGCTCTAAAAAAAAAAAAAAAAAAAAAAGGTTCTTGCATATAAGCAAATTCTAAACAAAGCACAATTTTTTAAATTAGTCTCAAATCTAATTTGAAAACATAAATTTTGATGATAAAAAATTTTAAGAAAAATTAGAATTAACTCTCTTTTAGAATTAGAATTAAAATGAAGGTAAGAAAAGTGCAGCCCCGCATGCTTTGAATTTTTGGCATTTTTTTTTTTTTTTCCTTGGCATGATGACATTGTCATTAAAGAAATAGCAACAATGTCAACAAAAAAAAAGAAAAAAGAAAAAAAGAAAAAAGTAAAAAGTAAAAAAAAAAAGTGTCATGCCACAACTTTTAGAAAGGTGGTATTATTTAAGGCTTGTTTGTTCCTATTGTTGTTTATTTTATTAATTTAGAATTATATTTTATACGATCTTGTGTGCGCCTGGACGGTGCATGGAATGCTTATAGTTTTTAAGGCAAAAATTGCCGCACTAGTCCCCGAATTTTAGGCAAAGTTTTATTTCGATTCTCGCACTTTCGGGTTCGGTATTAGATGTCCCTAAGCTCTTAAATTTCTTTTAATTGCCATTAGGGGATCGGCATTCTAATGTATGACCGGAGAATCAGTTGGTCGAGTTGTAATTGAGATCTATAAATTCTGTATCTGAACGCTTTAATGGTTCAAATTTTTAAAATTATTGATTAATTCCAATGATCCCACAATTTCAACTCTACCTCTAGGTGAACTTGCAATAATATTTTTTTTCTTTTTATATATATATAGAAATTAAATCGTTGAATTGAAACTATAAGATCAGATAAAGAGCCAAGAATTGAGTTTTTATATTTTTAAAAGTACAAAGTCATTGTTGCTTATAATTTTTAGACTTTGGATGAAAAGATGTGTGGTTAGGATGATAGTCGGTCTCTTGGATTAAATGGTTGATTGACAGAATAGAATAATCTAAGAAATAAAATTAGTCAAAGGAATAGATCTAATGGTAGAAAACTTACAAACACCAATTACTTGGTGATTGTACAAGCCACTACAAAAAAAAATTAATATAAGAACCCTTTTTAGATGACGCTTGGGATAAGTGTCTACAAATATCCCTACAATATTGAAAATGTCGAGGCTTCAAAAAAACGTCGTCATATGAATCTTTTATTATATTAAACTAATTAGTTAAATAATAAATTTTATTATTATTTTTAATTTTTCGACGCTATAAAACGTCAGAATTTTAAAAAATTCTGATGCTTTAAAGCATCACCATATATTTTACCGACGCCTCTTCATTTGCCAACGCTTTAACCGACACTTTTAAACGCGACGCTAAACTATATTGAGACACTTTTAAATATCATTAAGTATACAAACAAGCAGGGATGAAGTCAGAATTTTACTTCTGGGGGCCAAAAATATATTAGTATTTAAAAATTATTAATAAAGCAAATTATATATAATAAGAATTCAATGTACAAAAATGTAAAAAAGAATTAAAAAAATTTTACTTACCATTCAAACATTAGAATAGTGCTCGACGCTCCTTCAGGTCACGAAATCAATCAATGATTGAATTAATAGTAAACATCTCGACAATTTCTTTTTCAATATACATGATCAAAGAATTAGTGAGAAAGCCATCATCCATCTTATTCCGGAGATCGGTTTTGATAATATTTATAGCAGAAAATGCTCGCTCCGTAGTAGCAGTTGAAATTGGAAGAATTAGTATAAGTTTAACTAATCGATAGAGAATGAGATATATTTCTGACTTTCTTGTTGCCACCAACCATTGACATAACTCAGAAATAGTTGTGAATTTTTGCAAATCGGAATGTCGCAAAATTTCAAATCATAATGACGAAGCTTTATTCTCAACTGTTCTTTCTCTAACTCGGTAAAATCTTGAGGATAATACATTTTCGCAAGATTACAAATATCATCAATATTAAAAAATTTGCAACCATCTTTAGAATCTAAAGCACAACTTAGAGTAAGTAATTCTATCATATTGTCACTAAATCTTGCACTTAATTCTTGCAATTGACAATTTATTGCACTATTAAAAATATCAACTCGATAGTGATGCTCAAGTGTAATGTGGTCTCGTTGAAGACGAACACGACCACCTCTTTTCACATAAGAAGAAAACATAATTGGAACTTCTATATCATATTTCGCACAAAATAACTTTATTTTGTCAAAAATATAACTCCATCCTTCATCTCTAAGCTTTTGAATAAGTGATTTTGTTGATGTCACAAGATGCATAGTATTAAGAATATCTTGAGATTTACGTTGCAAATGTTGACAAAGAATGTAGGTCACCTCCGTTATTTCTTTCATAAGATACAAGATAAACACAAATTCAAAAGATGTCATTGCCTTATGAGCTAAATGTGCTTCATCAAAATAGTTGGGATCCTTTATCAATAATATTCTCTAAAACTGTGCATGTTGCCTTAAACATTCTTAGCAAACTTGTAATAGATATGAAGTGTGAACTCCAACCAGTATCACCGGCCCTTTGCAAAGTGTCAACTTGATTGAGTCCGGTTCCCGTTTCAAGCTCATTATTTTCAATCATTTCAGTCATTTCAAAACTATTAAACTTTTTTAGTTCATCATTTCACTTGGTAGAAAATCCAACAATATTGACAATAGTACTTAATTTTGAATAAAATTCATAAACCTCAAGAATATCTTTAGATGCTGCAACCAAAGTTAATTGAAGACGATGGGCTAAACAATGGATATAGTATGCATAGGGACAATCATTAGAAATTAATGCTTGTAATCCATTCCATTCACCTCTCATATTACTCGCCCCGTCATAACCTTGGCCTCAAATATTTTGAATATCAAGACTATAATGAAAAAGAACAGAATAAATTGTATTTTTCACGGTTAATGCTTTAGTATCCGAGATGTGAACAAGACCAAAAAATCTTTCCTGAATCAAACCTTGTACATCAACAAATCTTAAAACGATAATCTTGATACTAAATTTATTGCGTGCTTCATCAACCATTATAGAAAATTTGGAGTCACCAATTTCATCTGTAATTTTTCTTCTTACTTTCTCCTCTAAAACTTGCAAAATTTTCTTTTGCGTATCCGGTGAAATATAAGATGCATTTTGCGGAGCATTTTCTAAAATAACTTTTGCAATATCTTCATTAAGAAAAGAAAGCACTTCCAACAATTCTAGAAAATTACCCCGATCAATAGATTTTTTACTTTCTTCCCGACCTCTCATAGCACATCCGTGAAAAGTAAGATATTTAACCGTAATTATTGATGCTTTAAGGCGTAAACGATTGTTTGCCTTTTGTTGTGATGTTTGTCTATGAATCATATTTTGAATATGCTGAGATTGTTTCATCAATTCATCTCAAGCTCTTTTGGCAACTTTATGAGGTAAGTTTGGTTCTCTACGCATATGATTTAGAAAAGCACATCGTTTTCCATCTTTAACTTTTTTCCAATTATGAAAACCGTCAACAGTGAAGGCATTTTGTCAAGAATGCCCATACGGTTTGTTAAAAAGAAAGCATGGTAGACAAAATACTGCATCTTTGGTTGGAGAATATTCTAACCACGATTTGAATGATTCGAACCAGGAAGGCTGGAAACGACGTTGATGAGAAAGAGGCCCACTTTTTGGATATTCCAAAAGTCTCGGTTGATATGGACCATTGATTATATATGTCCGTTGAACTTCATCACGGTGTTCAACGGGATAATCCCAAATTTGGGATCGTAATCCAGGATCTCGCTCCAATGGCATGTCAATTCTTGGAGATTTTAAATGACAACTTTGGGAACCTGAAGCCTCATCTCTATAAATAATTTCTTGTTCATTAGCTCGAGATTTCAATATTTTTTCTTTTAAAAAAAGAATCGAGTGTAGTTGTCATTCTCATTAAAACAATAATGGTCTAGAGATCTACAAAAAAAATATGTCAAAAAATTATCTAATTATGTACTAAGATATAGTCTTTATAAGATAATTTGTAAATCATGTAGAGTTATGTAAAAAAAAAAACAATAAAATCTAAAAATAAATTGCAAATAATAATTATTCTACTAACAGCAAATAATTTAGTTTAACTAATAGAAAAAAAGAAGAAGAAGGGTCGATTGAGGGAATATTTGACCTTAGCTAGTCGTATGAAGGATTTGTGGTCGCTGGCTTCAACGACCGTGATGAGCGAAAGAGTGGAGAGGAGGAGAAATCGCGGAGGGAGGCCGGAGCCCGAAGGGGCGTACTGCGTTATCGTGTAGTTCGACCTACACGTTGAGTAGCGAGCAAGAACCAGAGAGAGAGATTGAGAGATAGAAAAGAGAGAGATTGAGATTTGAGAGAGAGAGGAGTAGAGTCGTGGTCTGTGAAGAGAGAGAGGAGAGATAGGAGAGAGAGATGTAGCAATTGAGAGTCCCGTTACGGCGTTACGTGACTTACGAGGAGGAGGCGGGCTGCGGCGGATTTCTTGACCCACAAGAAATGGTAATTTTTTTAAAAAAATTTCTTTTGGCCCCTAAACTTTATAATATTTTAATTATTTTATTAATTAAGTATAGGACTTCTATGCAATTTTGAAAATACTGGGGAGGGGAGCCATGGCCATTGTCGGCCTCTGCATTGCCCCGTCCCTGCAAACAAGCGTCCTTAAATATTAACTTTCTTGTAGTAATATTAACCGGACTCGAGAGCCAATATATTTATAGTGTTACGAACATACCTATAAACTAAACGCAACTAATAATATTTTAATGACTAAGTTGAAAAATTATTGAAAGTATAGGATTAAAATAAAATTTAGTGGGTGGTTAGCTCGTTGGTGAAATAGTATGATCTAAAGAATAGAAATTATCAAAGGGGTAGATCTAACGGTAAAAAATTTGATTGCTAGCACCAAGTGCTTAGTGCTTGTGGGTTTTCGACTTTTTGGATGTAGATTTGTAGGGTTAGAATAATAGTGGTCCTCTATGATTTAGTGGGTGGTTGGTGGAATAGCATGATCTAAGAGGTGAACTAAAGGGATAGATCAAATAGTGAAAAACTTACAAGCTCTAAGTGCTTGGTGATTTTAAAAGCACCGTAGCTGGAATATATATATATATATATATATATATATATATATATATATATATATAGAGAGAGAGAGAGAGAGCTAGGCTGAAATACTATTAATAGTACCAAGTCATTGATGCTATTAAGTTTTTAACCGTTGAATTAAAAGATGTGTGGTTGAGATGATAGTGGGTCCCTTGGGGTTAATAGGTGGTTGGGGAAATAGTAAAATCTAATGGGTGAAAATGATCAAAGGGGTTGATCTAAGGGTAGAAAATTTGATAGCACAAATAATTTGGTACTATTAATAGTATAGTAGCCGGACTCCCTTAGATCATTTATTCTACCAACCACTCGCTTAACCCAAAGGGCCCACTATCATCCTAACCACACATTCTTTCATCTAAGGGCTAAAAACCTATAAGCACCAATGGGTTGGTACTTTAAAAAAAAAAAAAAAATTGAGCTTCTATGCTTTTGAAAGTACCGTGTTATTGGTGCTGGTAGGTTTTTAGCCCTTTGATGAAAGGATGTACGGTTAGGATGATTGTGAGCCCATTGGGTTTAGTGGGTGGTTGGTGAAATAGCATGATCTAAGGGGTGAAATTAGTCAAAGGGATAGATCTAACGGTAGAAAACTTACAAGCACCAATTGCTTCCTACTTTTACAAGCATAGTAACCGGACTCTCTCTCTCTCTCTCTCTCTCTCTCTTTCTCTCTCTCTCTCTCTCTCTCTCTCTCTCTATATATATATATATATATATATATATATATATATATATATATATATAGTCCGATTACTATACTATCAATAGTATCAAGTACTTGATACTATTAATTTTTTGGCCCTTGGATGAAGAGATGTGCAGTTAGGATTATAGTGGTTCTCTAGTGTTTATACTATTCCACTAATAACTCACTAAACTCTAGAGGAACACTATCATCATAACTGCACATCCCTTCATCCAAGGGTTGAAAACTCAATAGTACAAAGTACTTGATACTATTAATAGTATAGCAACCTCGTTCTATATGATTGAGCTCCTATGCTTTTTAAAGCATAAGTCATCGATGCTTGTGAGTTTTCAGTCCTTAAATGAAGAGATGTGCGGTTAGGACGATAGTGAGCCATTAGGATTTAGTAGGTGGTTGAAAATATAGTATGATCTAAGAGGTGAAAATAATCAAAGAGTAGATTAAACGGTTTCTAGAATTTTGTTAAGATTTGATTATTATTTACTAGCTCAATTTAATCATAATTAATTAATCAACTTGTCTCTACTAATGTCACACCCCGGGAGAGGTTTAAAAGTGGAAAACGGTCATTTTTTTTTCAAAGTCTTTCCTCCCGGTACGTGCCCAGACCCGCCACATATACAAAATCTTTTTATATCAACGAACAAAGACTCCCCTGTATATGCACGGCGTCGCACAAAATATATATATCAACCACAACCAGTTTTACGTATACAGAGTGCTAAATAAAGAGATAAGCTAGTCTTTGAATTCATATAAGAGAATATCGCCTACACGGCATACTCCAAGTTGAAAGGATAAAAGCACAAGGTTTAAAATAGTGCATACCCGACACTCAGTTTTGAAAACAAATTTTGCAAATATTTTTATCCTTTTAAAAAGCTCCGCATTCCACATACAAACACACACTGATAAAACCAAATCCAAAAGACTACTAGCCATCCACATAAACCACATGTCCCACATCCACATCACAAGGTGTTCACATCACAAAATGTTCACATCTCATGCAAGTAGTATTAACCAAATGTAATGACCGAAAGGGAGGAGTAAATGTCACAGGAATGACGAAACCCGAAGCACTCCCAAGCCGTAGCCTCACTCCCGTACCCGCCGGAACCTGTTACATGGTGGGAGTCAGTGACAAAAACCATAGAAAGGAAAACAGATAAAATGATGCTCAAGTGCAAAAGATAGCTACGACATCAAACCGGAAACCGAAACTCCCAAGTCATTCACACTGCTTTTCCCGGTTCCCATCTCGGAACCCTGGGAATACATCAAACGTGCTTATCTCCCTGGTGCTCAACGCCCCTAACCGCAACGACGCGAGGGCTCCCTACCACGACAACCGTCGTGCAGAGTCCACGGGTCAACCGACCACTTCTCTGGAAAAGTATACCCTTGCGGTGGCCAAACCACTGGTGTACGTGACAGCTCCATGAGCCTCACGATCCCATACTCGTGGAATAAGACGTGGTATGCCTCACGATCCCATACTCGTGGAATAAGTCACAGTATACCTCACGATCCCATACTCATGAGATAAACCAATAAGTCACCGAATCCGTCCATGTCCTTTACGCATGTACCGTTCCGTCACAATAGCCGTGACAATGTCCTTCCTGTCATTTTAAAATAACAATACCGAAAACAACAATAAGAGAAAGAGGAGGGTTGAACACCACCGTTCAACAATGTCCCCAACCTCGGTTTGGTTACCCACCTCGACCGGTGATGAAAATGAAGCCCAAAAACCTTTCAAAAGCCTCCGCAACCTTGTCCGGACGAAAACGGCGGACCCCTCGGCGGCGAAAGCAGAGCCTGGGCTCCCACCACTGTGTCGGCAGTACCCGCAAAAAAGAGAGTAAAAATACCCCCTGACAGTAAACACACCAAAAACGACATCAAAACCACAATCGGAAGTCAATTTTGAAATTCGTAGGTCAACCTGGGATTCCGACGGCGAAAACGGCGGTAAAATCGCTCGACGGAACGAGCTTTGCGACGACGCGAAGCAACGGCAGAAAAACCAAGCAGCGGCGGCTTGCGGTGTGCAAAGTCAAGTCGCGGCTTGCACAAGGCTGGCGCGTGGCAATCAAAAAACAGCGGCAGGCAAAACGACGGCGACGCGCAAGGGCCTCGGCCAAGCAGCGGCGACGCGCAAGGGATGGCTGCGGGCGACCCATGCGGAGCGGCGGTTGCAAGCATACGGTTGCAGGCGCGCGGCAATGCGGTGCGATTGCAAGGTGGCGCGCGGCAGGCATTAGGGAAAGCGCGCGACTGGCAGTAGGGTGGGTGTGCACGTTGGCAGACCTGGCGCTGCGACGCTGGGCCTGCGAGCCTGGCGCCTGGCGTTGGGCCTGCGGCTCCGCATGGTGCGGGCGCAGTAGAGCAGCGCGCGGGTGGCACCCGGGCGTGGCGCTGGGGGCGGCGTGCAGCGCGGCGGCATGTAGGCAGGTGGCAGCGCGGCGTTATGGCTAGCCGCGGCGCGGGGCTGGCGCGCGGCGCTGGCGGGCTGCATCCTTTGCAGCGCGCGACGCTGTGGCTAGCGGCGCTCGGGGCTGCAAGCTTGTGGCGCGGCGCAGCTTGCGGTCCTAGCGGAGTGGCGCGGCTAAGCGAGCGGCGGCGACGATCTTCGTCAAGACAAAGTCTTAGGCCCGACACAGCGGGGACGACCTAGCGACTTTGTTAACGGCGGCGGCGGCCTCCCGTTTTATCCGATAGCGGCGGCCTCCTGTTTCATCCGACGGCGGCGGCCTCCTGTTTCATCCGACGGCGGCGGCAGCCTCCCGTCTCATCCGACGACGGCGGCGGCGGCGGCGGCGGCGGTGTGGAGTCCCGGAATCCCCGTGCGACTTGACTGGGTGGTCGACGGTGAGAAAACACATATTATTGGTGTACCGAGCCTGTTGTGCATCAAACGGATGCCAAAAACGGACTCAGCGCACGAAAACGGTAAAAATCAGCTATTTTTGGGCAAATGGGCCTCACGGGTCAAATTTTTGGGTGGGCCGGTCCACGGCCCACTTGGCGTGCACCGGGACCAGCGAGCGGGGCGGCTGGGATGCATGGCGGGCTCCTATTGGTCGGGGGGCGATGTGACGCCTCAACTTCCGAGGGGGTCACCCATCCTAGAACTACTCTAGCTCTAGCACGCTTAACTCTCTTAACCTCTTGGGCCTTGCTACCACCTAAAATACTATAGCCGGGTTAAGAGATTTAGTCCTATTATATCATTTATATATAGGACTAATACACATTTCGGGGGTGTCACATTCTTCCCCCGTTTAAGCCTTGACGTCCTCGTCAGTCTCAAAGACACTCACAAGCATCAGGCGATGTGAGACTCGTCTCGCTAGCCTTAGCCGATCTTGTCGGGAGCTGCACTCCACCCACAACGGTCATTAGCCGGGGAACCTCACTCTACCCGTTATTTTTTCGCATTGGGTTATCTTTACGCAACGATTTGGTGATTTATTGTTTACACCTATTCACCCCCCCTCTAGGTGGTTTTTTTCCTATTTAGATCCATTATCGCATAACCCACATTTGTTACTTTATGACTCTAGTAGACTTAGTGGGCAGACCGTCGGTCTTGGTGACGGTACCCACTGAGAACTACTGTTGGTTGTAGTTCTCACGCCCTCTGTTGGTGACCATTTCCAGGAACTTCTTTTCCGGTTCCTGCTACTCTTGCTGCTGCTGCATCATCTGACCGAGGTAAGGGAGTCGCGAGCTAGATCCTACCCGTTCCCATTGAGAGAGTAGATGGACCCCTTTTTGGAGTTGATTTAGTACAGTTAGTGGTTTGGATGTATCATGTACTTATTTTTATTTTGAGGGTATTATTTTAGAGAGACATATGTATGGTGAGGACCTGGCTTGTACTATTTGGGGATTGTATTTATTTATTTCAGCAGTTTGCTTTTTCGCTCTGATATCTGTATAGTGGTTAGTATTATCGTTTGCAGGTTAGTTGCTTCGTCTATATAGGGCTTCCCGTATGGGCGGCAGATATGTTGGCGGGTCCGGGTCGCAGTTTCGACCTCGGGGCAAAACAGGCGGCCTCCCGTCTCATTCGAGGGCGACGGCGGCCTCCCGTCTAAGTCAACGGTGACGGCGGCGGCTCTGCTCAAATCTCCCGCTCTGGCAGAAATCCCAAGAAACCCAACGAAAACACGAAAACCTCACGAAAACCGAAAATGAAGCTAACAAAAAGCCAAGAACCAATCTTTTACTGACAGGGAAGACGATGCGATGCCCGGACCCCGCTCGCCGATCTCCGGTCTCCGACGGTGATGGCGCTCACGAACCCGATCTCCGATGATGACGGCGTTTTCGATTCCGAGCTCCGGCGCGCACAACAAGGAAGAAGATGAATCACTCTATTTCAAAAACGAAAAATGAGAATTTTCTTGTTTCTTTTTTTCTAATGTGTAAAATAATCTGATCCCCGATCCCCCTTATATTTATAAGAGAGATTCTAACCATTTTAACTATTTTTCAATCGTTTCTTTCTTGATTTGCGCGCCAAAATTATCGAACGCCCCTCATGCATCAGCACGAATTTTAAAGCACCATAAAGTATTAATGGGTATTTTAAAATTTTTTTCCACCATTAACTTCGAAAAATTCTACTGGAAGATCCGTTAGTCGGATTTTCGAGCCGATCGCACCGCCGTTCTCCGTTTAACTAGCTCTACTACATGAAAGCTAAAACCAATGGAATCGACAAAAGCGAAAAATAAGTAAAATAACATACACACTAAAAGTGACTAAAAAAGAAAAAACCGTGAGCACTACAACTAATCTCTCGATCCAAATGAAGCATTAATTTAAAAAATAATCAGTCTTAAAATCATATTAAAAAGTTCACTTAGATGAAGGAAAGAAACAAAAAAAAAAAATTCTCCCTCACTCTCTCCACTTTTTCTTGAAAAAAAAATTTAACCATTATACAAAACTTTTTTTTGTTTTCGTCTTCTTTTCTCTCCATTCAAATGGAATTTAACCAAACATAAATTATTATTTGGTATTAATGGGCTTATGTATATATATTTTTTTATTAATAACAATTTCTACTAGATTCATATACTTATTTTTTTTTCCTAAAATAAATAAAATATTATTTTTAGCTTGTGAATCACATTCCCTAGAGTTAGCCACACTCCTACTAATTAATTTTTTAATTAATGTGCCCTAAAGTTGAACACCTGTCCCTCTTATTGTTGTGCCCCTTGTCCCATTCCTTTTTGAATAGATCTCATAGTTGGCTTTACAAAAGGAAATTAATAATAATAATAAAACTAGTGCTCTCTTTGAAGCTTATGTGTTGGCACAAAATCATGGGTGGAATTTAAAAAGGGATTATTATTTTATAATATGATAATTAGATGGGAATGCTTACAAAATAATGTTACTTGATTAATGGATGGTTATTTGACTCTTTAGAAAGGTCCTATGTTTTGAGGTCCTGGGGTAATTTTGTCATTTTATTTTTTTATCATATAATAATTAGATGAAAATATTTTTAATAGCTGTAATTTTTTGTGTTACAACATAGTTATCTATTCCAGCCAGTCACAAAGATAAATTATTAAGGTCTTGTTTGGATTCGGTATAGAAGCGGGAATAAGAGGAATATTTCTTTTATTCTTCCAAACGCATCAGAAATTAATCGGTATAGCTTGTTCCAGTACAACTAGAATAAGTAAGAATTACTATTCTCACTCTTTCCAACCACCCTCTTACTTTTTTCTTAAATACCCTCCCACGTCGTAATAAATAAAATTTGAGTGCAAAAAGATAATTTACCCTAATTAAAACTCTTTATTTCTCTTATTCCTTATTCTCATATCTAACACAAAATTTTTTATCCTTTAAACCATCTCAAACATTTTTTTACACTAGTTCCGTAATTTATACTTATTCCTCAAATAGCTAGTTCTGTCTTCCAATGAGGCAAATAGACTTATCCTAATAAAACTATTAAAATGATAATTTAGCAGTTTAAAATTAAAATTTGAACTTAAAATTAGTTCAGATCAGATTGAATTAAACTTAAAAAAATATTAATGCTAACTAAGATTAGTATTACCATTAATTTAATATTATTGATGCTTGCTTTAGCTTTTAGTATGACAAACTAGTATTAAAATTAAGATTTATAAAAATAATATATATAAATTTTATATTTTGATGTGTATCGAATTAAACATGAACGAGTTATGATTATCTCGTGATCGGCTAATATTTTTTTTTTTCGAACTGAAAAAATAACTCGTGTTATAAACTTGTTTATTAAATAGAACAACTAAGTTCAGATTAATTTTAAGCAGAATACGAATTAACTTATGAAAAAGCGAATTAGATTCATTGCATCAAATGGAACCTCCTTTTTGAAATAAAATGTGAAGGGAATAAAAGGGTAAAGCCTCTTTTTAATATACCAAAAAAAGTATAATAATCTTCTGAATGTGTCTTATTCTTACAAAAAATAACGATTTTTTTATTAATTACAGTCACATCCAGCATAATTTCACATTTATCCTCCCAAAACACTAATGTTGAAATTTATCCTTTTGAATTCTAAATTTATTTATTTATTGCTTCATCTTGAAATATTAGAGATAAATTAATACAAATTAGCCTATAAAATTAAATATGTAACATTACCAAACCTGAAAAAAAATAAAAATACATTTATCATCATTGCCCTAGTAAACATGCGAAATATTTCAAAATTTTAATTTTATCATTTCGTGAGCTATAATTTTAATAAACTAATTAATAGACTTGTAATTTTCATATATTTAATTATTAGACTTATAATTTAGAAAAACTTAATCAAATAAAAGTGATAGATTATACATTAAATTACATATTAAAAAAAAACTATATTATAAGTCATAATAAAAAATTATAAATATAAATATTAAATAAAAAAATTAATAAAAATTATGTATTACTATTTTGCCATAGAACAATGCTACCTGAATGCCCTAGGATGAATGGGATGTAAGATGTACACCCATTTTGAGGTTTATACTTATATTCTTTTTCTGCCATACAAGGAATCGCTGAAAACTATACAAATGATTTTAGATTTTAAAAAAGTGTATATGAAATTTTAAAACTTTACATAAGCATATTTGAAATTCTCTCTTATATTTTATTTTAAAACTTTACCCAAATTCTCTCTTTAAAATTTTACCGAAATATTTTTATATATTTAATAGCTCCTTCCAAGTTGAAGTAAATTTTGGGTGAAACCAAAATTCAGATAAATTTTTTTATTTCTTCACTATTTATTTGTATAGTTGTATAATTGAGGTATCACAATTTTATTATTTATTGGATAAAAAATAAATAACATAAATATCAAAGGTAAGAAAAATGAGTTAATAATTTATTATTTTCTCTTAGTTTTCTTTTTTGTTTTTATATATACTTCGAAAATGAGAATTCGAGGCCGAAAATTATTTCACTTCTTTCCACTTTCTAAATTTAATATGAAATTATAATGCGCCCTTCATAATTTTAAAAATATTTTATTTATTAATGGAGAATCAAATTACTGTTAATGATTTTTAAAATTTTCTTCAAATATTTTTTTTTTCTAAGGTTTATTGATGAGATTAGATTTTTAAAAAATATTTTGATAATTTTAAAATAAATTTAAAATTTTTAAATAATAATAAAAAGTAAGAAAGAATATCTAATATATTTAATTTATTCTTAGTAGACTAAAATACTCTTATTATTATTATTATTATTATTATTATTATTATTATTATTATTATTTAAAATACTAATAGAATTGGAGATTTTCACGATAATTTTAAAATTAATTTAAAAATTTTAAATAATAATAAAAAATAAGAATAATTGTATTGTCGTATTTTTTTTAAAAAAATATTAAATAACAAATATATTTTTATAAAATTTAAATTATTAAATTTATTTTTCTAAAAATCTTTCCATTTGCATATATATTCTTCGGTCACTAAAATTTAAATAACCATTAAATAAAATAACTAGCTATAGTTAGCTAAAAGGTAAAATAATTTTCTTACTCCCCGTATATATCATTTATATTTTAATATTAATTTATATTATTTTTTACACACTCTTTTTTTTTTTTTTTAATTATGATGACAACAAGACTTAAGACATGAAAGAAAAAGACAGATAATTTTTATTATTTTACACTAAAAAATAAATCAAATAATATATATATATATATATATATATATATATATATATATATATATATATATATATATATATATATATATATGGATAAATCAGAATTTTTGAAAAAATATATTTATAAATTGGATAATTTTGGAAGAAATAAATTTAATATAAAAATTATTTTTATATTGGTATGTATGAAATTAATTTTAATAAATAAAAAAATAAAAAAAATAAAAACAAGACGCACCGTTATCGAGATTCGTTCCCGAAACCAAACAAGTAAATGAGTGAGAAGTGCGTCCAATTTACAAAGTAATCCTTCCATTTCTCTTTCTCTCTCTCTCCAATTTACAACCCTTCTCGAATCTCGATCCCCTCACACGTCACCCTCTCTCTCTCTCTCTCTCTCTTTCTCTCTCTTCATCCTTGCCGTTTTATACCCCTCTCTCTCTCTTCTCTCTACAACATAACGAATTTGCTTCGACGAGGAGGAAGAAGAGCCCTCTCTCTCTCTCTTTCTCGGTTCAACAATGGCGGGGAACGATTGGGTCAATAGCTACCTGGAGGCGATCCTCGACGTGGGGAAGGGGATCGACGCCGACAAGTCCTCGCTCCTCCTCAGGGAGCGCGGCAGGTTCAGCCCCGCGCGCTACTTCGTCGAGGAGGTCATCACCGGCTTCGACGAGACCGATCTCTACAAGACCTGGGTTCGCGTGAGTAGCTTTTTTTTTCTTTTCTTTTTTTTCCCGATTTTTTCCGATTTTTGGGTGATTTTTTCTGTGATTTTTGTTTTTGTTTTTGTTTTTTTTTTGTTTTTTTTTTTTTTTTTTTTTTTTTTTTTTTTTTTTTTTTTATAAAATGCTTTTAGGCCGCGGCGATGCGGAGTCCGCAGGAGCGGAACACGAGGCTCGAGAATATGTGTTGGAGAATATGGAATTTGACGAGGAAGAAGAAGCAGGTGAGGGGTTTTCGATTCCAGATTTAAGTTCTGATTATCTAATATTTACGGTTTTAATTTTGTGTCGATCGATTATGTTATGATCGTCCTGATACTTTTGTGCTTCGTGTGAGTAAATTGGAAGAGGTAATGTGATTACGATTGATGTTAAGATCTGTATCTCTGATGTCCTTTTAGCGTTGCTACGAAGTTGCTACTATGAGTTTGTTGACGCCGAGTAAATTGACTCAGTGAGATTAACGAAGTTGGTTTTGGATAGAAGAAGATGAGAATGGAGAATCATAGGCGAGTGAAGAATAATTTTGATATTTTAGTATTGTTTTGTTCATCTCACTGAGACAAAATATAAATGAGCATAGAAGCAATAAAAAGCAGATATTAGCTTTTCTATCGATCTGGAACATATGCCGCCGCAGAATCTGTTTTCTGATTCATGCTGTTGTTGCCTCTTCTTCTTTGTGATTGAAATACTTTTTTCTTTTCTATGACATTGCGGTTATAGGCACACGAGAATGTCGAAAGGTAACTAAATGGGTAATACCCTTTTTTTTTTTAAAAAAAAAAACTATGGAATCAATGAATATGTTCCACTTTATTGTTAACTCGAGTGGACTTGCGATCTTTTGGCCAATGTGTGCAAGCATCGCTATCTCTTATATAATGATCGGTAATCGCTAGATAAAAATACACCGCTTCTGCCCTAATAGTAAAAAAGACAAATTAGATAGTCAATTAATGCGGTACTTCTCCATGCTTATGCTTTAGAATGCATGAAACTCTTCATTGAAGTAAAGGAAGGATGTATCATCTTAATTTATTGAGATTTATGTTGTCTATTTTTATGTGATGCTTATTAGTTGTTGTGTTGCATCTTTTGCTTATCAAGTTCCGTTATGGTCATGTAATGTAGATTGAAGGAGAGGAAGCCTTGCGTCTGTCTAAACGCCGTCTTGAGCGTGAGAAAGGTCGCCGAGAGGCAACTGCAGATATGTCTGAAGACCTCTCTGAAGGAGAGAAAGGAGATGCTGTGGGCGATCTTTCTGCTCATGGTGACAACACAAGAGGACGAATACCCAGGATTAACTCAGTTGATGCCTTTGATGCTTTGGCTAGTCAGCACAAGGATAAAAAACTGTATATAGTATTGATAAGGCATGGGCCCAAACTTCTAGTGATTATTATAGCATTTTCTTATTTTTATTGGGAGAGTGTAGGGTGGGGCTTTTTTCCTTCCCTTCTATTCGGGCTAGTAGTCATGCAAACCGGTTATATGAATGTCCGGTTGGCATTTCTACCAAGATGCACATTTTATTTCGATGCATATCTTATCTTTAGCCCACGGCCGGCAGTTAAAAGTCCGACCACAGCCGGCAGTTAAAAGCCTGAATTTTCGGAATCTTTTGAAATGGAACTTATCATAAAATATGTTTTATGTTTTACTTTTCCATTTCTAATTCCTTTTTGTAAAAAATAATACTTCACTCCATCTTAGCATGCATTTTTTTTCCTTTCTTTTTCATGTTTCGCACTCTCCACTAAATAGGAAGAACAGGCTTGAGATCTGTAGATTTTATAAAACTTTTATGAAACTTCTTTTACTATAACAATGATTGGAGTCGGTACACTGGGCATACTGTCATTATTTGTGGTTGGATATACAGGAATATTTTAAATAGAAGTCCTTAGGTTAATATATGATGCCATGGAGTCGACAATGTGATAGCGAATTTGTAGATTGTTGTGTTTTCCTACATGCCAAAACTGTTTTGGTTTTGGGTTCTAGAGCCTAGATAATTTGCAATGAAGTTTTACAGAAAGGACATTAATTTTCTCTTACTTTTTTGGGTATTCGGCCACTGAATTAACAAAACGAATTTTTATATGGGGATAACACTTGTCAATATTGAAGCTGATCATTCTGCAATGAGGTCATTGAGATGGATAAAATGAGCTGTGAAGTTGATATACATTTTCATTGCTGATATTCATGATTCCTTCGCTATGTTTTATTCTTTCTAACAAATCATATTGCCGCATGCAGCATTCATGGTCTGATACGTGGTGAGAACATGGAGCTTGGTCGGGATTCTGATACTGGTGGTCAGGTAGTTTTGCCATGCTGATATGTACCTACAGAAACATATAAATTCATTATTATCAAATTTTTTTTATCTCGTGTATATAATTTTCCTCATCATAACCTTCAGTTTGATAAGAAAGCGAGTTATTACCTTCTCCTTTTGACGGTTTATGCCACTTATGTTTTTTTTCCCCTTTCTTCTCTTTGACTTGCTCACTTGTTGCGTTTCTCCAGGTCAAGTATGTTGTAGAACTTGCTAGAGCTTTAGGTGCAACTCCTGGAGTTTACCGAGTTGATTTGCTTACGAGGCAAATATCCTCGCCAGATGTTGATTCGAGCTATGGCGAGCCAACTGAGATGTTGTCTCCAAGAAACTCCGAGAATTGCATCCATGATGAGATGGGAGAGAGCAGCGGCGCTTATATAATTCGCATACCATTTGGACCCAGAGAAAAATACATCCCGAAAGAACGTCTCTGGCCATACATTCAAGAATTCGTTGACGGCGCTCTTGGCCACATAATGCAAATGTCCAAAGCTCTTGGTGAACAAATCGGTTGTGGGGAGCCTGTTTGGCCTGTTGTAATTCATGGGCATTACGCCGATGCAGGGGACTCTGCTGCGCTTCTATCTGGGGCCCTCAACGTGCCAATGGTATTCACAGGACATTCTCTTGGGAGAGATAAGTTAGAACAGCTTCTGAAACAAGGGCGGCAAACAAGAGAAGAAATAAATTCAATGTATAAAATAATGCGTAGAATTGAGGCAGAAGAACTGTGTTTAGATGCATCAGAGATTATTGTTACGAGCACTAGACAGGAGATAGATGAGCAGTGGAATTTATATGATGGTTTCGATGTGATACTTGCTAAGAAATTAAGAGCTCGGATCAAGCGGGGTGTGAGTTGCTTTGGCCGCTATATGCCTCGTACAGCTGTGAGTATATTTCATCTTTCAAATTAGTTCCTAAAACAGATTGAACTTATTTGTCTGTAAAATCTTTTAAGGATGTTTGATTGCTGATTTAAAGATAGTCAGTTGATAGTGAGCTTCCAATGAAATTTTATTTTCACTGAACTTTCACTTTTTACATGGTTTTTGGTTTGGCCAGAAGTAACCAAGACGGAGGAATATTTCAATTTTTTTTTTTTTTTTAATTGTAGCCTGTTCCTGAAAATGACTTCAGCCTTGCACGGACTGAGCTCATTTTTTGGGCTAGTGAGCCAGTTGCTGGCTTTCTACACTTTTACTAAATAAAGGATCTGGGCCTTAAACCTGAACTTGGCTTCTGTTATATGAAAGCAAGCATGCTTTATCTTTTATTTTCATCTTGGCTGCTGGAAGTATTGGATATAAATCCTACAATTATATTGGATGTGGTTCAAGTTTATTTTGTGGCATTTTCATGGTTTAAAATTAAAATTCATGTTACTTAATCTGCAGGTAATTCCTCCCGGTATGGAGTTCAGTCACATTGTTGTTCACGATGTTGATTCAGATGGCGATGTGGAAGGAGCTGAAGATGGTTCAGCTTCAGATCCTCCTATTTGGTCCGAGGTTCTGGACCCTTCCTTTACTTTTTATTTAGGGGAATTTCACATAGACTGCTATTTAGCTTCTTGTTGTTTTATCAAACCTCATGATTATCCATGCTAAATCATCGAAAAACATTGCGAGCATTCTTTATGGTCAGGAACTGTATTACTACTTAGTATTCTTTATGGTGAGGAACTGTATTAATTGCTCTTTCTTCTTGTCATTTATTAATGTGCGAATAAAATCAATGACAGATAATGAGGTTCTTTACAAATCCTCGTAAACCCATGATACTTGCTCTTGCCCGCCCAGATCCCAAGAAGAATCTCACAACACTTGTGAGGGCATTTGGTGAATGCCGGCCGTTAAGGGAGCTTGCAAATATTGTAAGTTAAATTATATACTTACATTTGCTAAGTAGTTAGCTTCATTTTACTTTGAACCCACTACATCTGTCTAATTAGCATGGTTATTCTTATGAATCGAAAAGATTTCATACTTTCTCTTTTATTGTCTATTTATTTGGAACTTTGATGCTGCAGACACTGATAATGGGCAATCGCGATAATATTGATGAGATGTCAAGTACAAATTCAGCCGTCTTGACCACAATACTTAAGTTGATTGATAAGTATGACTTGTATGGTCAAGTGGCATACCCCAAACACCACAAACAGTCTGACGTTCCTAATATCTATCGCTTGGCAGCAAGAACGAAGGTACAATTTCTTATATGATGGTCAAATTGCAAGTTCAGCCTAAAAATGAGTTTGTCATATTTTGTGCTAATCAAAGCACAGGTAGAGTAAGCTGGCAATAGTCATATAATATTTTTGAGTATTTAGATAAATTATTGGTTGAAAATAAAGAAGTACAAAGGCATTACGCAATATGTATGGCAGAACAAACATGAGAGGAAACATTAGACTGACTTGTGCTGACATAAGGTTTGCTACCATTTACTCTCTGAGAAGTGGCATGAATTGTGTAGTCCAAGAGTCAAAGCTTCAGTTTTGCTTTTGCTGAGGCTTAGGTGTATCAGCTATGGCTGTTTTAGTAGTAGTTTCAGATCAGTTTCAATAGTTTGACCATATTTTTTAATGGCCAGTCTTTAAGAATTACTATCTCGATCTATGCATAATGGCTGGAAAAGGGTGGGGTTCTTTTTCATTGTTTGTAAGGATTCACTGCTGTTAGACCAGAATAATTTTCTCTTATTCTTCCTTCATTTTCCTTGATATGAATAAAGTGATCATGGAAAAAGGATAGAGGTGAGGGTGAGTTCCAAATTTGAATAGATAGCCTTTAGCACTTTGAATGGAATGATCTACCAGGGGAAAAGAATTTGAATGGAGTACTCAGCAAAAGAAATATTGTGTCTACTCGTACCTGTTTCTATGTACATCAATTAACAGGTTTGTGCTTCTTTTGCAGGGTGTTTTTATAAATCCAGCTTTCATTGAGCCATTTGGCCTCACCTTGATTGAGGTCAGTACTCGACATCTAAACTTTTTATATACTTGATCTATTATAAAATGTCTTACTCTACTATCTTTGGTCGAATAGGCTGCAGCACACGGTCTCCCTATTGTGGCCACAAAGAATGGAGGCCCTGTCGACATACATCGGGTTTGTTTATCATATGATTCACATACTCTTTAAACAAAGTATTTGCATCTATTCTCTATTTTCGCTTAGGATAACTGAATCTTTTGTATGCTGAATTTCTATTCAGGTACTTGACAACGGTATCCTAGTTGATCCTCATGATCAGAATGGAATAGCTGATGCACTTTATAAGCTTGTTTCAGACAAGCAGCTTTGGGCAAGATGTTGTCAGAATGGATTGAAAAATATTCACCTATTCTCTTGGACCGAGCACTGCAAGACCTACTTGTCAAAAATAGCTGTTCTGAGGCCAAGGCATCCTCAATGGAAGAAGAGTGAAGATAATGCAGAGAATTCAGAATCAGATTCACCAGATAACTCATTGAGGGACATTCAAGACATTTCTCTCAACTTAAAGCTTTCTTTAGATGGTGAAAAGGCTGAAGATAGTGGAACCATTGAAAATACATTAGATTCTGAGGACAGCAGTGCTAATGAACTCATAAGGAAACTCAAAAAGGGTGTCGTGAGAGCCACGAGAAAGGATGGGTCCAGTGAGAAAGCTGACCAGGGCAGTTCTAATAAGCTACCGATGTTGAGGAGGAGGAAACATATCTTTGTTATTGCTGTGGACTCTGTTAGTAATAAAGACCTGATTGAGATTATTAAAAGTGCTTTTGAGACCACACGTGCTGAAAGGTCGTCTGGTTCCATTGGCTTTGTATTGTCAACTTGTCTGACAATATCAGAGATACACTCTTTGCTGATCTCCGGAGGGTTGCTTCCTACTGATTTCGATGCTTTTGTCTGCAATAGCGGAAGCGACTTGTACTACCCATCTTCAAATTCTGAGGATATGGTTAGCCCTTCTGAGCTTCCATTTACAGTTGACTTGGATTATCACTCACAAATCGAGTACCGGTGGGGAGGAGAAGGTTTAAGAAGGACTTTAGTTCGTTGGGCTGCTTCTCTGGTAGAAAACAAGGGAGAAAATGAAGAAAAAGTTGTTGTTGAAGACGAGGAGCGCTCTACGACTTACTGCCTTGCTTTCAAAGTGATCAACACGCAACGTGTAAGTTGTTATTTTCCTTTTCAAAAGTGCTGCAGTACTTTAATCACAACTTTCCAGAGCTATTTTTGATACGTGGCTAAACATTGTTTAAAGTCGGTATAGTTGTTATTCAAGTTGGGTTTCTGTTGTTCTTTTCAAATTGTCGTAGGTACCTACTGTGAAAGAACTGCGGAAGTTGATGAGAATTCAAGCACTCCGCTCCCATGTCTTATATAGCCATGATGGTACCAAGCTTCATTTCATTCCTGTTCTGGCTTCACGATCCCAGGCGCTAAGGTTCCAATGAGAATACTAATCTCGTTATTTTTCTCGTCTAATTCTTTTTTCTGACAAGTGGCCATCTTGTTTCAGTTTCTTGATTTTAGAACAAATTTAGTCCCCGAAATTTGATCCGGATTTCAATTTCGTTCTACGGTTTTTCAGTTTTGACGATTAAGTCCCTAAAATTTTGCTACTCAATAAACTTTTTACTTGGTTTTTTCTACTGATTTTTTGCCCACAATATTCTTCCTCACATATATCTACATGTGGCTAATTGCTATCCCTGAGTTCTATTTCCCCTCCTGCTATATATTCAGGTACTTGTATATTAGGTGGGGCTTGGAGCTATCAAATATGGTGGTGTTTGTCGGTGAAAGTGGTGATACGGATTATGAAGGATTACTTGGAGGCGTGCGCAAAACCATTATACTAAAGGGTGCATTCAACAATGCCCCCCCGAGCCATCTGCATGCTGCGAGGAGCTATCCTTTAGAAGATGTTGTAGCATTCGACAACTCCAACATTGTTCAAACCGAGGGATTCAGCTCAACTGACATTAAGTCCGCTCTGCAAAAGTTTTGCATACTGAAGGACTAACATCAAATGCCTTCTCGCTATATTTTTTCGGAAGCACTTTCTTCTGTAAGTTCTTCATTACTACGCTGCTAGACTTGATTCTTTAACAACTTGAAAGTGAGAATCCGCTAATCTAGACTTAGAAATGACGACTATAGAAGTAGGATAAGTTGAAAAAGAAAAAGTAAGACGAACGCATTGTAACGACTCGACCCACTAGTAGTTTTAACTTGTTGGGTTCAAATAACCTGCCCAAAATGCTTTAGCCTTAGTTATTATTACTAAGGTTCATGATTCTTTAAAAAATGTAACGATTCGATCCATTAATAATAATAACTAGTTGGACCCAAAACATTAATCCAAAATACTTAAGTCCAATTATTATTATTAGTAGAGTCTATGGTCCTTTATAATTCCAATCATAACCCCGTTTTCATTCAATGTGAGAGACTTCCTCCGTTTTGGCCCTGACATCCTCGTTAGTCTAATCACACACACACAGCCCAAGATCACCAGGCGATGTGAGATTCATCTCACACTTCCGGCTAGTGAACCGGCTAACAATCCGACCTATTAGTAATAATAATTCGTTGGGTCTAAACCACATGCCCAAAATATTTAAGCCTAGTTATTGTTACTAGCATCCATGATCCTTTATATTCTCAATCATAATTTCGATCTCGTATGATGTGGGACTATTGGAGTGTTCCAAACAAGCATATGAAAACTCAATTTGACTCTTATAACTCGAAGAGGATAAAGTGATAAAGAGATATAGTTGTTCTCTTTGACTTTTAGTTGTTTTATTTTTGCTGTTTGTACTTTTTCGACTGACTCGTGCAGCTCCATTTAAATCTTTCTTTCTGAACTGCCATTTTTACCCTCCCTATTTACATGATTATAAGCTGAGATTGGTTCTTCTCTGCAGTTAGACTGAAGAAACTGGTCAAAATAATAAATGCTCTTTGCTCTTCAACTGCAGTGTCTTTTACTGTGAGCAACGATGTTTCCTTCCTCGCTTGTGTATGGATAATAAAGAATAAAAAATGTCTCAGAGATGATTGAAGGAGTCCTTTTTTGGCAAAATGACTACGGTCTCCATCTCATGCATGCTCGGGAAGAAGCGACGAGACTCCCGTTAGAGTTTTACTTGGACGGATCCTATACAAAGCGATGCTATACGAATAAAACATCGAAGTATGTGATAAAGCCTTCTGTTGTGATCAAGCATGTGTTAATAAATCAGTTATACTGGAAGCCATACAATACGCTTTTTGTAATAAGTTTTGCATTAATAAGGCAGTTTGTTCTGCTCTCCCTAACACTCCTCTTCTGCCCTATGTGTAATGACCTTTTTTTCTTTTTTCTTTTTTATTTTTTTATTTTTATTTCTTTATAGTAAACATATTAAATGACAGATATACTTATATTATAAAGATATACTTCTATTATAAAGTTTGAGTTATTAGATTTATTCTTATAAAAGTCCAGTGAAGTTCATATTTATTTTTCTGATTTGTTATTATTAATTCACTGTTTATTTTTTAATAGGAAATAAGTGAAATGGTAATTTTGGTATCACAAATATGTTTTTTTAAAACCTCTAATTGTTAGAATTGTGCAAGAATGTGTCATGTCACCTTCTTCTTTTGTAAAAATTAATTCAATCTGCCATTGTTGCCGTTGTTGCAACCTCTTATCTGCCTCTTCTCTTCTCTCATTCTCTTATACTTATTTGGAGTTAGTCTATCAGATAATTAATTAAATTATAATATAAGATTAATTTATCTTACTCACTAATCAAGATTAATTATTTTATCGATAGTTAAGGGATAAATTTGATAACTTTAGCTTTATAGAAATATAGAGTCCGGCTACTGTGCTTGTACAAGCGCAATTGGTGCTGGTAAGTTTTCTACCGTTAGATCTAACATTTTGATTAATTCTACTCCTTAAATTATACTATTCCACCAACCATCCATTAAACCCAAGGGGCCTACCATCATCCTAACCGCACATTCCTACATCCAAGGATAAAAAATTCACAAGCACAAATAACTTGGTGCTTTTACAAGCATAGGAGCTCAATTCTAGAAATATATATGCTATTTGATATATTTACAGTGAGCTATATGAAATTATTGTTGGAAAATATCTCTCTTTTTTTTGGTACTATAAAATAATTTAATTTAGAAATATTTAAAGAACATTGTTTAAAGTTCTTATGCAAGATTCAAGAAAGCAACAACATAAAAAATACAGAGTCAGATGTGACATGTGGATCGAGATGTGCGAGATATTATCCTAGAAGCAAAATTATTCCTTCATGTGCGAGACTCTGATAATCACTGCTAACGATACAACGATCACGGTCTATTCCGTCGATACGACTCCAAAATAATGCAGAACAAACCACTCCGACTTTCAAAGATCCAGCAAAATGCAAAAGACTCAAAGACTCAGGTTAAAAGCTCAATGTAAAAGAAGAAGGCAACTAAGTTGTGTATATAATCCAGTGCTAAGCCAATCCTATATTGAATAGGAATAAGGCAACCATGCTGACCTTACCAGGAAGACTCTTGGGCAGTCCGAAACATCTTCCCAAGATTCTTGCCTCGCTCATGTTGTGCGCGTGTTTTACGGATGACACTACTTATACTTTCACATTTGATGAGTTTTTAATGGGGGACTAAATATCACATATGATAAGATAGGCACAAGCTCCTAATAAAGCTCATTTGATATTGAGCGACTTAGAAAGCCTATTGACTAAAAACAAATTTTAAATTATATAAAATAAATAAATTCTAACATTTATTTATTTATTTATTTATTTTTATTTTTTTTTCTACTGGAGATTGATACGGGCCTTCATTTTAAGAGGCAGCTCCCTTTGAGAGTGAATCTAAGGAGTCAAAGGATTAAAGGCTACTCATTTGAAATCTCTTATGAATTCATAAATCTAAAAAATATTATAATAATTAAAATAGTTTATTGAAAAATATATTTATAAAATTAGACTTACGCAGTGAATGAATTACTAATTTTTAAATATGATAAATTATTCACCATTTTTTAAAAAATATTAAAATTATTTTTAGTGTTTAGTACTATATATTTTTTTAGCCTGCGTTTGGAATCGGGTTAAGGTAGAATTAGCTAAACCGAGGATAAGTATAAAGTACGGAACTAGAGCGAAAAAACGTTTGGGATGGTTCCAGGGATAAGAGATTGTGTTTGGTTTAATAATGAGGAATAGGAGGAATAAAGAGGATAAATTAGATAAATTACTTTTTTGCCCTCAAGAGTTAATATGTGATAAAGAGAGAGAGAGGAGAGAGAGGGATTTGTGATGATGAGAGTGTATTGGGAATAATGAAAAGAGAGAGGAGAGAGAGGAATTTGTGATGATGAGAGTGTATTGGGAAGAGAGAAAGGAGGGGAGGAGGGGTAGTTTGGTAAAAAAAAAAATTATAAAATAATGGGTAAGAACTGTTGTTCCAGCTTATTATAGTTGTTCTGGAATAAGCAATACCAGATGGTTCCAGATGCGTTTGGTAGAATAAGGAGGATAAACCCGTTATTCCCGGTTCTAGCCCCCTTCCAAACGGACCCTTAGAGTTTAGACGTGTAAGGAAATTTTAAAATAATATTGTTGATTTGCCTTTAGGGTTTTTTGGTGAATGAATACAATGACTCTTAGTGAATGAATGCATCTCTTAGTAAAGAGATGTGACTCTAATCAAAACGTGTGACTTTTAGTAAATGAATGTGAATGGATGTGATACTTAGTGAAAGGATATGACCTTTAGTGAAAGAGTTAGGCATGAAAAGGCACAACTTTATAATATGTCTCTTCGTAAATATGTCCGTTAGAATTTATTCTTACATTCAATGAATTTGATCAAATAAATCAAAAGAAAATTTGTAACTAATTAGTAGTTATAATCAAATGAAAAGTCACAATTTAAAAAGTCACTTAAACACCCGTTAGTAGTCTATATAAATCCTTAGCGTTGACTACTGAATGACAACAGTTGGAAAGAGCTCAAGTCTCTATTTATAATAATTTTTTTGTTGTTTCTTATTCTGTTTCTTTTTGACAACTTAATCGAATGAGTGGTCAAATGCCCAATTTCATGTGGGCAAACACAATTGGGTTTAATGTTTCATTGTATCCTGGGAGGCTATTCGTTGATCTACTGTACACCAGATTGATCAAACGGTGGGGACAGATTAAGCATTAAGGATGTCTGCGATCTCGAATGACTCATCTCGCGCGGTTCACCTTCTTTTTTTTTTCTGGTTTCCCGTGGGAATAGGTATTCACGATTCAGATGAATATTTATATGTGGATGGGTATATGTGGGTATCAGGTATTGTGGATTCATGACTTCCAATAGACGTAAGCATCTATTGTTAATTACCCCCATGTGATTGGGGCACCTTCGATTAAGAGACCTTTGTGAGGAGGATAGAATAAATCGTATCCTAATGATTGACCAAATCCTAAGTATATGGGTTAGGATTTAGCTGGATTTGAAATTGACTTGATCCCGATTATATGTGTTGAGGACTAGTTGATATTAAACTCTAATTATATGTGTTAGAGTTTAATTAGGTTTAATTGGCTCTAAGTATATGTATTAGAGTTCAATTATATTTGATTTCATATTTGGCGTATGTTCCAAAGTGGAGACATGACCAAACCCCAAGGATATGTATTGAGGTGGGTCGGATTTGATGCTACTCGAGAGTAGGAGGTGGCTAAGTCCTATATGTATTAGGATTGGCCGAGTTTGATATTTTTTTCACTCTAGTTATATGTGCTAGAGTGAGAGGTTGACTAATCCTAAGTATATGTATTAGGATTAGTTCAGTCGATTTGGTTTCTACCCTAGATATATGTGCTAGAGTAAAAGATTAACTATACCCTAAGTGTGTGTATTAGGGTTAGTTGGGTTGGTTTGGATGAATTCTAAGTATATGTGTTAGAGCTCGATCGAATTGGATTTGGCTAAATTCTAATAATATGATTTAGAATCTAGTCGGTTTGGATATAATTTTGACTTAATTATACATGTTAAAGCGATGAGATTGAATGAGTTTTGGGTTTTATTTGTGGATCGAATGCGTTTTGGGTTTTATTTGCGGGTTTTATTTGTGGATCAAATGGGTTTTGGGTTTTATTTGTGGATCGAATGAGTTTTGGATTTTATTTGTGGACTCGAATGGGTTTTGGGTTTTATTTGTGGACTCGAATGGATTTTGGGTTTTATTTGTGGACTGAATTTAGGACCCGTATGTGGACTGGGCCTTATTTTCATATGGGTAAATTTGAGGCCTGCATATGGGGTGAGCCTTATTTAATAAATGATTGAATTCATTTATTAGTCCTTTTTGAATTGGACTTAGACTCCAAGTTGATTAGCACTCATTTGAATTTTGTCTGGATTCAAAGAAATTCCCATTTATTTCGATATCTCTTTTTATTTTTGTTTAATTTGGGGTCAGGAGAAAATATCTTATTTTATCTTGGGATGCGAGGAAATACCGTTATTTTATTTTGATGTGGGGTCCTAAGAAATTTTCTTTTTGAAATTATTTGGGATCCGAAGAAGTTTCTATTTTTGAAATTATTTGGGATCCGAAGAAGAAATTATTTGGGATCTGAAGAAGTCCCTTTTCTTTTTTTGAAATTATTTGGGATCCGAAGAAATCCCTTATTATTATTTTTTTTATTTGACTTGGGATCTGAAGGAAATCCACTAATCTTATCTTGGGGTTCAATCCCTTTTATCTTGTAATTTGATTTGGGATCCGAAGGAAATGCACTAATCTTATCTTGGGTTCAATCCCTTTTTTCTTGTAATTTGATTTGGGATTCGAAGGAAATCCACTAATCTTATCTTGGGGTTCAATCCCTTTTATCTTGTATTTGATTTGGGATCCGAAGCGATTCCTTTTTGGCTTAATCTAAGTTCGGATGTCCGAATAAATCATCCGAACCGGTGTTTTTCTTTTTTTTTTTCTTTCTTTTGAGCCTAAAGTAAGGGGCATCCGAAGAGGTCCCGAACCGGCTTTATTAAATTCCTTTTTTCTTTCTTTTGAGCCTAAAGTAAGAGACGTCCGAAGAGGTCCCGAACCGGCTTTATTAATTTTTTTTTTTTCTTTCTTTTAAGCCTAAAGTAAGGGGCGTCCGCAGAGGTCCCAAACCGGCTTTATTAAATTTTTTTTTTTTTTTTTTTTTTCTTTTAAGCCTAAAGTAAGGGGTATCCGAAGAGGTCCCGAACCGGCTTTATTAAATTTCTTTTTTTTTCTTTCAATAGACGCAAGCATCTATTGTTAATTACCCCCATGTGATTGGAGCACCTTCGATTAAGAGACCTTTGTGAGCAGGATAGAATAAATCGTATCCTAATGATTGACCAAATCCTAAGTATATGGGTTAGGATTTAGCTGGATTTGAAATTGACTTGATCCCGATTATATGTGTTGAGGACTAGTCGATATTAAACTCTAATTATATGTGTTAGAGTTTAATTGGGTTTAATTGGCTCTAAGTATATGTATTAGAGTTCAATTATATTTGATTCCATATTTGGCGTATGTTCCAAAGTGGAGACATGACCAAACCTCAAGGATATGTATTGAGATGGGTCGGATTTGATGCTACTCGAGAGTAGGAGGTGGCTAAGTCCTATATGTATTAGGATTGGCCGAGTTTGATATTTTTTTCACTCTAGTTATATGTGCTAGAGTGAGAGGTTGACTAATCCTAAGTATATGTATTAGGATTAGTTGAGTTGATTTGGTTTCTACCCTAGATATATGTGCTAGAATAAAAGATTAACTACACCCTAAGTATGTGTATTAGGGTTAGTTGGGATTTGTTAAGGGGTTGGCGAGAAAATGCGGGTTTGTTGAGAAATGACGTGCGTGAGAATGTGGGTTTGTTGAGAAAAATACGTGGTTCAAATTTGAATACGTTGGGGAAATCGTTATATTCAAATTTCAAATTTTAAAATTGACTATGTTCGAATTTTAAAATTAAAAGGTTGTGTTCAAATTTCAATATTGCGGGAATATGGTTATATTCAAATTTTAAATTTAAATTTCAAAATTGATTCAAATTTTAATATGTTGAGGGGGTATGGTTATGTTCAAATTTTAAATTTTAAAATTCAAAATTTAATATGTTCGAATTTTAAAATGTTCAAATTTCAATATGTGTTCAAATTTCAAAATTGAAGGGTTATGTTCAAATTTGAGAAAGTATGGTTGTATTTAAATTTCAAAACTGAATATGTTATGTTCAAATTTGAGAAAGTATGGTTGTATTTAAATTTCAAATTTCAAATTTCTAAATTGAACGGTTATGTTCAAATTTGAGGAAGTATGGTTGTATTTAAATTTCAAATTTTAAATTTCAAAATTGAACGGTTATGTTCAAATTTGAGGAAGTATGGTTGTATTTAAATTTCAAATTTTAAATTTTAAATTTTAAAATTGAATATGCTATGGGAATGTTCAGATTTCAAAATTGAATATGTTGGAGAATTCGAACGAGGGAATTTGCTTGAATTCAAAATTTAATTAGAATTTGGTTGGGTATTTGAATTTCGAATATGAATTTGAATAAATCGGCTGAAAGATATTTTGAGATAATTGATTGATAAAGGATTTCGGCTGAATTCAAAATTCAAATTTGAGTACAGGTGACGTTTGAGAGATAAATTCAAATTTGAGTATATGTGGCATTTGAGAGATATTTTGAAATTTCGTTAAAAATTTGAAATTCAAAATTCAAAATTCAAAATTCAATTTGAACATAATTTTTGAAATTGAATCTTTAATCAAGAAGTTGACTTGTAAGGCCCGCGTGGCAGAAAAAAAATAGGATCCGACTAATTTGATAGACTACAAAAAAAATCGACGGAGCTTTGATGAGACCCATAAGCTTGTGTTCACAAATGGCCTAAGCTTGTGTTCACAAATGGCCTATTAAGGGATTGAATTTGCAGTAAAATTTGTTAGATCCAAATTATTAATATGTTAAAAATTTTGGGCTTATACGGGGCTTATTAGAAATATATAGACAAATCAATATTACGGTCCAACCATAATCTTTCCCCATAATTTTTTATTATACATTTTTTTTTACGCCAACAAAGGAGAGTGGCTTTGCTACACGCCTTGAAGCCCTTTTCATTTTTCTACTTCATGTACACTTTCTACACTTTTGTTCCAACAATCTTAAGGCTTAATTCCGAAGATATCAACTGCTACTCTACGAGAGATAGCAACAAACTTTATGAGACTAGAAAGATTCGACGGTATGGACTTTAGGCGTTGGCAGAAGCAATTATTTTTCCTTTTGTCGACTCTCAAAGTTGCTTACATCCTCACTACTCCAAGACCAGAAGAAAATGATGATGAGCCTATTGCACAAACTTGCACAAGACAAAAATAGGATGAAAATGACAATATATGCCGAGGTAACATACTAAATGGTATGTCAGATGCACTTTTCGACGTCTACCAAAATGTGAAAACGGCTAAAGAACTATAGGAAGATCTTGAAAAAAAATACAAATCCAAGGATGTCACAAGTAAGAAGTTTCTTATTAGCAAACTTAATAACTTATAAAATGGTTGATAGTATATCTGTTCTTGATCAGTTGCATGAAATTCAACATATTCTCAATCAATTTACTCAACATAATATGAATATAGATGAATGTATTGTTGTCACTTCAATTATCGATAAACTTCCTCCATCATGGAAAGACTTTAAGAAAAGTCTTAAGTATAGAAAAGAAGAAATTACTCTTAAAGATTTGGCCAACTATTTTCGTATAGAAAAAGAATATCATATGCAAGATGCCAGAAAGGAGCAAGATGCTCAAAATGCCAAAGTTCATGTGATGGAAGACGAGAATAACAAGACCCGTCAACCCACAAAGGAAAATCGAAAGAGAAACAAGCATCCGATCAACCACAACATGACATATAAGAAAAAGAAAGGTGCATGCTTTCATTATGGTAAACCGGGCCATTACAAAAAGGAATGTCGGTTTTCCAAAAGAGAAAATGCACCAGATTCTAAAAAGAATTTTGTGGCTATGATATCCGAGGCTAACGTTCTTGAAGATGACGGAGCTTGGTGGATTGATTCGGGTTCCACAAGGCATGTGTGCAAGGATATAAGTTTATTCAAAACTTATGATGCATTGAAGGATGGAAATGTTCTCTACATGGGCAATTCTTCAACAGCACAAATCAAAGGAAAAGGAAAGGTGGAACTCGAGTTCACATCAGGAAAAACTCTCACTCTCATCGATGTGTATCATGTACCCGAAGTTAGGAAGAACCTTGTTTCAGGAAGTCTTCTTAATAAATTTGGGTTCAAACTTGCATTTGAGGCCGACAAATTTATGGGTGGAATTTTTGTGAAAAAGGGATATTTGTTTGAGGGTATGTTCAAACTCAAAATTATTAATAAAATGAATGGTTCTGCGTATATAGTTGATTCTTCTTTATGGCATAATTGCTTAGGACATGTTAATTATAGAAGATTACACGATATAGCTAAGTTAGAATTAGTTCCTAATTTTGATAGTAAATTGGAAAAATGTAAAACTTGCATGCTTACTAAAATTATTAGAAAACCATTTCCTAAGATTGATAGATTTTCTACTCTACTAGATTTGGTGCATAGTGATGTTTGTGACTTACATAGTCCTCCTACAATAGGTGGAAATAAATATTTTGTTACATTCATTGATGATTTTTCTAGATATTGTTATTTTTATCTTTTACATTCGAAAAATGAAGTGCTAGATAAATTTAGAATCTTCAAATCTGAAGTTGAGGTGAAATGTGAGAAAATGGTTAAACGCCTAAGATTAGACAGAGGAGGAGAACACTATGATCCAACCTTCTTTGAGTCCATTGGTATTGTACATGAGACCTTTGCATCTTATACTCCACAACAAAATGGGGTTGCAAAAAGAAAAGCAATCCTCCGACCACTTCCAAGGTCGGTCCTTACGAAGCAAGTCCGTTAGCGACATCGCCTTCTGCGAGTAACTAGCGATGAACCGCCTATAGTAGTTGAAAAGCCCAAGGAACAACCGCAGTTCTGTCACTTTGGTTGGCAGTCTCCATTCCTTGATGGCATGAATTTTCTCCTCATCCATACTTATGCGACCACCGCCCACTCGATGGCCCAAAAACATAATCTCCTGTTGAGCAAAATAGCACTTCTCCTTCTTCACAAAAAGGGAGTGCTCCTTCAAGGTTTCGAAAACAATTCGAAGGTGCTCCACATGTTCGTCCAGGGTCTGGTTTTAGACGACGATGTCGTCCAGATATATCACCACGAACTTATCCAGATAGCTGTGGAATAGCTGGTTCATCAAGGTGCAGAAGGTGGCTGGGGCATTCGTTAGGCCAAACGGCATTACTAGGAATTCGAATGCCCCATACCTCGTAACACACGTTGTCTTCGCCTTATCCCCCTCTTTAATCCGAGCCTGCCAATAACCAGATCGCAAATCGAGCTTGGAGAAGTACCGCGCCATCCCCAACTGATCAAACAAGTCGCGATGAGTGGGATCGAGTACTTATTCTTGATTGTCACCTTATTCAGAGCCCGATAATCCACGCATAACCGTAAGCTTCCATCCTGCTTCTTCTGGAAAAGTACTGGAGCTCCGAATGGTGCTTTCGAGGTGCAGATGAGTCCACCTTCGAGCAGCTCGTCAAGTTGTTTCCGAAGTTCCGCCAACTTTTGAGGGGACATACGGTAGGGAGAGAGAGATTGAGGCCTCGTGCCTCCACTGCACGTTTGGGAGGTAGAGATTTTGGCAGTTTCGAGGGCATAACATCTTCAAATTGCTTCAGGAGCTTCGCCACTTGTGGTTGCCATGATGGTTCGCCCCCTTCTATGGTCTCCAGCTTCATAGTCGCTATGAATGTCAGGTCGCCTTTCCTCACACCCCTCTTCAACTGGAGTGCTGAGATCTGTTTGGCATCAGCCGTCTTCCGCGTTATCGGAACAATGCACGGAGTGTCGCTCCCCATTAGACATAAGGCATCCAGGAAGGGCATTGGCACCCCTCTAGACATTTGCAAAAACTCCATGCCGAGAATAACTTGGAAGTCATCCAGTGGCACTGACAAAAGGTTGGTCCGTCTAGACCACGATCCGATCTCTATCAACACCTCTTTCGCAACGCTCGCTATTGGTTGGGCTTTTGAGTTCACCGCCTTCATGCGGCTTCCGTCCCTGCTTAGGGTAAGTCTGATCCGCTCGGCTTCACCCGTCGCAATGAAGTTGTGGGTGGCCCCCGTGTCCACCATGGCCCTAGTCACTTTGCCATTGAGCTTGATGTCCACGTACATCAGCTTGCTCATTCGGTTCTCTTTCGGGCTGGAGGCCTTTGCCTTCGGCAGAGGGGCCTTGCCCTTCTCCCCCACTTGACCCTTGAGGGCGTTTAGCAGTCGAAGCGCCCCTATTCAGATGCCGGTAATCTCCTCCGCCTCTTCTGGCTCTTCGTCGATGTCACGCCCCGAGTCCAAAAACTAGTGTATAATTTTTTTTTTTTTTTTTTTTTTAAATCAGAGTTGCAAAAACAACCAGGGCAATGACAGACCGCCACATATATAGAAGAGTCCCAATCCCCAATGGAATTGAGCCTTTTCTATATATGCACGGCTAGCTTGGCAACAATCATCAGAGTACTAACTACGTACAACTACATGCAAAAGTTACAATTAACTTTACAATTATTTACATCTGAATTACAACTCTTTCCTTTAACATCAAATAATACATGAACTTTCGGCTGTCCAGGGTCAACATCTAACACGGAATCTCACCAACACGTCCCGACATCCCAGCACCCGCTCGGCCTGAAACACAGTCACCCGAGGGTGTGAGATACACCGGAGTGTATCCCAGTGGGCACGACGAGCCGAGAAATAGCAGATCGTACCTACTGGTATACAATACTAGAGGATAGCAATAATCAGGGGTTAGAATAATCAGATAGGCAATCATGAAGATTAACAGATATATAATCCCAGTTAGGTTGTGCAGAAATATAATCATGGAACTGTATTTAATTCGAGGATAGCAAAATCATGAGTTATGATAAAAGCAGGCTGAACAGGCAACATATGCAATAGACCATGGGTTAGGGTAAAGCAGATATATAACTGGTGCTATAAAGAAGGCAAAACTCATAATCTGGGTACAAGTATAGGAGATAATTCTAGCAGAATTTAAACCAGGACAAACATGTATCAGGATAATCAAGGCATCAAGGAGTTAGGACAATCAGCAAGATAACAATGAGATTATAATCAAAGGCATCACATAGAATCATATAAAGGTAGATAACTAGAAGCCAGATCAAAGAATCAAAGAATCAACACATGCATCAAATAGATGAAAACGCAAAGACCCAATCACAAGCTACCATTTTGGTCTTCGCAAAGACCTCAGGCGAGGCTGCCCTCTTGGCACCACCTGGTTGACATTCCCCAAACTAGGGTCACGGGTTGCCTCAGCTAACCACTTTACCGGTAAAGTACACCGCTACGGGGGATCAGTCCGCTAGTGTACGTGAAGAACAACGGTGCGGGCGAATCATGTGCAAATGCTCAAACTGGCGGTCCACTGACCGGGTAATCGGCAACAAGCCGGGAAATCCCCACTGGGATGCAATAACCAAATCAACTGAATCTCAACTCATATGCAAGACCAAGGCAAATCTCAACTCAGCATAAGCTCAACCGAAAAACACAACTCAATCATGCAGACCAACCAAATAATACAAAACTTAAACACATATTTTTAAGAAAACTATTTTGAAAAGTCCACACCCCGAAGAGCATTGCCTTCGTCCTATCAAACAAGAACAGACTCAGGCGACACTACGAAGCTTGGGTTTCCAAACCTCGCAGAGCAATTGCCTTTGTCCTATCAAACAAGAACAGACTCCGGCGACCCTACGAAGCTCGGTAAAAACATCAGTTAAACAAATCTATGTGCTCAGCAGTGTATCATTTGATCGACAGGACAAACAGGCTTACTCATCAACCATGGAAATGTTCCAAGATAAGATATAAATACCAGATGCACTAAGAATAATCATGTAAGGCAGAATAGAACTGATAACAGGCGTAGCTCAACTATCAGATGACCAAACAGGCATGGCAATATGTAGAGCAATAATATAACCACTGGAAACAACTAATCAGCATATATGGTAAAGATCACTAAAGAAGATCATAATCAGGCATAAAGCAGGTATGACGTAGCAAATAACTGAATCAAAGGAAGGGCAGGCTCAAGCATTGGTAGATCAATATAATAATCAAGCATAGGAGTGCAACTACGAAATGGCCAATCAGTCAAAGCAACTAACAGTAATATATATTGCAACCAAAGGCAGACAGGCTCAAGATAAACTAGGTTACCAAAAACAGGAGTCCAACCAATACCGTACACCGAGGGCCGAAAAGATCTCGGACCGAAGTTAAACCCACCTGTCAATGCGCAGGCAATTAATCTGTAATTCTCTAAATGCTCAACTCCAGGGGCAAACTGAATCAACCTGGATCAAAAATCACCAATCAGGGATCAATTCAGTCCCGCTAACTCTAACCTAAACCCAGATCAATTTGAAACCCTCTTAGTTATTTTAATTGTCACCCGGATACCGTTAAATCGACGATTTTGCCGATTCTCGAACTGTTATCCGATTTCCGCTCAACGAAAGCCGATGGATTCCCAACGAAAAGCTTAGGAATCATTTAAACATTTTACTAACCAGTACACATTGTCTATTTTGCATTAAAACCCCTAAAGTTTCCAAAAATTACACTTTAGTGCCTTTTTAGCACTGTTTTCGCTCGTTCTTTCAACTGGAAAACCATTTTAACATTCCGTCACTTCCAGCAGGTTACTTATGTCTTGCTGAACACCGTGCTCACCAATTTGCAGCAGCACGGTGCCCGAGGAAAACTTTGGGTCATGAAAACCCTCTCTAACATAGCCCAAAATGAATTTTTGTTTCTCCGAGACTTCAAACACTGTTTCTAACGCGAGCATCGCGTTCAGTGACCCCAAATTAGCTAGGAATGCACTGTCGCGGCTTCGCTAACAGCCTAGAATAAGGTTTTGCTCCAACATTATTGTTTTATGTTGTTTCTACTATATCTTTTAATTTAAACTTCAAACAAGAACATTTTGTATATCAAAGTTGGTCTGGGCACTGCCAGGACCTCAGTGCTCACCCTGGTTGAGGCCCAGGGGTGCTGGTTCAAGTAGAACCAAGGTCAAGCTTACACCCTAATTCACAATGCACCAAACTTTAATCCACTCAGTTTCTGTTTGAACTGAAGTGAGCACAGAGCTCAGGGGACTATTTGGAGCAAGTTTCATATTTACAGTTTTATCAAATTCTAATTCAAAGTTCTTTGAGGCATTTTTACAAACAGGTGGCATGCACATTTGCAACACATACACACAACACCATGGGAAACTTGGTTCTCTGCAACCAGGGCACCTGAGGGCTTCCAACTTGGATCAACTAGATCCCCAGAGATTCTGGAACATTTCCCCTCAACTGGAGCAACTCGAAAACCCTCCAAGTTGGGCTTGGCTCGAGGAAGAAGATGACATGTTTTCTTGAAATTCGCGATGTTCCATCCAGAGGGTCTGGGGCTCAACCAAATGCACCAATAGGTGCCATTTGCCTCTTGGAAGCTTCCCATACCCTTGGCTGGCCTCGGGGTGCGGCGGCGGCGGCGGGGAGCAAAGCTCCATTTTGGAGCTCAAGCCCATTAATGGCGGATTTTTACAGAGGCTATAGGAAGCCTTCTAAATTGCATGGAAGCTTCCTCTGGTCCATAAAAAGCTTCCCGACCTTCCCACCCCGGCCGGAGATGGCCGGAACGCCGGCGGCCGAGATTTGATCCCATTTCGAACCCATCTTGGCCGCGCTTCAACCGCGCTGCATGGTTGCCATGCAAGTGCATGGACGGACTCCCCTAGGTCCCTAGAAGAGTTCTGGGCATGTGGCCGGCGTCGGAGAAGCCCGCCGGCGCCGGAGCTGAAAGTTCGGCCAACATGCAAAAATCCCGAAAGCTAGGGCTTCAAACTGCCACTTCCCTGCTTGATCAAACTCCACTAAATTTGGTGGAGTTCATCCTCATCCACTACAGTCCGAGCCTACCAAGTTTGGCCCAATTCGGTCCACTGGTTGCAGGGCTGTGATGAGGCGGAGCAATATTAGGTTTCCGGCGAGATTATTCTCTCGCCGGAAACCGGCTATGCATGGGAGCTCGGGCTTGTGCAGGGAGCATTCTTAGGGCCTAGGAATTCTACTGCATATGGTCTAGGGTGCTAACAACTAACGGTTAGGGACTCTTACCTTGGCCGAGCTCGGGGAAGAAGGGATGAAGCCGGAATCTGGGTTCTTTCTCCACGCGCAACCTCAGCAACCTCCAGAACTACTCCACGGATCCAGAGGAAGCCAAAGAGCACTTCAAAACCCAACTTGATGGAAGTTGGTTCCAACTTCTTCTTTCTCTCCCTTACTTGGTTTACTCTAATGGTGATGGTGTTCCTTTGGTCATCAGCACCTCGGGCTGGTTCAGGAAGTAGCAGAGGCTCCCCAGATTGCGAGAAGATCCTCCAGAAAGTTCAGAAGCAAGTTGCTCCAATCCTTCACCCTCCTCTCTCTCTCTCTCTCGGCTTAAACTCTAATGGTGTTTGGTCCTTAGTGTTCCCAGCATCCGAAGCCAGGTCTGGGAGATTCAAAGGATCAAGAAAAGCCTAGGATTCCCCAACCAACTCCTCGTGTACACACCAAAGAAGACCAAAAGCCATCTTTGGATTTAATGCAAATTTTCTTTTAGATTCTCTTCTCAAACCGGGTTCACACATAACCCACTCATCCGGGGTCTGCACAGTAGGTGCAAATTGCACCCAACACCTTATCCTATAAGCCCCTTAAATTTAGATACATAAAATACTAACATTTTATTGAAAACACTCCATTTTTGGTGCATTTCACGCATTTCAAGAAAATTCGTTCGACGAATTGCGAAATGGACTTCGCCACGACGTCCGGCTCGTCGAGACCTGTCAGGTAGCGTATCTGTTTGGTTCGTTCGACGCCCGGATTAAAAGTCGTTCCATAAAGTTCGACTCAATATAGCGCGTGGCACGCACTTCGATGCACCCGGGTCGCCAAACGCGAAATCCGTCAGTGCCATTGCGCTCAGAACGTCGAAAATAGCTAGGATCCATTACTCATACCTCTAGGTTAAAACTCTAGATAGTGGTTCGGCCATTAGTGAAAGCGAGGGATTAAAAACCGAGGGTTACTATTCACTTTAAGTCGCGGGGCCCGCTTTTTTTGATTTCAGATTTCTGGAAGATCCGACCGTCGGATCGAAAACATATGAATATGAAACTTCTATGTTTCGACGAGACGATCGCAATGGTGATCTCGGATTTTCCAGATCAGACCCCGATCAAAAGTCGACATTTTAGGGCCACTGTTGCACTACTATCTACCAATTTTTGCTATTTAAATAATTCTGGAATTTATTTAAATCTGAATTCTGGATTTTAAAATCATGGTTACTACAGTCGAAGTCGGAGTCCTTCGTTTGCACTGCATTGAGGGACTTCCTCTGAGGGCATGCCTTGACGAAGTGAGGACCCCCGCAAAGAAAGCAACCTTCTTCGGGGGTCTTAGACGTTTTCGAGCCCTTCGGTTTGGCCCCTCTTCGCTCCACGGGCGTCGCTCCTTTTCCTATCGCTTTATAGTTTTTGGAGGCATTTCCCGCGGGTTTCTTCTTCGGGTGCTCGGGTGTCGAATAGTCCGTCAGTCGCTCAGTCGCCCCTTGAGCCGCGACCAAGTCTTGGATATTCTGTCGGCGGAGTTCCGCCTGAGCCCACGGCTTCAACCCTTCTAGGAAGTGGAAGAGTTTGTCCTTCTTGTACATGTCGCGAATGTCGAGCATCAAGGCGGAAAACTGTTTCACGTACTCGCGAATCGACCCCGATTGTGTAAGTCTTCGCAAATTCCGCCGTGCGATGAATTCGACATTCTCCGACAGGAACTTGACCTTCAGGTCTCTCTTTAGATCCTCCCAGGTAGCGATGGTGCATCGCCCCGCTTGGATGTCCTCGTAACAGGTCCTCCACCAAAGCTTGGTGTCCCCGTCGAGGTACATCGTTGCGAACGTCACCTTCGTCTCCTCACTTTCCGGGCGGACGACACAAAAGTATTGCTCAAAGTCGAAGAGAAAGTTCTCGAGTTCTTTCGCGTCACGAGCTCCACGAAAGGACCGCGGTTCTGGCACACGAACCCGCCCTGCAGGTATTGTAGGTCCCTCGCCATGGGTTGTGGTTGGAGCTTTGCCCACTGCCCTAGTCAGCACGATGACCCATGCGAACAATTCGGTGGATTGCTCCTTTAGGTGCATGACCGCGTCCTTCGTGTTCTCCTGCAGCTGGTCCAATTGCTCGACGACCTTGGACAACGTCTTCTCGATCGCGACGATTCGATCCTCGTGCGCGAACATCCACGCCACCCGTTCGTCAGTCTGAGCAAGCTACAGTTCCAAGTCGGCTAATCGCTCCCGGTTACTCCGATGCCTTTCGGATTCACCTTGGTCTTCGTTGTCCGCCGCCGCGGTTCATACCACCGTCGTTGTTTGTTGCGTTGCTGTGCTCATCTCTACAGCATGGCTTTTGCCTCGCGCCATGTCGTCTCGGTCGAATCCCAGGTTCTGATACCAGTTGCCATGGGGTTACAATCGCTTGACGAAATCCGTGCGGCGCTCGTCCGTCACCTGCACGAACGAGCCAGCCAAAACCGTCCCGAGGTACAACTCCTCAAATTGTATCGAGCGAAAATCGAGAGAAAGGCAACCAATGGTCCTGTAAATAAGTACAAACAATCGATATTTTATTGATTAGCGAAAGTGGATTACAATGAAAGAGGAACACGACTCGACTTGGTCGGGCACAGGCCGTTGAGGCAAAATGAATACCAAAGACACTTCGTTTTTCAAGCGGAACCGGTTCACTTAATACACATCAATCAAACCTTCCCGTACTACCCTATATTGGCATCCCCCTTTGGCACCCCGGGGTACGAAAGTGCTCACCAAGGGGTACGTTTTTTTCGCCCGCACATCCATAGGAAAATAGGCCTCTGGCTCATGTCTGACACACGTCCAGCTCAACCCGACGCATAAGCGGCCATCGTTAGCGGAATGCCTATGTCTTTTTGGATGCGTAGTACAAGCGAACCCACGGGTGCCAACCGGATGCCAATTTACAAGCAAATGCCCAACCCAAAAAGGAAAAATTCTATGTCGACGACGTGTCCGACAACATTTAGAGAGTCGATGCATTATTGATGAAGTCAGGCCCGTTGATGGTTGGAAAAAAGGCATGACAGTACGCTCGGAGGGCTACTGGAAGGCCGCCAGCCGCACGATGGAAGGACTGAGAAGCTGAGAGGAGGAAGGCGTGAGAAGGGGCCAACACGTGGCCATGAAGGTCGCCAACAACCGCTAAATCGAATATCTAGAAGGCGGCAAGAGAGTAGAGAAAGAGCTCGAAGAAGGAAAGAGAGTAGAGAGAGAGAGAGGGCGAGAGGAGGAGCGGCCACGTCCCCACCACCCCTCTTTAAGAAGCGCAAGGGCCACACATATGAGAGAAAGGGCTCAGACCACAACTTTTTGAGAAGCGCAAAGGCCACACATATCGCACGGATCGCTATTACCCGTAGGATCAAGGGGCTGGAATCATGCCGGCCGCACGATGGAGGGTTTGGGAAGAAGCGAGGAGGAAAGAGAGTAGAGAGCGAGAGGGCGCGAGCAGGGACCGCCAGTACTCATAGGATCGAGGGGCTGAAAGAATACCAATCGTAGAATCGAGGATCTGAAAGGCTCAGATGAGTAAAGAGAGCAGCGAGAGAGAGAGAGAGAGAGAGAGAGAGAGAGAGAGAGAGAGTGCGCAATGAGCTGGGCCACTTATACAGGGATCGAGAGGCTTGAGGAGGAAAAAGAGGAGAGAGAGAGGGCGTGAGGAGGGGCCGCCACGTTGCCTCTGAGGACCGCCAATAATAAGAATAGAGATCTGTAAAACTCTAAGGTAGCGTTTGGATTGGGGATAAGCCAGAATGAGTTATAACAGGTATAAGTATAAAGTAAGGGATAAGCCTGGTATAAAGTAAAATTGTGTTTGGTTGGGAATGAGGCTTAAACTTGGTATAAGAAAAATAGTGTTTGGATTGGGGTTGAAGAATAAGGAGGAATAGAGAGTTGACTTTTGTGTTAAAAGATTAAAATATTCTTTTCTTTTTAATAATTTTTTCAAAATTAAAATTTTAAAATTTATTCAAATTTTAATCTTTATTAATTTTAATTTGTATAAAAATTTTAAGTGGGAGAATTTTTTTTTTTAATTTTAAAATTTTAAGTAGGAGTCAAAATTTTAATTTTTAAATTTATATAAATTTTAAAAAATTAAAAAAATATTGTATAAATTTTAAAATTAATAATTTTTAAAAATAAAATAAAATTTTTAGATTTATTAAAATATAAAATTAAAAAAAATTAAAATTTATAAAATTTAAAATTTAAAATTTAAATATTTTTTAAAATTTAAAAATTTTAATTAAAAAAGAAAAATAAAACCAGAAGCATGAAAGAAAAAAAAACGAAAAAAAGAAGAAAAAAAAAAAAAGAAAAAGGAAATGCCCCTTCCCAAGGCACTGCCTTGGGAAGGGACGGTTAATGATCACGGGGAGAGAGAGGGAGTAGAGAGAGGGGGAGTAAAACTAGGGGTGTAGGGGGGAGGGGGATATCCCAACCCCAAACCGGGGATATCCTCGTTTGGGAGGGATATCCCAAACCGGGGATATCCCAAAGGTGTTTGGGTATAAAGGGGGGATATCCCCCTTTTATACCCGTTCCAAACACTACCTAAGGCTATGTTTGGTTGGGGGATAACTCCTTTATCCCCCATTTATCTCCCAAACACAAAAAAAAAAAAAAAAAAGGGAGGGATTTGTTATCCCTCCCTTAACGGGCTATTCTGGAATAGTCCGTTAAGGAGGGAGGATAACAATTCCCCCCATTGGTGGGAATAAGGTTGTTCCCACCCGAGAACAACCTTATTTCCATTTTTTTTTTAAATTTTTTTAAATTTAAATTAAAATTTATAAAATTTATAAAATTTTAAATTTAATTTTTTTTATTTTATAAATTTTTAATTTTATTTTTTAAAATTTAAAAATTTAAAAATTTTAAAAATTAAAATTTTTGCATAATCTTTTACAGATTTTTTGAGATAATTAAAATTTAAAATTTAAAATTTAGAGAAATTTTAAATTTTATAATTTTTTAAATTTATAACTTTAATTTTTAATAAATTTAATAAATTTTAAAATTTATACAAATTTTAAAATTTTAAAATTTATACAAATTTTAAATTTTTTAACTTTAATTTTTAAAAAATTAAACAGTATTATTTACTAAAATATAAATTTTAATTTATACAAATATTAATTATTATTTAATTAATATTTTATATTAATTAATTAGATAAAATATTATTATTTTAAAATTATAATTATTTTTATTTTTTCGTTATTCTCGTTTATTCTAAAAAAAATGAACCAAATATAATTTCAGCTATTTCTAAGAATAACAGCTTTATAAGCCAAACACTAATTTTTTTTTATCCCTGATTATTCCGAAATAGCAAACTATCCAAAAAATAAAAAATTTTATTTCAAACTCATAATTTCCGAACCAAACATTATCTAATAATCGTGGGATTCGATTTTAATTCGGACGGAAATTTTTGCCACCTGTACTCACCGACCAAATTAAGCTGGCTAGGATACGGGTTGGTTTCGGTTCCAAATCGCCACCCTCCCCAGCTGTCGCCGTCCGTCTAGCTATGATGGTGCTAAAGAAGGCGGCGGCAAGCGCGTGCCCGAAGACGGTGGCGAGTCTGGTCGACCTCGCCAACCTCCCCTCCACGCTGCGGGAGTTTGCAGGGCAGTCCCAGATGTCCCGCCTCGCCTTCTTCGTCCGCGTCTGGTCCTACATCAAGGATCATAATCTCCAGGTATGCCCGTATCCCTCTAGATTCTTCTAGAATCTACTAGGTTCTTCTATTGTGGATTTGATTGTTCAAGTTGGTAATTTGATTGTTTTTCTTTTGGATTACTCGGGACACCATGTGATTAGCCATTTGCATCTGTTCATTTGGTGAATTTACAGAGAAAAGTTGATGGTTAAGAAGGATTACAGAACCCTAAGGTTCAGGATTACGATAAGAACATATAGACGTAACCAGAACTTTGGGTCATTAGGAAATGGCCTAAACCCTAAAACCCTAAACCTAAGGCCTCGTTTGGTATTCTTGCCGTTCTTTTATTTTTATAAATAAAATTCCTATATGAAATGGTATAAAAAGGGATGGTGAATTGCTTGCAATCCTTACATCCAAGGTATTTATTTGGCAACAAAAAATAAATAAATTTTGAAGTAAATATTTTTATTTTTTACTTCCAAGAATTTTCTTTTAAACAAGTTGTCATCTATCACTTGGCCACAATACATTGCAAGCTAACTAATTATGACAATGAAGTGAAAGTTTTTCCTCTGGTATATTAAATTATCTAGAATTTTTATTTACAAAAAAAAATGGTAATGATGCCAAATGAGGCCTAACCTTTCTATTCATTTTGGTTTGAGTCATTTGACGACTCTACAAAATTTTGAATTGGATTGTTCAAAGTTGGTAAATTTCCTTTTGGATAGCTGAGGACTTGGTGCGATTAACCATTTACATGCGTTTGTTCGGAGAACTTGCAGAAAATTTGATGGCTAGGAAGGATAACTAAAATCTTTAGGGTTTACGTGTTTGCAGTTTTTGGGCATGTTTATCCTGCTGATAATACTTTTTAAACTGCGCATCAGGTTTGAAAGCGAAAAGTTGAATATTTGCCCTTCTCTTTTTACTAGGTCATCTCATGAATAAGTTGCATTTGTTCATTTTTCAAAGCTTTTAGGAGTATAAATGTAGTTTGGAATTTCTTGATTAGTAGTATCTAGGGAAAACACCAGAAATTTGGACAGAGATTTGTACAATCATCAAAAGCAAGATAACAACCTTACCAAGTAATGGGGGCTCTCTAGTTGTAGAATTGGTTGTGTTCCTTTTTACTGTGCATTTATATTGGATCCATATTTTTTTTCAAATCATATTTTTAAGGAACTGTAAGATGTTTTTCTCATTCATCTAGCTATGGGCTTGTCACTTTCTATATCAATTCCCTGGATTTCAGAATATCCTGATATGAACACTGTTGGAATGTCTAAATACGTTCTCTAGTCTATTGAGAACGAGTGAATTGTCCAATGAAGGAAATATACCTATACCAATACCTTGAATCCTTTTAATAGGAAGGTCGGGGCATAGTTGGTGCTCAAGTAGTAGAAGATAATTGTTGAGATTTTATTTTATTTTATTTTCTATTTACCGTTTAGGCTAGCTACATATAAATTGGTTGTATTAGAATCTAGTGTTAGTTACATCTTAGTCCCTAAAGTCCGGGTCCAATACTAGTTTAGTCACTAGTTTTAAACCTTGCAATTAAAGATCTATAGTTTAATATGTATAACAATCAAGTCCTTGTAGCTTTTAAATAGGCCACGATCAAGTCCCATTATTCTTCATCTCTATAATCCAACAAAAATGACATTTGATTATATATATAAACATCCGTTGTTGCTTAGAAGCTTCAATTGCATGTAAATATCACCTAACAAACTCACATGTTTCACCTGAAAACCATTCCATTGTCAAGAATTTTGATAGTTAAATTGTCCTTCATGTGATATAAATGAGTTTTTTTTAGACGATATTTGGAAACAATTGAATCTCTAGATAGTGTTGGATACTCATATGGACGACTAGGTGCCATCTTTGTTTGGTTTTACATGAGAAGAGCAATAGAGGGTCTTTGTTGTTATATTTATTAAACTATAGGGGCCCTTACTTGCAAGGTTTGAAATACATGACCAAATTGATATCTGACACTAACTTTAAGGACTAAAAATGTAATTGACCTTAGATTTTATTTGAGGTAAGTTCTCATGTAACCCTAGCTATAATTTCAGCAACCTTACTCTTCCGATAACCATCCAGAGAACCTCACTCCGCTTTGTCCTGTTGTTGATTTGCTATTTGCAATTACTTTTTTGAGGAAAATAAGTATTGGCAAAAGTGAATCTCCTTGATATACACTCCTTTAACACCCACAGAAACCAATAGTGTGTTCTAGCATGTTTAGCGGCTACAACTCTATGTTTTCCCTATTGCACATACATATGCTAATATCCCTCCTAAATTCTATTACTTGTAGGTGAACCCCACAAATTTTGTTAGTCATATGTGAGTGCTACACATTTTATGAACAAAGAATCTAAAGATGTGATCTTTAGCTTACAACATATAAATATAATCATAAGTATCATTTATGAATAATTTAGTGTTTGAAAAGGCGAGCCTAGGCGCGAGGCGTGGGCCTTAGTGCCTCAGGGCATGAGGCGCGCGCCTCAGACGCGTCTCGTGATATTTAAATTTAATGGGTTTAGAGCTTGAATTTTCAGGTCTTAAATTTTTTTCAATATATATTCTAAAATATTAAGGGATTGAAAAAAATTCATAATTTGAACCTTTTTTTTCTTTTTTTTCTTGGTCATTCTCTCTTCCCCCAATGGCAGTAAGGCAGCAAGCGTTTTTAAGTTGAAAGTTGAAACATATATTTTTTTCTTTTTAGTTTGAGAATATTTATACATGTGATTTTTTGGTTTTTTTATGATTATTTTATTTTTTGTATGGCTATTTTAAATTTTTTTTAATGTAAAATATCTAATTAAACTAAGCTTGTAAAGAGTATTTTATTTTTATTAGAAGTGCGCCTCGCCTTCTCGAGGTGCGCGCCTTGCGGTGCACCTCGCGCTTAGGCTCCAAAAGGCCTTTGCGCCTCGCACCTTTTCAAACACTAGAATAATTGCAAGTTTCTTTTCGTCTTTCTAGCCTCTTTTTACTTTCTTCACTAAAATTAGTCTGCTTGTTTGGGCTGTCTACGAGGTAAATGTTTGCGTACCTTAAATTTCCATCTTTATTAAGGTTATCTGTTTATCCAATATATCCTCTTGATGCTGTGTGGTAAAAACCTTCCATCTCTATTTGTAAATTCAACGAGAGACTAAGTTGATGCTTTGCCATAATCAAATACTCAGACGTCAACTTCAGCTTGCGGTGGCCTTTCATTAAACTAGCTATGTATTAATGTATTTTGCATAGCCTTACTAAAGATGGTAAATCTTTCGAAAAGGAACATATGAAAAGTAAACAACATGTATAGCGAAACATTCTATAAGTATACTTATATTCAAGAAAAATTTAGAGTTTTAAGTTGCTCTAAGCCAAGGTTAGTAGTTTCGACTTTGGTTCTAGCCTAGTTATGTGACTATCAAATTTAGCAATTTCAGGAAGGTTTTAGGAATTTAGGGATGCTTACAGGCTTTGTTAAAAAAAAAAAAATCACCGAAAATAAAATTTTGGATGAGTGAATTTACACTACACCAAAGAAAAGTTTGCAAAAAAGTTTCATAACAATCTACATGTGTTTTTCTTTTCTTTATAAAGCATACATCATCTATAAAATTATAGTAGTACCTTATTATTTTAGAGTACTTACAATAAATAGAGATGGACCTATATGCATAAAACAACCAAATAGTATTAACAAGACAATAACCAACAAACCTTCTAAAAAATTCTTGTAATATACCCAAAAAGTGTCCTATTTGCCAAAAAAGTGTCTCTTTAAAGTATGCCTCACACATCTCTAGTGTTGGAGTCCCTATTTGATTCTAATGTTTATTTGTCTTTGAGATCACCGGGCTGACAAGTTTTGTTGAAGATACGAGACCAAGTACCAGAATTGTCCTCGATGGCATGTTTGTGCCGTTATTTGGAGCAAATTTCTATATCCCCTTCTATGGTAACGACATTACTCTCTAGCGTGATTTTAGATGCTAAACTAACATCTTTCATTAAACAGTGGTAATACTTACAAGCGTCCTTATTCAGTATTGTAGCTATTTTTTTTATTTTTTCTTAGGCACAAATTCTATGTGATTAGATTGCGACTCAGCAAGAATTTGTGCCTGAAAAATAGAAAAATGGCAATAGGTACAAAACATTAAATAGAATTTGTGTTTGAAAAATTGAAAAATGACAACAGGTACCAAACACGACCTTGTCTTAACCTTACAAGAGGGAGAAAAAAAGTAGAGGAAGATAGAAAGGAAAAGGAAAAGACAATTCAAAAGACATAATTACAAACAAAGCTAGAAACATGAGCTTCAATGTCACGTTTCGGGCCACAATGGAAGCACTCGGGTGCGCTAACAAACCCGCCGTATGTACGAGGACACATCCCGCACATACGAAACGTCCATAAACAATTTGTCTCAAACACATGTAACAGGAATGTGTATAACATAAAACATGTTTCATAGTCTGAACATTTATAGAGCATAGTAGCCACTGTACATATAACATACATTCAACTTATCATAAAGAAATATATATGTCACTATTGGCATGCTCTGCCACGTTTTTTTTTAATTTTTTTGTTCCCAATAAACTTTTATAATGTTATTTTGAAAGGTTTAGTTAAATAATTATAAATATTGACTATATATAGCTTACTATACTCATCAATTATTGTAGTAGTAAGTTTTTTTAAAAGTAAAAAAAATTATATCTCATAGAGAATAGAAATTAAAATATAATAATAAAATTCATAAGTAAAATTTATTCAAGAAAGTTAGAAAAAGAATAACATGATGAGAAAATTATATCTATCAACTTGAAAAACTCTTTTGATTTTATTATTTTTTCTCAGAAGTTAAAAAATTATAAAAAATAAATTCATAGAAAGTTATATTTTTTTCTCAAAATTTTTCAAAATTCATATATTGATTCGGTGAGGGATTATATGATGACTGAAGCGACCAGAATAGAATCGCAATTATGCCGATAATTTCTTTTTATTTTTTCTTTTTTAAATTGAAGAAAAATATTTTTTTACAAAACTTTTAGAAAAATTATGAGAATTGATTAACTTTTAAAATTAGTTTGATTTTATCTTTTTTTTTCTTGAAATTTTTTAAAAATATAATATACAAAATAAGAGAAATATTTTTTCTCAAAATTTTAATATATATTTGCAAGATTGATGCATATTGATTCGACGAGAGACCGCTAGATATTTAGATTAACCATAATAGGACCGTAATTGCTTTGATACTTTCTTTTCATTTGAATTTTTAAAAAATATTTATTAAATATTTGAAGAATTTTTTTTTTATTAAAATATTTTTAAAAAAATATTAGATCTATTCATAAAAACTTGGCAATAAATTATATGACAAATAAATTAAACAAATTTAAGTATTAATTGATTTAATTTATCTTTTAATTTTATCAGTATTTTTGATCTTTTAAATTCAAAAATAGAATTTTCAAAGTTAAAAATATTTTTATCGCAAATCTCATATAAAATACTAGATTTATCTAAAATAATCAAAATTTTGACTATATAATAATTAAATCAATTATATTTATTTTCAACTTTTTATAAACTACAAATAAAAAAATTACCTAATTTTATATTTCTTAAAAAAAAAAACTTTACAAATTATATTCAAAAGAAAAAAAATCACGTGGGAAATATAAAGGCCAACCCAAAAAAAAAAAAATGGATGTGGGACATAAGGACCTACCAAAAGAAAAAAAAAATCATAAAAAAAAAAAAAACAACAACGGATGAGAGGTACAAATGCCCACCCCAAAAAAAAAAACAATCACAACAGAAAAATCAAAACTAACTGTGTGTGATAGAAAAAAAAAACAACCACAACAGAAAAATCGAAACTAACTGTGTGTGAGAGAAAAAAAAAAACCACAACAAAAAAATCAAAACTAACTATGTGTGTGTGTGTGTGTGTGAGAGAGAGAGAGAGAGAGAGAGAGAGAGAGAGAGAAGAGAGAGAGCGAAGGATTTGCACCAAAAAAATAGAAGAAAAAAAAAAAAGATGGCACGACACTGTGTCGCGATACCCTCGCGGGTATCGTGCGGGATACCCGCGAGGGTATCGCGGCACGGGGGGTGCCTTGGCACTCCCCTTGTAATGTGCCCCCCATATACGTGCCGTCCCGTGCTGAGCGGCATGAGGCAGCACTTTATTCCTTGTTGTGTACATATCAAGTATGAATGTACCGGTTGAAGTATGTTACCGTTTCGTTTGGGTGGGGGAGGCCTTACCTGTTCGGCGGGTCTGTGTGCATGCCCGAGCAGACCCAAATTTGGCGGTCTCGGGGGTTGACAATCTCAAAGACGAAGGGTGGAACATTAGGATCAAGGAGGGGATCCTGCACTAGAGATGCATGTGACATCCTTTAAAGAGTCACTTAAGTGGTAAATTGGGCAGTCTTTTAGTGTACTGCAAGAATTTTTTGTCAAGGTTTGTTTGTGGTTGTTTTGTTAATTCTATTTAGTTGTTTTGTGCGTAAAGGTGTTTCTCTATTTGTTGTACGTGCTCAAAGTTATCAAAGATACTACTATGAATTTGTAAATGTTGTATCTTTCATAAAATAAGAAAAGAAAAACACATTAGGATAGCTACGAAACTTTTTTGCAACTTTTTCTTTGGTTTAGTGTTAATTCACTGATCCAAAACTTTATTTGCAGTGAGTTTTTTTTTCTTTTTGGGAAAGCCTGTGAGGATCAACGTGGGGGAGGTGAGGGGAGGGGAGGATTCTAACGGTTTAGGGATGCTTACGGTCTTTGTGTTCTTGCGTTGTTTGTAATTCATTGCCGTTTGCATTGTCTTTTCCTTTTCCTTATTTTCTTCCTTTGTTTTTCTACCCTTTTGTAGGGCCAAGAACAGGTCTTCTTTGGACTTGTTGTCATTTTTTTGTTTTTCAAACACAAATTCTATTTAATGTTTGGTACTTATTGCCATTTTTTTTTTTTTAGACATTATATGTATTATATTGTGCCTAGTCGCAATCTAATCACATAGAATTTCTGCTTAAGAAAATAAAAAAATGGCTACAATGCTAAACAAGATCATTGCTTGTAATTATTACGTGCATTGTTAAATGAAAGATGTTTAATTTAACATCTAAAATCACAATGGAGAGAAATGTCATTATTATAAAAGGAGATGCAGAATTTGCTCTAAAGAACGGTAGAAACATTCTATAGAGAACAATTTTGGCGTTAAGTCTCCATAACTTTCACAAAACTCATTTACTCGATGATCTCAAGGACAAATGGAGGAACATTAGAATCAAAGTGGGTGGGGCTCTAGCACTAGAGATGTGTGCGACATACCTTAAAAGAGTCACTTTTTTTGGTAAATAGGGCACTTTTTTGTTAAAGTTCAATATTTTTTTTTTTTAGAAAAAAAGGTTTTATGGTATTGTTAATGCTACTCAGTTTGTGCAAGTAGGTCCTTCCCATTCATTCTTGCTAATATAACTAGCTCTATAAGTGTGCATCCTTTTCGATCGCATAGTTTTTCTTCACAATATTGTCTTTTCTTTTCTTTCTCTTCCTCTTTTTTTTTCCTCCCTTTTGTAGGGTCAATAACAAGTCTTGTTTGGTACTTGTTATTTTCCTATCACAGATTCTATTTAATGTTTGATATTTATTGTCATTTTTTCATTTTTTAGACATTCTATATACTAAATTGTGCCGAGTCGCAATCTAATCACATAGATTTTGTGCTTAAGAAAATAAAAAAAATGGATACAATATTGAACAATGCCTTTGCTTGTAAGTATTATAACTTTTTAATGAAAGATGTTTAGTCTAGCATTTAAAATCACACTGGGGAATAATATCATTACTATAGGAGGGGATGCAAAAATTTGCTTTAAATAATGGCAGAAACATTTCGTGGAGAACAATTCTAATGTTTGGTCTTCGCATCTTTCACAAAACTCTTTAGCTCAGTCATCTCAAAGACCATTGGAGGAACATTAGAATCAAAGAGGAGCTCCGACATGAGAGATGCGTGTGACATACTTTAAAAAGACTTGTTTGGTAAATAGAGCACTTTTTGGGTATACTGCAAGAATTTTTTTAGAATGTTTATCTGTGGTCATCTTCTTAATGTTACTTTATTGTTTTGTGCATATAGGTCCATCTCATACATCCATGCTAATCGAACTAGTTCTAGAAGTATTCATCTTTTTTGTCCACATACATTCGTGCTAATCAATCTAAATGTTTATGTCATGGATTAGCTTTTCTTCACAATATTGCCCTTTGACCAAAGGGTGCTTTGAGTTGCTGAATGTTTTGGCTTTGTTTGAATATGTAATTAATTGCATTTTGAATTGTCTTTCCTTTTGCTTCCTCTGTTTCTTTGTTTCTCTCTTGTAGGGTCTAGAACAGGTCTTGTTTAGAACTGTTGTCATTTTTTTGTTTTTCAAGCACCAATTTTATTTATTGTTTGGTACCTATTATTGTTTTCTATTTTTCAGACACAAATTGTATGTATTAGATTATGTCGAGTTGCAATTTAATCATATAGAATTTGTGCTTAAGAAAATGAAAAAAAGGGTTACAATGTTGAACAAGACCATTGCTTGTAATTATTACGCGCATTGTTTAATGAAAGATGTTTAGTTTAGCATCTAAAATCACAATAGGGAGAAATGTCTTTACTTCAAAAGGGGATTCAGAAATTTGCTCCAAAGAACGACAAAAACATTTCATGAAGAATAATTTTGGTGTTTTGTCTTTGTGTCTTTCATGAGACACATTAGCCCTGTGATCTCAAAGATAAATGGAGGAACAACATTAGGATCAAAGACGGACTCCAACAATAGAGATGCATGCAACATACTTTAAAAAGACACTTTTTTTAGTAAATAGGGACCTTTTTTTATGGTACGGAATTTTTTTAGAAGATTTCTTTGTGGTCGTCTTGTTAATGCTAGTTACTTAGTTGTTTTGCGCATATAGGTCCATCTCATACGTTCTTGCTAATAGATCTAGTTCTATGTGTATGCATCCTTATCGATCATATATGTTTTTGCTAATCGATTTAGATGTTTATATCATGAATTAGTTTATCTTCAAAATATTGCCCTTTGACCAAAAGGTGCTTCTAGTTATTTATTGTTTTGTCAATGTTTGATGCTCATGTTTCTTGCTTCATTTGTATTTCTGTTTTTTGAATTGTCCTTTTCTTTTCCTTTCTCTTTTCCTCTGGTTCTTTTATCCCTCTTGTAGAGTCAAGAATAGGTCTTGTTTAGTATCTATTGTTAATTTTCTATTTTGCAATCACAGATTTTATTTAATATTTGATACCTATTGTCATTTTTTCGTTTTTAAGACATTCTATATATTAGATTGTGTCGAGTCGCAATCTAATCACATAGAATTTGTTCTTAAGAAAAATAGAAATTGTTCTTAAGAAAATAAAAAAATGGCTACAATACTAAACAAGGCTTTGCTTGTAAGTATTTCTATTGTTTAATGAAAAATATTAGTTTAACATCTAAAATTACACTGGGGAGTAATGCCATTATTGCAGGAGGGGATGCAGAAATTTGTTTCAGAACGGCAGAAACATTTTTCGTGGAGGACAATTCTGGTGTTTGGTTTTTGTGTCTTTCGCAAAAGCTCATTAGCAGAGTGTTCTCAAAGAGAAGTGGAATTTTGTGAAAGACATGGAGACCAAACATCAGAATTGTCCTCCACGAAATGTTTTTGCTGTTCTTTGGGGCAAATTTCCGCATTCCTTCTGCGGATATTACTACCTAGTGTGATTTTAGATGCTAAACTCAACATCCTTTTCTAAACAGTGGTAATAATCACAAGCAATGTTCTTGTTCAGTATTGTAGCCAATTTTTTATTTTCTCAAGCATAAATTCTATGTGATTAGATTACAACTCGGCACAATCTAATATATAGAATTTGTGTCTGAAAAAGAGGAAAATGACAATTGGTATCAAACATGAAATAGAATCCATGTTTGAAAAATTAAAAGTAACAATAGGTACCAAACAAGACCTGTTCTTAATGCCTGCAAGAAGGAGGCAAAAAAAAATAAAGGAAGAGAGAGGAAGAGGAAATGACAACTCAAAAGGCCAAGAATTACAAACAATGTAAGAAACACGAGCTTCAAACATAGACAAAACAATTAGTAACTCAAAGCATCCTTGGTCAAAGGGCAATATTGTAAAGAAAAACTAATCCATGATATAAGTATATAGTTTGATGAGCACAAACGTATGCAATTGAAATGGATGTATATTTGTAGAACTAGATCTAATAGCATTAACAACTAAGTAGATCTATGAGATGGAACTATATGTACAAAACAATGAAGTAGCATTAACAAGACAATCACAAACAAATCTTCTCAATAAATTCTTATACTATAACAAAAAATTGCCCTATTTACTAAATAAGTGCCTTTTTTTAGCGTGTTGCATGCATCTCTATTGTTGGAGCCCACACTTGATCCTAATGTTGTTCCAACATTTTTCTTTGAGATCACTGGGCTGATGAGTTTCGTGAGAGACATGGAGACAAAACACCAGAATTGTTCTCTATGGAATATCTCTGCCGTTCTTTAGAGCAAATTTCTGTATCCCCTCTTGCTGTAATGACGTTTCCCCCATTGTGATTTTAGATGCTAAACTAAATATTTTTCAGTAAACAGCGTGCGAAATAATTACAAGCAAAGGTCTTGTTCAGTATTTTAGTCTTTTTTTTTTAATTTTCTTATACACAAATTCTTTGTGATTAGATTGTGACTCGACATAATCTGATACATAAAATTTGTGTCTAAAAAATAAAAATAAAAAACAAAAGATACCAAACATTAAATAGAATTTCTATTTGAAAAACAGAAAAATGACAACATGTCCAAACAAGACCTGTTCCTGACCCTACAAGAGGGGAAAAAAAATCGAGGAAAAGAAGGAAAAGGAAAGACACTTCAAAAGCCAAATAATTACAAGTAACATAAGAAGCACGAGCCTCAAACATAGACAAAACGATCAGTAATTCAAAGCACTTTTTGGTCAAAGAAAAATTTTGTGAACAAAAGCTAATCCATGACATAAAATTTAGATTGATAAGCAAGAACGCATGCGATCGAAAAGGATGTATACTTGTAGAGTTAAATCTATTAGCTGGAAAGCATGAGATTGAAAAGAATGCATACTTTAAGAGCTTCTTCTTCCTCCGTGGGCCAAGGTAATTGGTACACCTTGGCATTGCTTTTTCTTTTGCTTTCAACCTATGTCAACTTTTGTATAGGGTGTGGCAAATAGAATCATCTGGAACTTATATTGATAGGAAGCTGGAAACATATTTTGATCCCCAAAAGCAGAAGCATTTTCGAGCTTCTACTTCTACTCCAAGAGAAGTTATTGGAGAAATTTTAAAATACTGCTTCTAAAAGTGCGCCAAACAGCAATTTATGCTTGAAAGTAGTACTTTGTAATCTGAAATAGTTGGTTTCAAACAAGATTGAAGGTTAAACTTTAAAAGAGTATTTTCCTTCTAATTTGCTAATATACTGTAACTTGTATCCACATGTATAGGTGGCCTCAAGGGACTTAACTATATTGTAAGAATGCATGACTTTGCCTATACTTACCTAATCCACCGCTTAACCATACTGGCAAAATCTTTCTATTATTTTGTAATTTGAACTAGGGGCATTACTTTATTTACTAGAGTATCTCAAGTTGATATCAAAGTAAATATACATAAAAGGAGAGTGAAAACATTTAGTAAATTGTTATGAATGTAATGAAATTATTGAGAAAACATTAGAATATATATGGAGGGTATTCAGCTGATACTCATTAGTGAGGGTAATTAGAGCCCGGTGCATAAAAAGAAGTGTGTTAAGAGGTTTTTCAGTTGCATTGGGTAAATCATCTCTGCCTTCTCCATGAGGAACCCCGCATTGCGCTCCTTCATTCCAGCTCAACAACAGGGGAACCCACATGGCCTCCCAAGTGCTCTCTTTTTCTTTTTTTTTTTTTTTTTTTTTTTGTGCCTCATGGCCCTCATCCCTAGCCTTTTCCCTCCGGTACCTGAAAAGAAGAAGAATAGGGTGATAAGAGGTGTCAGTTGCAATAGGTAAATCATCTCTGCCTCCTCCCGTGTGGAGGATCTCCTCATTACCAGCCTGTATTCCAGCTCAACAGCAGGTTTTCCCACGTAGCCTCTCAAGTGCTCTCCTTTTCCCTTCTTTGTTCTTTTTTTGACAGTATCTGCTTCTTTCTTTCTTAAACTTGCTGGGTCGTTAGACGACTCCTGGCTGGAGGAGCTTCATTTGTGAGAGAGTAAGAATTGGGAAGCTCTAAATGGAGCTTGTCTGCTGAGAGGCAAAGGTGAAGTTGGGTTAATCTCATGTGGGCAGCTTGAGCAGTTTTACTAAGCTTTGTTAAACACTGCCCTACATTTGAATCTTCTACTTGCTAATGGGGTTAGACTAGATCAAAAAGCAGTGATGCCATTTTTTGCCCCCCTTTTTAGTAGTATCCAGGAATTGAAAATTGATTCTTAGAGTGAGGAACATTAGAATCGCGGCTACTTTTGTTTGGATTAATATGATACTCTGGAATAATCCCCTATAAGAGACCTAATCATCTAAGGCTAAATGTGCCCCTATGTTTTAACGGGTAAAGGTGCAAAATACTATGTTATAATGGTCATTTTGCTTTTTCCAGAGCTGACAAGATGGGCAATAATGCAAACGTAGGATAAATTTTCAAGCAACTTAACACTTGGATACTAAAAATGTAAATATAAAGCCAAAATCCCTGAATGTAAGTCATGAAGGCCAAGTACATAATTTTTTAGGGCATACACATAACAGTGTAACCAAGGAAATACATGTAATATTTTGGATGATATAAAAGCCAAAATCACCAAATGTAAGTACATGAATAAGTAAATATAGATATGCAATTTAATCTGTTTTATTTTTGTTAAATTATTGGTGCACAGTTATCTTCTAGTACATCTCTCAGTATTAGACACAGCCCTTGACATCCTTTTGTGCTGTTTATGCTTCAAATTGCAGCATATATTTGAATTCTGTTTCATTGTTTCCTATGTGGTATGTTTATCTCTTCTGTCTATACATGAGCTTGCAACCATTGTTATCACTCCTGTAGTGAATTTCAGGCATTTTGTTTGTTTATTATGGTGTTTGTTATGACTAGGCAAGTAAAGCTAATTGAGACAAAAAATGATGGTCTTTGCAGGATCCAGCTAATAAGAATGTAGTGAATTGTGACGACAAGTTAAAGAGTGTATTGCTGGGAAAGCCTCAAGTCGAGCTTGCGGAGCTCCCAATGCTTATTAAACTCCATTTCCCCAAAACCTCAAGGTAACTGTGTATGTAATTTTTTCATCTTTAAACTAAACTTTCCATAGACATTTCTTTGCCTAATAGTAAGGCAAGCATTTAGCATCTCCGTTATTTGAATTTTTGTGAAAACATTAGGCAGCTTAAGGCAGTTATATAAGATTCAGATCTCTCTATTAACTCTCTAGATGATGGTGATAATGTTTGCTCGGTGGATGCGGCCTGGTGCGGATCAAATCATGGGCGGGCATCGAGATTTCAAGGTTTCCATCCAATGGTTTGCCACTTTCCCTATCACTAGAATTTATTTTGATACTGACGAGTACATTCATCAAATCCTGCCATTATTTATTTGCTGAGTTTGTCCAGATTTGATGAATTTGATCTGCTTTATAATTGGTTGAATAGTCTTCCAAGTTTTGTAGCTTATTTTACTGGCAGGTTTGAAATTTTGATAGTTGATGCTTTTACCTAGGGTGATGTTTTGGTTGGCTGAAAATAAAGACACTGAAAATAGAGCATTTTTAGAATGTGGCTTTTTATTGGTTGGTTGATTTGTAAAAGTAAACATAAAAATCACTTTATAAAATCATTTTATAAAAGTAAAATGAGTTATAATTAAATTTTATTTTTTAAACTTTCGGCTGAAAAAAAAAAAAAAAATCACTTTTAGTGGCGAGAATTTTGAATTGAATTATAAATTCTTAAATTTATTTTCACTTTTAACGTAAATTTGAATAGAATTATAAATCCAATTTTACATTTTGTATTAATTATGAACTAAAATTCAGCATATACTTTAAATGTATTTTTTGTCAATTTAAATTTAAATTAAAGGTCTCGTTTGGTATTGTGTTTATTGTTTTTTATTTTTTTAAATAAAATTTTGTATATCAAAAATGTAGGAGTGGATAGTGAATAACTTGTAATATATATATATTTTTAATCTAAACTCTTTTTTTGGCATCAAAAAATGAAAACTTGAAAATAACTATTATTTGGCTTCCAAAATGTTTCATGTAAGTTGTCATCTAAACATTTGACCGGATGCAAACTAAGTATAACAGTAAAAAAAAAAAAAATTATTCCAAACATATCTAGTTATATAAAATTAGTGTTCATAAAAAAAAAAAAAAAAAAAAAAAAAAAAAGGCAATGATATCAAAGACGGCCTAAATTTTTGATATAAATAATTGATTCAAATTTGGATTCTAGTTTTAACTTTTAATTCAAATTTGAATCAAATATTTAAATTTAACTTTAGATTAAATTAATTTCAGCTATCAACTTCAACTCGGAACTTCGATTCAAATTGTGAATTCAATTTAAGGTTTGGAATTTGAGTTATAAATTTAAAATTTTAGATTCAAATTTTAAGTTTAAATTGAGCATTTAAATTTAAATTAAAAAGTTTAAATCAAACTTTGAAATTTACTGTGCGTCCAACTATAGATTCGAAGTGAATTTGAATTCAAAATTTAAAAATTTAAGCTCACATTTTAGTTTGTCTTTTGAATTTAATTTCAACAGCGAGTTTCAATTTGAAATTTGAATTTGAATTGTAAATTCAAAGATATACTTTAATTTCTCTCTTAGGATGTAGCTCATTTTTACTATTATTATAAAATTTTGCTTTGCAACCCTATTTCAAAGTATTTTCTTTTTTGAATAAAAATAAAGATAAAAATAAAATTATATTAAAAAAGTTATACTCAACTATCTTATGGTTTAGTTCTTTTGTACTTTTGTCATTCTTAGGTTCAAAAAGCTGTAGAATCCAAGGATTCTAAACAAAAAATGTAAAGTTCGAAAAACCTAGCCATATTTTTTGTATAATAATACATAATGCGAATAGTTTAGACTGTAATTTAATAAAATTTATTATGCAAGTGAATTATGATGAGTATAATTTTTTGACCGCGAACTGAAAAGATTTAAGTTGAAAACGAAAAGTCGAAATAAAAAATTTATCCAAAAATTGTGTGACCGTTGGTCCAATCTTAAAAAGTTCAGTATTTTATGTACGAAAGTTGACAAACTTACGGTCAAAAATTTTGAAAACTTAGGGCCTATTTGAATGCTTTATAATTTGGAGGATAGTTTAACTATGCTATAAGTATAGAAAAAAATTTCGATGAAATATTTGAAGAGCTTAAAAACACGCAAACAAATTAGAGTAAAACACACAAACAAATTAGAGTATAGTTAAACTATACTCCAAGACTATGTTTGGTTGGAAGATAAAAGGAGATAATTTCTTTATCCCCCATTTATCCTCCAAACATAAAAAAAAAATGAAGGGATTTGTTATTCTTCCCTTAACGGACTATTCTGGAATAGCCCGTTAAGAAGGGGGATAACAATTCCCCATATAGGTGGGAATAAGGTTGTTCCTATCCGGAAACAATCTTATTTCCATCTTTTTTTTTTTTTTTTTTTTTTTTTTTTTTTTTTTTAATTTAAATTAAAATTTATAAAAGTTTAAATTTAATTTTTTTTATTTTATAAATTTTAAAATTTTTAACTTCAATTTTTTATAAATCTAAAAATTTAAAAATTTAAAATTTTGAAATTTTAAAATTTATACAAATTTTGTATATATATAATTTTAATTTTTTTATAGAAATTTTTTAATTTATAAAAATTTTAAAATTAAAATTTTTACATCATCTTTTACATATTTTTCGAGATAATTAAAATTTAAAATTTTAAATTTAGAGAAATTTTATAATTTTTTAAATTTGTAACTTTAATTTTTAATAAATTTATAAATTTAATAAATTTTAAAATTTATACAAATTTTAAAATTTATATAAATTTTAATTATTTTAACTTTAATTTTAAAAAAATTAAACGGTATTATTTACTAAAATATAAGCTTTAATTTATACAAATATTAATTATTATTTAATTAATATTTTATATTAATTAATTAGATACAATATTATTATTTTAAAATTATAATTATTTTTATTTTTTTACTATTCTCGCTTATTCTAAAAAATGAACGGAACACAATTTCAGCTATTCCTAAAAATAACAGCTTTACAAACCAAACACTATTTTTCTTTTGTCCCTGACTATCCCGGAATAGCAAACTATTCCAGAAATAAAAAAATTTATCTCTAAACTTAGTTTTAGTCCATTTTACTCTATTTTGTAAAAATTCTTATTTTTTTATTAGTTGGACCGTTTGGATGACCCAACAACGTAAAAAAAGATAACAACGTAATTTTGATTCTTTTAGAGTATTTTTTGGGGAAAAAAAAGAGTTCGGACCGGCAAAAATATATTCTCTATTTCCGCGTACGAATTATCTCTTTCGCATTTCGTGACTCTTTAAAAATTTAAAATTAAAAAATTTAAAATTTAAAATTTAAAATTTAAAAATTTAAATTTAAAATTTAAAATTTAAAATTTAAAATTTAAAATTTAAAATTTGAAACCGAAAAATTAAAAATTAAAAAATAAAATCTAAATTGTAAAATTAAAATTTATTATATGAAAATTAAATTTTATAATTTTAAAATTAAATTTATTATTTTAAAATAATAAAATTTTATGTTTAAAACTTAAAATTAACATTATAAAATTTTAAATTTTAAATTTTAAATTTTAAAATTTGAAATTTAAATTTTAAAATTTGAAATTTAAAATTTTAAATTTTAAATTTTATATTTGAATTTTTTAATTTGAAATTTGAAATTTTAAATTTAAAATTTCATATTCAAATTTTAAAATTTTAAAATTCAAATTCAATTTTAAAATTTTGAAATTTAAAATTTAAATCCTAATTTTAAAATTTTAAAATTAAAAATTAAAAATTTATATTTTAAATTTAATTTTTTGTATTGAAAGTTTAAATTTAAAATAGTTTTTTTTTTTAAAAAATCATAATCCAAACAGTACAAAATAGAGTAATATTTTTACAGAGTATTGAAGTTTTCAAGATATCAAATAAGTTGTAAAATAAAATTCTATTTTATTTTTCAATGATTGCCAAATGGGCTCTAAAAAGTAGGGTAAAAATAAAATTCAAATTTATTTTAGAAATCTAAACTTTATTTATCGGGCAGCAATCGACTTCTTTTTTTCTTTCGCTCATCTCCCTTCCAGTGGACACCTCTTTCCTCCCACCGCCCATCTTTTCCCTCTCTACACCCACCCACCTCTTCCCTCTCTACTAGGGATGTTAATGGGTATGAATAGTCAAAATTTTATCCAAATCCGAATCGAATGGATTTACCCGATATTAAACGGATATGGATATAAAAAATAAAATCCGACGGATTTGGATTTGGGCATGGATTTTGATTGTACCCGACCCGAATCCGAATTAATTTTATGTTATATAATATATATGTATATAAATATTTGATATTATAATTAAATTTATATTTTAAAAATTTAAATTTAATATAATATATTTTGAAATATTATAAAGAGAAAAAGAAAAATAATTGTTTCGGGTTTGAAATTTCGGGTTCGGATTCAGGTTCGGGTTTTGGTGTTTTGGTCGGGTTCGGATTTGGATATGGATTTTTAAAATCCGTCGGATTCGGGTTTGGTAATCGGGTTCGGGTTTTTAAAATCCGCCCCGAGTCCGACCCATTGACATCCCTACTCTCTACACCCATCTAACTGTATTTTTCTCTGAACGCCCCAACACCCCAACCCCACCATTGCCTATCTCTTCTTATCCAACTGTGTTTTTCTTCAGACGCCCCAAAACCCCAAGCCCACCATTGCCTACCTCTTTTCTTTCCATACCCACTGCAATAAAATTTTCTCTTCACATTCCAACACCCTAACCGCAACAACTAAGTTTTTTCTTCACACCTCTCTACATTGGACAAAAATTTTCTCTCGCACCACCCTCACCTCACCATCGCCGGAGAGGAGGCAGGTAAAAATATATTATATATTTTTTTTTCTTTCACAAAGTAGATAATGATAATAAAATTTATTAAATTAATTTTACACACAAGTAATTTTTTTAAATGCACGTAATTTCATCAATTTTTTTTATTTTGAGAAAACATTATAAAAAATAATTTATATGAAAATTTTGATTTTTTTTTCTTCCTCTTCATTTTTTATTTTTTTTATTTTTATTTTTTATTTTTTTATTTTTATTTTTTTTTGCTACTTGATATACAATAAATTTATTTCATTCATTTAATCGCTAATTTTTTTATTTTGAACTCCATAATAGCTAATTTTTTAAAAATATCAGAGAATTCGTAAAATTATATAACATGTATCCAAATAGTCTTTAAACTGACCCCGTAGATTTTTTTTGGAGTTATAGAATATCAAATTTCATCTAGAGTAAAACCATGGTATTTAAACTCTATAGAATTATTTTACTAGGTATCCAAGCGGGGCCTTAGAGCTCTTCGAATACTAAAATTATGAACAGCAAATTTTGAGCTTTAAAAAATGAACCAATCGTCCAGAGGTTACCGTTGCGACCGTAAAACGCGTAAACGACGTTCAGATTCGAAAAGTGTCAATATTTCATGTGTAGAATTGTGATGTTTTCCAATGGTTAGGCTGTGAGTGTGGTATTGAATGTTCACCTTTGGCGAAAAACAGATGAATTTTAGATAGGCTTTTTGTGAAAGAAAAATTAGATAAAATTTATTTTATCGCAAATCTGCCTTAATTTTGGGCCGATGTGGTTATTGTCGAGTGTGGAATGAGTTGGGCGCAATTTTTTGCTGGGGAAGAAGGGCATGCTCGCGATTTTAGAGAAATGTGTGTCGGATCGTTGGCGCTAACCATTAATCCCAAAAGCTCGAGCTGTTAGAAATACGCAACCAATTCACTTAAAGCGTATAGACACAGCGCCCACGGGTCTCGACCGGACTCAACCCACCTAGACGTTAGGTCTATTATTGGGCCTCTTGCCGTTAGGTCTATTGTGGACCGCAGCCCCACTCAACTTATTGGGCTCACCCAACTCAACTTATTAGTCTTCTGGGCCTATTGTCACGGGGCAGGAAGTTGGACCTATTTTAACCCATAAATAAATAGCCAACAATTCCCCTCCCAACACCTGCACCGTATGGGAATCGAACCCGTGCCACGGGCTCTGATACCACTTGTCGGATCGTTGGCGCTAACCATTAATCCCAAAAGCTCGAGCTGTTAGAAATACGCAACCAATTCACTTAAAGCGTACAGACACAGCGCCCACGGGTCTCGACCGGACTCAACCCACCTAGACGTTAGGTCTATTGTTGGGCCTCTTGCCGTTAGGTCTATTGTGGACCGCAGCCCCACTCAACTTATTGGGCTCACCCAACTCAACTTATTAGTCTCCTGGACCTATTGTCACGGGGCAGGAAGTTGGACCTATTTTAACCCATAAATAAATAGCCAATAATGTGAGCTTCAACGCAATCGCGCACGTGTTATTTGGAAATTTGGAACGGATGAAAATCCTAGATCATCGTGTCTAAAACACGGAATAGCATCATCGACCTTTAGGTCGGGGCATAGTACCTCGAGTGTCAAAGTTTCATATACAATATTAGCATTATCTTGCTTAACCTCTTGGGCCTTACTACCACCCAAAATACTATAGCCGGAATTTGGATTAGTCCTATATGTAAATGATATAATAGGACTAAATCTCTTAACCCGGCTATAGCATTTTGGGTGGTAGTAAGGCCCAAGAGGTTAAGAGAGTTAAGCGTGTTAGAGCTAGAGTAGTTCTAGGATGGGCAACCCCCTGGGAAGCTGGGGCGTCACAGGTTTGGTCACTGATGCGAGGTGTACTTATTCGGATAAATCGTCCATTATTACGCATGTTTATTATGGTGGTGAACAGTGCCTGAGGTTGACGGGCTAACATGATAGGTTACATATTGGGTTATAGTTTGAACTATTCATCCTTTGAGGCATATCAGTTGGTTGTTATTATTTTACAATAGTGTCACTATAGTTTATATTATATTCATTTCCATATCTTACTATTGTAGACTTAATTTCCAGCTGATCATATGACAAGTTACGGATTGGATCTTGGTTTGGACTATTAGTCCTTTGAGGCATATTAGTTAGATGATGTCTCTTTTATAGTACGGGCATTCTGATTTATTTTCTATTCATTCATATATATCATGCTACTGTAGGCTCTTATTTCCAACTGATTATATATCTCTCTTTATTATCTTTTTGTTTTTGGTGATTAGACTTGTTTTCATGACTCTGTTGTACCCACTGAAATACCTCACGATGGTTTCTCTCTCCACGGGGCTTCACAAGTTCCATAGGTGGGGAGGCTAATTAGGACGTGGCGTGAGGTTATAGCATAGCTCGCTCGTATTATCGGTCCTGTGCGCTATGACTCATTCCGTTTCGATTACTCTTTATCTTACCCTTTTGTTGTTATTGGCATAGACTCTGTGGTGGTTCCGCTAGTTTGTGATGTTTATTGTTATTTGAATGAATTTGCTTAATAAGGCATTTGGATATGGTTGGTACCGTGGCATCGGTTTTGTAGTTATATGGCAAGAAAAGATGGTTTTCTATCATTCGTGGTAGCTGGTTTTCAAAGGATTAAATTTTTGTATGGGAAATGATTTATAAATGGCTTTCGATTTTATTGTACCTTAGTATTTCAAAGTAAAGTCTTTGGATGGGAAATACTTTAAGATAGATGAATTTTTATGATTGATGTATTGTGTATTCGCATCATCACGCCTAAGAAGTGTTTAGTTGTATATGCATCTGCATTACTTATGCTTTGTTTGTTGGCTGGTGTGTGTGTAAATTGTGTGTATGTAAATTGTAGGTTGTATGGTGTTGTGATAGCAAGATATGCCATGTAAATGTAGGGAAGATTTTATCCATATTGACAAAGGGGTATTTGTATTTGTGGCGGGTCTTATACGTTTTGTGGATAAGACAGAATTAAAATATATATATATATATATTTTATTTTCAAATTTGACCATTTTCTTAAAAGACTATATGAAAAGAGTCTCAATTTTTATTCAAAAAATTTACTATTAAATAGAGTTATAAAGTAATTTTTTTTGATAATAACGTAGTAGTAAGTTTTTTTTTTTGGGCAATAATGTACACCCAAATTTGGGTGTACATCAAGCATTTTCCTTTTTTTTTTTTTACTATAAAATGACCTAGGGAAAATAAATTAGACCAAAGGATTGCTGAGTGTAACTTTTATGAACCTCAGAGTGGCAAAGTAAATATGAACTAAATTGCATAGGGTAATTTAAAATTTACCCTAAATTCAATTGTTCAATTGAATAGTGAATTCAAACTTACATTTCAAATTTAGTATAGATTTTAATTTAAATTGTCAATTCGTATTTAAATTCAAATTTTAAGATCAAATAGTAAACTTAAATTTGATATAAATTATGAAATTAGAATTTAAATTTATGAATCCAAATTTGGATTCATGTTTGAATTTTCAAGTTCAAATTTGAATTCAATTTAAGTTTAGTTTTAGAATTAAATTTTACTTATAAGTTGTAACTTAAATTTTGAATTTTAATTGTAAATTCAATCGAACATTTTAATTTTTCGCTACAACTTCAAATTTAAACATGATTTAACTTTTAATTAAATTTTAAATTAGAAATATAATGAATTTATATTTTAAATTCAAAATATGATTTTAAGTAATTATTTTATATTTTTCACTTATTTATATATAACTAAACAATCAAAACTATGTAGCTATAAATTTTTACTTTTCACTTTGTAGTAACTAAGGAATCAAACTTAAAAGTCATTTTTAGAAAATTATTTTCATAAAAATAATTTTTTTACTTCACTTAGGGTAGCTAAATAGGCCATAAATTTGCTGGTCAGGATGTAGCACATATAAGAATTGGACTTACTGTCCTGCTTCGACTAGGGAGGTTTTGGGTAGATTGCAATTCCAGGAACCTGACTTTTAGCCAAGATAGATATTGGACAACCAAATTTTTTGTTTGAAATATTTTATCTTATTATATTTGTCCTTATTTACTAATTCCCAAACTTTTAGCTAAGGGGCTATTTAATTTTTCGAAAAAGTACGAAAAAGAAATTTTTTAAATATAATAATAAGGTTATCATAAAAGACCATTTTTTTTCTATATTTTATTAAAAGCTAGTGTTTTTATTTTTAAAAAAATTTTAAAAACGAATATGCTACTTTTCTATAAAATAGGAAAAAAAAGATTTTCCAAAATACTTACTTTTTTAAAAAAAAAACAAATGGATAGAAACTTAGAAAAAGAGTTTTCTTTGAATATTTTTTTTGAAATTATTTTTTTATTATTTTTTTTCAGAAACCAAACAGCTCCTAAGAATGATATTGAATCTATGTATCACGGACACTTTTGTAAGTCTCGCGTGTTCGTGTCGGACACTCGCGTGTCCGTGTCGGACACGTGTCCGATGTGAACATTTTTTGGACGCACGTTCAATACCGATCCATAGCGCATACAATTAAAAAAAAAAATATATTTTTTTATTTTATTTTATTTATATATATATAATGTAGATGATAAATAATTAAATTTTTCAATAAGTATATACAAATATTTTTTGGACAATATAAATAAATTATATATGGTGGAGAATTTTTCAAAAAAATATATATATACCACTAATAAAAAATTTTATAAATTTTTATTCGTATAAGAAATATAATAATATTTTATCAAAATTTATATTTTATATATAATAAATATATATATTATGTTAGAAAAATAATCGTACTAAATTTGATTGTGATTAAATTATCTAACAAAATTGTGAATAAATAAACAACACTACTTGCCGTTAAGCGCTACGAAAAAAATCAAAAATTGTAGTAGAAAGAAGTCGAATAAAAGATTGATCCGAAAGCGTGCGAGGCACTGCCCTTAGGCGTATTTTCGTCCTTCGTGCGGATTAAACGGAGATACCGCTCTAAGGTACAACCGGAACTCCTCTTCCTACGAGCACGACCGCGAAAAAGGTTTGACGAAGTTTCTTTTAACACCCGATAGTAAAACAATATAAGAAAATAAAATCGAAATATAAATCAAATATCTCTAAGACTTTTCTTTTTATTTCTCTTGCTTATGTATATGTATGAGTACGTGTGTCTTAACATGTACACAATAGTACTTTATATAAGTGTAAGGTGTAGGTGAAAGTTGGAATTCCTAACATTCACATCACCCATAATGATAGTTAAGAGTCTATGAATACAAAAACATTCAAAACTTAATTAAGAAGTTAATAATAATTAAATGATAATAAATGAGAATCAATAAAATTAAATAAATTAGAATTAATAATAAAATAATAAAAATGATTATTAAGAATTTTAAAAATTTTGAATATTATTCTAATATATTATTATATTAATAATATTATAATTTATTATCTGTGTAGTATTCTAATTTTATAAAAATGGTCAAGTTACCGTGTCCGGACGCATTAAATAAATATTTTGCTCTAGTTTCGGCCCTTAGTTTCGGCCCTCATTTACTTTCCATAAGAGAAATTTTCCCTGCTCTCGGTGCTTTCATAATCTGCCCTCGATCTCGTATCATATCTTTGGCACTATCACTTATTAATTTGCATTTTTGTAATATATATATATATATATATATATATATATATATATATATATATATATAAAAGATAGTTGGATTGAAAACTATGAAATAGATAATAATGTTGCGCGCAAATGCATGTACCGAATAGAGGCAATGATTTCTTCTCGAACTTAAGTTTTTTTTGGATAAAATTACAGAATTAATCTAAAGTTTGGGCCATTTAGAAATTACTATCTAATAGTTAAAAATTTTGATTTTGCTGCCTCTCTTTACAAATAGTTTGATTTAAGTTATATAAAAAATTATTGCTTACATCTATTGCATCTGCGCAATTCCTACACCATGTTTTTATTATTCCTCCAAAAAAATCTCTTTTTTAAATCGGCCATTAAAATATAATATTTTTGTTGAAATTTAAATATGCAATCTAGCCATACTTTTGTCTAAATTTTTAATTGAAAAATAATAAATCATTCACCGTTTAATATATATATATATATATATATATATATATTACTATCATTTGTGGGATTTAAATATGAAATTTTATAAGATTATTAGAATTGTATGTAAGTTATTGAAATTTTTATATAATTATGATTGTATTAAGGATTGTTAGATTTTTTTTTGAATTTGTTAAAATTATACGTGGTTTGTTGAAATTATTGAAATTTTATATGATTATGAAAGAAATCGTAAATCATTTATTATTATTTTTTTTAAAAAAAATAATAATAATAATTTATCGCATTTATATTTTATTAAAAATAGTAAATTATTGTTCACCGCCATCTGCTTAATGTGGCGTTGAGATGGGCAAAGCAAGATTATTTGGCTAAATACAAGTTTTTTAAAGGGTATTTATAAAATACTCCTCCAAACCATTTGACTGTTACATGACAATTACCTAATTAATTGCATCATTTTCTACTTCCTAAAGAATTGGATGGCCGGATTAAAAAAATGAAATTCATTACACAAAAAAAAAAAATTTGAATGCATTATTATTATTATTATTATTGTTATTTAAGAAATAAATAATATGCTATCCGTTTTGCTAAAAAAACTAAAAATTTTAGATATCAACTTATCAAATTTTTATCAACAAATAAATTCTTTATCACTTGCACTAAGAATGATGGATAGCTTGGATGCCCTATTAAAAGCAAGGAATAATTTTCTGAGGTTAAATTAAAATGATCCGAGGTTGAGGTTGAGGTTGAGGTTGAGGTTGAGGTTGAGATGATATCCACACATTTTAGCCTTCTCTCTCTTCCGTCCTGCACGGCGTCCCGAGGAATTCTGGTCGGCGACGGCAAGGATGTCTGTTCATCTCGCACATTTCGCTTTCCATAAAAATGAAAGGCTTCAAAGGCTTACGGTCAAAGTTCAAAGGATACAACTATTGGGCGGTCGCCTTTGTCTTATATAATATAAGCTTTTCAACTTTAATTTGTTATGGGAGTCAAGTAAATCCATCTTCTCGTTGGTTTGTTCGTTCGTTCTTCGTTCGTTGACCTGCCGTTTTCATAGGGTAATATTATACATACACTTCAAAATAAGATATATGATGCATATTTTATTCATCCAAAAATGAAATTAATAATTCACTCAATTCTTCAAATTATATTTAATTTAACTAGCAGTAATCAGCTTACGAAAAGGGTGGTCGGTTAATTTGACTGCTTGGTTTAATGCGGTTGCACCTCGCATTTTGACTGTCAAATTTAATTTCTTAAATTTTATCAAATAATATAATAAACTTTTTTTCTCAATTTTAAGTTATAAATTACAAGGCAGTAGAAGTTTGATTTTTTATACTTTGAAGAATTACAATATATATATATATATATATATATATATGCACAGAATGTGATAAAAAATGATTTACTAATTATGGTTGAGAAAAAGGGTATATATATGCACAGAATGTGATAAAAAATGATTTACTAATTATGGTTGAGAAAAAGGGCCGGTTAAACAATTTAATAAAATTTAAAAAATTTGATGATCAAAATTGAAAGTTTATATAGTTATTTACAAAAGAGCTAAAGATTAAAATATTTTTATATAAATTTTTTTTAAAAAAAATTTTATTTGGTTGAGCGCGGTGGCCTACGCCCAACACGGATTTAGGTTGAACCGTTCAACTATAATATATATATATGAGCAATGCTATATGTACACCCCGAAGGGGTGTACATCATACATCTCTATAATTTTAATGGTGCCGATATTTTTTACGGGCCACATCAAGTGACCCATCATCACACCCCCACCCTTAGATGGGTGGGGGTGTGAGATGTACACCTCTTACGGGTGTACACATAGCATTTTCCTATATTAGCAATGCTACATGTACACCCCGAAGGGGTGTACATCATACATCTCCACCATTTTAATGGTGGCGATATTTTTTATGGGTCACATCAAGTGACCCATCATCACACCCCCACCCTTAGATGGGTGGGGGTGTGAGATGTACACCCCTTACGGGTGTACACATAGCATTTTCCATATATATATATATATATATATATATATATATATATATATATATATATATATATATATATATATATATATATATATATATATATATATATATATACACACACACAAGCTTCATATTCGTTTTGATATTAAATTTTAAAAATTTTTAATTTATTTTTATATCGTTAGTTATGTGTTTGATAGTCATTACCATATCAATAGTTGAAATTCTGCCAACAAAAATATCAAATTAAATTTTTTATTAAAAATTTAATTTTTTGATGAAAAATTAATTCAACTAAAAAAAAATTATACCTATCGAATAAAATTCACTAATTAAAAAAAAATTATATCCAACTTTTTTTTTTTTTTTCTGAATCTTTCTTTTCCCTCTGTTATCCTCTATAATTTCACAAGATTTTTTTTTCTCTCTTTATGCACAACTACGAAAGTGACTTTTCCTGATACGAACACCACGAAAGAGACTCGTAGTTGTACTTCTCACGAGGGTTACCTGACGTGCAATGCACACCAAAAATAATAGATGGTAAATAAATAGCTTACATTAAAAACAGCTAAATTTTCAATTCAATTAATATTTAATAAATTTAAATATTTATTTTAATTTTATTAAAAAAAAAAAATCTAATCAAAATTCTAACAACATAGATGCAACTATAGAGTCAGGGAAGAATTCTCGGAGGAACCAACAGAGATTTATTGTGATGATTTTGTATTTATAAAAATAATACTTAATAATTATTATATTTAAAAAAAAAAAAATTTGATGTAATTGTTTTAAAAGAGAAAGTCGGGAGGGAGGGCCGTGGCCTTTGCCGGTCGCCAATCCCTCCGGGGCACAATAACGCAACATATATTTTTCTAACTTGCGGGTGGTTTCACGGTTAAAAGGCAAGCAATCAAACGGAATGTAAAATTGAGACTTATTAGGATTTGTTTGGTTGGAAGCATTTAATATTTTATCTATTATTATTATTAGTGTTTGGATTGAGGGATTGACTCCCCTCTTAATGATGATGGTGGATTCAATTTTGGTATAAGTATACACTTTTTTAGAGGTGTATATCTTACATTTCATTCCATTCACTCGTCACTCGATGTGACGAGTGGAATAATACCCACTTCAAAATGGGGTGGGGTGTAGGATGTACACCCTAAAGGGGTGTAGACCTAACATTCCTTAATTAATTAGATTAAATTATAATTTTAAATTTAAATTTAAAATTATAATTTAAATTTTTTTAATTTAAATATTGATTTTGATCTTAAATTTGAATTATATATTCAAATTTTAAAGTCAAATCATAAGTTCAAATTTAAATTTAAATTAAAAAAATTGAATAATAAATTTAAATTTTTAATAAAAATTTAATTTTTATAAATTTTAATTTAAACATAATTTTAATTTTGATTTTTTTTATAAACAAAATAAATTATTATTTTTACCATTCTGTTCTCGATTTCGATCTATGTTTATTTTTATTTCGATTTAGATTTCTCTTCTTGTCCTTGATGTAGCTAATCAACGTTGAATTGAATGAATCAACAAAAAATTGTATTCTTGTCCACATAATTTTTCTTTTTTTTTGGGGGTTTTTTCTGCCATGTGTTTTTGTAGTTATCTAGAACTAACGAATACCCGAGGCCAACTACAAATTAATGATGCTTGAGTTGAGGAACATGAAAAATTGCCATAAAAGGTTTATTCCAATTTTCATTTAGGTTTACTATTGCATTTTGTTCACCCATAATATTCTTTAGATTTACATATAAAGCAGAAAATATATTGTTTGATTACTGAAACAATTCTACCTGCTTTTATTATATATGTAGATAAAATGTAAAATATATCATTCATTCATATAATTGTTCTACTAGTATTTATCAAAATTTTTATATAAAAAAAATAAAATGTACAACTATAAATAAAACATTTTTTTATTTATATAATAAATTGTATTATTAGTTATTAAATATCAAATATTATTATTATTACTATTATTTTATAGATTATTGAAGTTCAACTTGATTCAATTAAAATTTAAATATTATTTTTTATTTCAATCGGATTATTAAATTTTGTATAAATTTTCAAATGTAGTGATCAAATGAACTTGCAATTTATCTTCTCAAACTAATCTGATCACTAACGCAGTTATTAACTTAGCTCTTCCCAGCAATACAATAATTAAATAATCATTAATTTGAAAATACAAAATAGTTAAGATAACTAGCAATCATTGATATATTAATTGTTTTCGATAGCTGAATTGAATTAGATGTCATATTAATATTTTTTTAAAAATATTAATTAAAAGTTTTAGCAGAAATATAATTAAGATATAAATTAAAATATAATGTCGTAACAGTAACAAAATATGTTTTGATGATCTAAAATAACAAGGAAATAACGGGGAGAATTTCATGGCTAAGAAAAAATCTTCTTTTACGAAAGGAGAGAATTGTTTGCAAATTGAAACTTTTCATCGACATAGAATTGTCATTCACGTGATTCTCTTGTCACATAGCATCGTTATTATCAATAAAAAAAAAAAAAAAAAAAAAAAAAAAAAAAAAAAAAAGAGGGTCAAAACTACAAAATAGTCCAATAATAAAATTGGTCAGGAAATAAAATAAAATAAAACCTCTGACCAAGCCTTCAAGATGACAGCACAGGATAAAAACCAAGAAATCTTTAGCCCCTCTTTCCCTCTCAATTATTGCCTGCACCCTGCAGATACATATATTTTACATACAGTACTTAATATTTTATCTAATATACTTTATAATTAGAATTAATTATAAACATGTAATTTATAAAATCCGAGGGTATTTATATAAAAATAAATTCTGTGGGATCATTTTGATTTTAAAGTAACTCCCTCAATTTTAATTTTTTTAATTAACACTCACTTATTAAGTTTTTATTTTTCAAAAGTAATTAATTTTATTAAATTTTTGAATGCTCCCATGAATTCAATAATTCTAATAACTACTTATTAAATAAAACTGAAAAAATTAATGATTATGAGCTAATAAAGTCACTAAATATATTAAGATGTAAGTATTAAGTAATCCCAAAAATCTATACTAGATAATGTCTAGATTTTGTAATTTTTAATTATAGAAATGTTTTGATAGTTATTATAGAATACAGTCAGAAATTTAACTCTACCAGTTTTAATTCTGCACTTTTAATTGGCAATTAGAATACTCAATTTTACCAAATAATTTAATATAATCCCTCTCCTCAATAAAATTACTAATTGAAGAATTATTTTGACATGCACATTATTATCTTATCTAACTTGAATAGTTGAATATATATATATATATATATATATATAGTCCGGCTGCTATACTTGTATAAGTATCAAATAATTGGTATTTATAAGTTTTATATCGTTAGATCTACTCCTTTGACTAATTACATCTCTTAGATCATTTTATTTCGCCAAACACTCACTTAATCCAAAATACCCACTATCATTCTAACCACACATATTTTAATCTTAGAGCTAAAAACCTATCAGCACCAATAACTTGATGCTTTTAAAAATATAAAGGCTCAAATATAAAGGCTCAATTATATATATATATATATATATATATTCCTTCAAGTTATGATAATTCAATATTGGGATTAAAGAATAGAGTGCATTTATCTTCAATTTGTATAACTTCTTTTATAAATTAGAATTAAATTTTGTATATTTTTTTAACTTCGATTAATTGATAAAATTTAAAACCTCTCGTTATCAAAATTAAAAATTTAAGAGCAATGCTACGGGTAAACTCTAAAATAGAGTATATATCTTACACTATTTTTCATCAAAAAATTATTATTTTAGAGTAGAGCTTATATACTCTCAAAAGCACAAGCCCAAATATGCTTGTAAATTTTTTACCATTGGATTTGCATTAGAATTTATGTTTTTATAAAGTCAACTAAAGAGAGAAAAAAAAAGTAAATAGCACAAATCCTAATGCAAATCTAATGATAGAAAATTTACAAGCATATTTGGGCTTGTGCTTTTGAGAGTATATAAACTCTACTCATTATTTTATTATTTATTGCATTAATTTTTATTTATATTTTAACAAAAAATTATTTAAACTTTTGAAATATTTAAATGGGGGCATAAGATTTTGAATTTTTTAATTTTATTAGGCGCTGTTTGTTTCCGGTACAAAGGGCGGAACAACCTCTTTTGTACCCAAATAAGAATTGGGGAGAGGGGAACAACCGGGAACACTTGTTCCCCCTAAGCTGGGGGAGGAATAAGTGTTTCCGGTTGTTCCCCCTGGAACAAGCTTGTTCCATCGATTTTTGCTTGTCTTTGTGCACGCTTCCCAACACACCTTGTCATGCTTTAGGATCGAAACTGTAATTCGAGCTCGTCAACAGATCGGCCGCCTATACGGGAAGCCCCGCATAAACGAAGCGTCTAACCTGCAAAATATAATATTACAACTATACAAATATCAGAGCTGTAAAATAAACTACATAAATAAAAGATACAGTCCAAAATGGTACAGTCTGACCTCACAATACAAGAGTCTCTCGAAAATAAAAACTCTCAAAAGTAACTATATATAATAATCCAGCAGACTGTACTACAAGCTCCAAAAGGGGTTACAGCTACGCTCCAAGGACGGGTAGGGAACTAGCTCGCGACTCCTTTATCTCGATCAGCAGGTGCAGTAACTGGAGTAGGAACAGGGATAGACGCCTCTGAAAAATCTATCACCGACAGAGGGTGTGAGAACTATATCCTACAGTAGTTCTCAGTAAATCTGCGCCCACCTGCTGCCATTACATCCACGGAGGACTGGACTTACGTAGGGTGTCCCACACGGACTGCGTCAGCAAGTCGCGATAGCAAAGTAACAGGCCCATTCGGAGCGGCACTCGAGGGGAGCGACCCTACCAAGAAAGTATTCGTGCATCTCTGTCGAGCTCAATATGGCTCATGCAGGCTATAGTCCAAATCCACGATTAATCGGATCGAAAACAATAACTCAACACTAACAACATCTGCCGGAGACACTCCACAGCATGGGACCACCGTCAACCCCAAACGGCTCCCAAAACAGAACACCCAACTCACAGATGAAAAAGAATTGACCGACACCGTAAGGGTCCGAGAATCCCGATAAGCCGGTGCTTGGAACCCCAATCAAACAAGAACATACTCCAGGCTCAGCCTTTCAAAGTTCTCGACCTTTTACAGTTCGGGAAATCAGCTCCCTCGGGTATAATATCCGAAGGGAACCAATCAGGATCCGAAAGTTCTGAGAAACTAGCACCTAGAACCTAATTCAAACAAGAACAGGTTCAAGGCACAACTCTCGTAGCTTTCGTCCCAAAATATGAAAACAACCCCTTGAACCCAGATCACTCAAACTCTCTCGGGTGAGAAAATTTACAAGAAAAGATGACAGTTATTACCGAAAATCATTTTTGATTTGAGAAGCCCAATTTAATGAATTTTAGTTCTTTAAAAAAATCAGTTAAAACAAGTTTTATTTTGCAAATCCTGAAGGGCTAATGCCTTCACCCAATCAAATAAGAACAGATTCCGACGACCCTTCGAAATTCGAAAGGAAAATATAGGTTTACTGAAATCATGTGTGTGTCCAAAACAGTCTGGGTTCAGGGTCCTACTATCACCAGTACACTACTGCCACGAACACAGTGACGACAACTAGATCAGAGAGAACACGACGACCCGGGACCACCGTTTACTCAAACGGCTCCCGACACCAGTACAAGACTAGCCACAGCTATCGGACTCCACTCGGCCCCAAGCACGAGTGCAACATGCATCCTACACTAAAAGAAATCCCGACCACTCGGCCCACTACCCGGGCGAGGAAAACACTATATCCAGGGATAGAATGTAAAGTGAGGATGTTTAAAACATAAAAGAATCTAGCCCAAGTGAGGGTTTTCTACTAGTCTGGTTAAATACATGCAAACATATGACAGGGTGATAGGTCAAAGTTTCAATAATAGCATTTAGTTTAACTTTAAACATAAATAGGGAACATTAACAAACATAATCTCAATATCAACCAAAGTGAACAACATCTCCCTCAAACATGCTCTCAAATAGTATAGGTAACCATAACCGCCAGATAGCTCTCAACCTCATCTAATAATCAGACAACATGCAAGTTCTCAAATTCACTAGAACATATTCCATAAATTCAGTAAGCATTCATTACCCATGACTTAGAACAATTCTCATGTTTACCACTCGAACACATAAGTTGTAGATTAACATGCATGCTTACTATCATATAGAATTAGAGAACCGTCCGCCGGTTTTGGAGACGAAAGCAACCCACCTGGATGCGCGCATAGGTCCGGAGTCCAACGAGCCGAAACTAAACTTGGGTAATCCTCGGGTTCCCACGATTCCAACGAGTCCAAAAACACCCGAAAACTCCTCCCGATCACTGAGATACAAGCCAAACACCGCGGTAAGCAAAAATCCCCAAAACTACAACTTTGTGAAAATTTCAGTCCAAGAGATGCCAAAATATCACCTTCGAGATGTCCTCCAAAAATTCCATAAAAAATATGGCTATGATCCTCGCGAAGTGTACATGTCGATCGAGTGCTCACAGGCTGAAATCCAATAACCGTGCACCGAAATAAAAATCAAACAAACTCTGCTATCAAGAAAAATCCACAACATGGAAGGGGTTCAAAGATGCTCCGAAAAACCCAATAAAAATCCAAAATCGAGAGGAATGGTAAATACAAAAATCGAAAGTCTACCTCTCATGGAATCGATGCCACAAAAATCAGCTAAAAACTCCCCCGGGTCAACCCAGGGGAGCCCGTGGATGGTAATAAATTTTAGTTTTTTAAGAAAATCAGTTAAAACAAGTTTTATTTTTCAAACCCTAAAGGGCTAATGCCTTCATCCAATCAAACAAGAATAGGCTCAGGTAACTTTTCGAAATTCGGAAGGAAAACATAGATTTACTGAAATCATGTGTGTGTCCAAAATAGTTTGGGTTCAGGGTCCTGCTATCACCAATACACTACTACCACGAACATAGTGACAGCAACTAGATCAGAGAGAACTCGACGACCCGGGACCACCGTTTACTCAAACGGCTCCCGACACCAGTACAAGACTAGCCACAGCTACCAGCTCCACTTGGCCCCCAAGCACGAGTGCAACATGCATCTTACACTAAAAGATATCCCGACCACTCGGCCCACTACCCGGACGAGAAAAACACTATGTCCAGGCATAGAATGCAAAGTGATGATGTTTAAAGTATAAAAGAACCTAGCCCAAGTGAGGGTTCTCTATTAGTCTGGTTAAATACATGCAAACATATGACAGGGTGCTAGGTCAAAGTTTCAATAATAGCATTTAGTTTAACTTTAAACATAAATAGGGAACATTAACAAACATAATCTCAATATCAACCAAAGTGAACAACATCTCCCTCAAACATGCTCTCAAATAGCATAGGTAACCATAACCGCCAGATAGCTCTCAACCTCATCTGATAATCAGACAACATGCAAGTTCTCAAATTCACTAGAATATACTACATAAATTCAGTAAGCATTAATTCCCCATGACTTAGAACAATTCTCATGCTTATCCCTCAAACACATAAGTTATACATTAACATGCATGCTTACTATCATATAGAATTAGAGAACCGTCCGCCGGTTTTGGAGACGAAAGCAACCCACCTGGATGCGCGCATAGGTCCGGAGTCTAATGAGCCGAAACTGAACGTGGGTAATCCTCAGGTTCCCACGATTCCAATGAGCCCAAAAATACCCGAAAACTCCTCCTGGTCACTAAGATACAAGCCAAACACCACGGTAAGCAAAAATCCCCAAAACTACAACTCTGCGGAAATTTCAGTCCAAGAGATGCAAAAATATCACTTTCGAGATGTCCTTCAAAAATTCCAAAAAAATACGGCTACTATCCTCGCGAAGTGTAGATGTTGATCGAGTCCTCACAAGCTGAAATCCAACAACCGTGCACCGAAATAAAAATCGAACAAACTCTGCTATCCAGAAAAATCCACAGCATAAAAGGGGTTCAAAGATGCTCCGAAAAATCCAATAAAAATCCGAAACCGAGAGGAACGGTAAATACAGAAATCGAAGGTCTACCTTTCGTGGAATCGATGCCGCAAAAAATCAGCTAAAAACTCTCTCGGTTCAGCCCAGGGGAGCCCGCGGACGAAGCGTCGACGGAAAAGATCGGTGTCGAAGGCACGTCGAAGCTCACGATGGTGAGGAGGATGCTGATGAAACAGCTTCTAAAAATTCTCCGGGATCCCAAACATCAAAGAAGAGTCACCGATGAAGGTTTCTGTCAAAAAATCCCTCAAGAAAAAACTCCCAAAACCCCCCAAATAATGGCCCAAGAGGGCTTTTTATAGCCAAAACCAAGGAAATTCACTATCGGATTCGGGCGCAGGAATCCGGCGCCCAAAATACCCCCCCCCGGATCCGTACTATGTGCGCTTGGATTCACCCCGGCGCGCCACGCGTCCATGCGGGGTCTACGGCGGGGCGCACGGAGCGTGGTCCGTGCCAAGGCAGTCTGGTCCGTGCACCCGCCAATGGGCACGCGCCACGCGTCCTGGCGCGGTCCACGGTGCGCCGCGCCCGTCGTAATTGGTGCCTCGACTCCCGCACCGCCGCCCGACCAATCAGGGGCTTCCACGTTTCCCGCTTGGCTTCTTTGCTGGTCCCGGTGCACGAGCAATTGGGCCATGGACCGGCCCACTTCAAAATCGGCCCGTTAGCCCGTTTTGCCCGAAAATAGCCGATTTTGATCGTTTTCGCGCGCTGAATCCAAATCCGATGTCCGTTTTGTAAGAATCCACTTCTAAATTTTGATGAAGGCATCCGGATAGGCAAACTTAATCCAATTTTCGCGCCGGATCCAATCCTAAGGTCTGATTCATGTGCTACCATCTCCAACACACAATAAAGGCCTCTATAAGCCACTGATCACTCCGCAAAACCTCCGCGAAGATCCGGATGATCACACACCTCCTTCCTCCTATTGCTTCCTCATCCTCTTTGCTCTCACCGCTCTCCCTTTACCTCCTCATCGTCGCCGCGGACCTGCTTGCATCCCTACAAGCTAAGATCGGTTACCCGAACTCTGGTATTCGAGTTTCTTTGCGTCTCGCTGTGAGATGGTGTCCTTCCCAGACCCTACACTCCCCCTCGGCCTTCTCGAATCAACCCTCTTCCCCGGCCTCCTTCTTGCCCCGAAGTGAGTTTACCGCTCATCTATCACCTGTCGTGTTGCTTGCCTCTTGTTCCAGCATTTGGATATGTAGATTCCTTCACAAGGACCGCCGTTCGATCTTTGACGATGTGGGTTTTATGTTTGGCTTCCTTCTTGTCCCGAACTACGTTTCCCACTCCAAAGTGGCCAGTCGTGTTGCTTGCCTCATGTTCTGACCTACGGATCTGTAGATCTTGGTCCAATCTGTGTTTGCGGGGTGCTTCTCTATTGCGGGGTGCTTCTCTGTCCGGTACTGTTGCGGCTTCATCTCTCTAACCCAACCTGTTGCGGCGTGCTTCTCTGTCCGGTACTGTCCCGGCTTGCCTATCTCACCTCCCTTATTGCGAGGTGCTTCTCTGTCCGGTACTGTTGTGGGTACATTCCCCAACCTGTCCTGTTGCGGCGTGCTTCTCTGTCCGGTACTGTTCCGACATGCCTTTGTTGCTTTCCTCCTGTTGCGGCTTGCTCCTATGTACTATAATAATTTATATTTATTTTAAAAATTATTTTTATTTATAAAATTATTAGTTTTCTTTTATACTCCAAACGAAAACAGAATTCTCTCTTTCTCTCTCTCTACAGAATTATCTCTTTCTCTCTCTCACTCCTTTTTTGTAAGGAAAATGCTATGTGTACACCCCGAAAGGGGTGTACATCCTACACCCTCACCCATCCAATGGGTGAGGGTGTGTGAAGGGGTCACATCACCCTTCACACACCCTCACCCATTGGATGGGTGGGATGTAGGATGTACACCCCTTTCGGGGTGTACATATAGCATTGCCCTTTTTGTAATACCAAAGCCGCCCCACCACCACCACCACTAATGTTTTCGGACAATGTGCTTACTGCTGCAGAGTACAGAGCGCCCCCTTCTTTTGGCTTTTTCTCTTCTTCCCAATGGAAAAGAACAAACAAAGAAGAGGCCCCTCCCCAGTCCCTCCCTACCAATGGCCCTTATCTTACCTTTCACCTTCTGATTGGCTAAAGAAAAAAGCAACTTAGCACATTATTAAGAAAAGGGAGGAGGGAATTGATGCTTTTGGTTTACGTTTTCATAGAAAAGTGGGTATTTTGTGTAGCTTTTATATTAGTAGGGTTTATATAATTTGGTGTATACTTAGTGAGAACCCATTAATATCAAGAGCATTTAAACACATTCAACATGATTAATTTGCCAGTAATTTAGTGCCAACTTAAAACATTACCACTTACCAGAAAGACATCATCATTTAAAGAGAGAAAATCAGGATGTATCCGGGTACAATTTTATAAAATAAAATAGTTTGATTTATAAAAAAAATACAAATTAAAAAATATTTTTTATATATATCTTAAAAAATATACATCTTATATTTTATTCATTCAATAATAAAATAAATTTTACTAGTCATTTCGAAATAACTAGTGAGAAATATTTTATTCTTGGATGAATAAAATATGTATCATACACTTTTTTGAAATACATGAATAATATTGCTCATAAAAATTATAGTAACGAAGAAAAAAAAAAAAAAAAAGAAAAGAAAAAAAAAAACAAACCCTCGTAAAGAAAAGACTTGTATTTGTATAAAAGAAATTGTAAAACTAGTAAATGTACAAAGCGTTCTCCTTTTTCTAATACGCGTTTTCCTTTTTCTAATAGGGAAAAAAAGGAGTATCTAACTTACACAGAATTGGCTCAACTTACAATAATTGTTCGATTATGAAGATTCTATCTTACACTATCGAATATAAGACGGAATAGTTGAGAGAATACTAGTGTACATGGCGTTCTATCGTTCAAAACAGTTAAGAGAGATTATTGAGCTATGACAAAAGCCACTTCATCTATATCTTCTCATCTATCAACTTGCATTGCATTGATTCTTTAGAAAGATGCAACGAATGACAACACTGCCAACCCCTTCTGCATTCTATTTCTCTTCTCTAAACTAGATTTTCAGAAAAAAAAAAAAAAAAAAAAAAAAGAAGAGAAATAAAACTAGTTATTCTCTAGCATTTTCTCTTCACAGATAAAAAGTAATGACGGAAAATGGAGTAAAAAAAGATCATAGCGAAGTCCCAAAGAAGCTGATAATGGAGATAACAATAAGAAGAGGACAGAAAAAATTATATGTAATTCCAAAGAAAAGGTTACAGGTAATTAATTCCTCTTGCACGGATCAAAATAATTAAAAAAAGAGATGCAATTTACATTACAATTTGTAGGTCTGAATTTTTAATTTCAGCCAGCAGCAAAATATATTACAAAAACAGAGAGGAATGAGTTACAACTCTCCCCACCAAAATTAGATAGAAAAATATTTCCAACCGTTTCTCTTTTTTTTTTTTTTTTTTACATGGATCAAAAAGGCAACTTAGACTGCGAAGGTAGGCCTCTGAATTCTCTAATTTCAGCCATCAGGATCCAAATATATATTACACAACAGAGAGGAGGAGTTGCAACTTGCAACTCTCCTCCCCTTGCCAAAATTAGTCCCCCCAAAATAAGAAAGAAAGAAAGAAAGAAAGAAAGAACAAAGTAGAGAAATTCAAGTGGATTAAAAAACAAAACAAAAAAAAGAGAAGAAACTGACTGACCTTCTTGATCTCCAACCCATCTTTTGCTTCCAAATTAAACTACAGCTAAAAACTTCCAATTCTAATTTCGATCTTCTACCATCATCATCAGCAGCAACAACAGCAGTAGATATATAGACTTTCAAACTCCCCAAACCCTCTCCACAATAAAATTCACAAACTTCCGCACTGTGCTCTTACTCTCACCATCACCATTACTAAGCCCACCAACCCCTTCATCATCATCATCATCATCTTCTTCTTCTTCTTCTTCTTCTTCTTCTTCTTCTTCGTCATCGGCATCATCATCTTCATCATCATCCCTGTCGTGCTCATCATCCGCAATCACAACCCCCTTCTCCTCGGCTGCCGCCGCCGCTGCTTCCTCAACACCCTCCTCCGCAGCCGCTTCCCGCGGCTGCTGCCGCTCTCTACCGCACTTTCCTCGGCGGCGGCGCCCGCGGCGGGGCTCGCGGGCCTCGAGGGCCTGCTCCTCGACGGCGTCGATGATGCGGTGGATCACCTGGCGGTTCGGCGACGCGTCCCACCGCGCCCAGAAGCTCTTGTAGCAGGCGAAGCACCCGCAGCCCAGCTCCGGCGGGTGGTGCCCCGAGCCTCCGCCGCGGCGGCGCCGCCCTTTTCCTTCCCCGCCGACGCCGCTACCGCCGTCGGAGAGGAGGTAGGCGAGGACTTCTTGCTCCTCGGGAGAAAGGGCTGCCGCCAGGGCCAGGACGGCCGTGGGGAGGGCTGCCAGCTGAATCGGAAATTTTGGGGATGCCGGCGGCGGCGGGGGAGCGGACGGGTGGACCCGCCGGCCGGCCTTCCCGTTGTAGAGCTTTTTCATTGTTTCGGAGTCTGCGTCTGCCACCAACCACCGTCTGAAAGAAATGAAAGTGGTTATGAATTATTATGGTTGGGTGTAGGCTGCAGGGGAGGGGTTTAGGACTTAGGAGAGGTTGGCGAGACAAGAAAGGAGTGGTAGGTGGGAATCGGACTTTCCAGTATCGGCTCGGCGGTTGTTGTCGAGGACGGGCGGACGGACGGACGGACGGGCGGAATGATGGGGACGCGCTGCTGGGCGGTCTGCTTCTCTTCTTAAACCTTTTTTTTGGGGATGGAGGGTGCTGGGCCGGGTATTGAAGAAACGGTAGACTGGGTCATCACCACAAGAGGATTTCGGACGGAGTTCTATTTATTTATCTAAAAATCAGATATTTGCTGGGAGAATAAATTATATTAATGTAAAATTTTACTTCATTCAATAAAATATGCTTACTAATTTTTTTTTTTTACTATTGTCAAGTTCGACTATTATTCGTACTTGGTGCCGATTGATAGAATCCAAGGCTCTACGAGACGTTCGGAATGAATGAAGTACTAAAATAATATATAAAAAAAAAGATGGAGTTTTGTATTGACTAAACACTTTAAATTAAACTGATATAAATATTATTAAATTTTAATTTTAATTTATAATTATATAAATTAAAATTAAAATTTAATTTAATTAAAATAGAATAAAATTTAAATTTATTCGATATAAATATAATTTAATTCAGAATTACTAATTCTAGTTCAACTCTATATAGTATATAAATCTTGCAGCCTCTAACTCCGAAAAAAAAAAAAAAAAAAAAAAAAAAACCCATAATTAATGCTAGCCGTGTGTGCGCTTGGGGTGATTCAGGACATGATGCTGATGTCCCTACACAGATGATAGTTTCTTCCGCATTGGTGAGACAATCGAACAATTTTGGAATAAATTATAATTTATATTTAATTTTAAAATAAAGTATAAATTTAAATGGGTTTTGAATTACATACTCAAAATTTAAATTTTTAATTTCATAAGTTTGAATTTAAATTCTAATATAAGTTTGATATTTAAAGATGAGTTTTAACTTTGACTCTAAACTTAAATTTGAATTACAAATTTAAAATTAAGTTCAAATTGTAAGTTTCGATTTGAATTCAAATTTTTTTATTAGAAATTTAGATAGTAAATTCACAATTTTAATTAATTAATTTTTAATTTTAAATTTGAACATGAATTTTTTTTTTCTTATGAAGCCAACAAATTAGGATGATTCATTATTCCATTTTCGATTATGATCCAAATTCATTTTTATTCTGATTTTAATTTTTATTTTAAATTAAATATATCCTAAGTATTTTAAATAAAAGCGTAAATATATAAGCAATAAAAACTATGCAATTTCTATTTCTACACAAATAAAAAACCCTTTATTATAACTAGTATCGGGCCTCTTGAAAATCAAACACATCAAACACAAACCACCTTTTTTTTTATTTTTTTTATTTGAGACTTTTGGATAGGTTTGCAAAAGAAAGGCTTTTTTTTTTACTTTTGCAACTTCAAGCACTCACCCGATGGACCTCGACCCGTACATTTTTTTAATACTCCGAAAATAACTATGATCCGGGCAATCCCGTAGTTTTCTAATATAGATTTTATTTTATTTATTTATTTATTTTTTTTTTTTTTTGTACATCTCTCTTTTTTTCTTATTAGGGATTTGAGCCTCGGGAATGAGGGATCAAGAAGGACGAAGAGGGAGGAAGATGATGAGAGGCGTAGAAAGGGATGGGTTTTGGGCTTGTGTGGGCTAAAAGTAGGGATAGTATTTTTTTTTTTCTAGGTTGGGTTTTATATTTGGGACATGGTGAATTTTTTTTAAAAAAAATTTGAATATAAGTAAGATACTTGCATAAAAGTGTCCCTATATCTTAGTTTTAGTGGCCCCAGCACAAATTCGTGCGCGGCACGTATGCTCGTTTTTAGAAGAAGCCACAACACTCATTTTCTCCTAACGAATACATTCAAGAAAGTACAAGTATATATATAACTACTACATGTGATGAATTTTTAATGTGAGACTAAACATCATATGTGGTGAGCCAAGATTTGAGCTCCCAAATAAAGCCCATTAACATTGGGTCAAGCAGAAAGCCTAAAGGTTAAAAACAAGTTTTAAATTATTCAATAACCAAATAAAATCTAACAGATATTACACTGTTCATGTAGCTGCGTGGAGCAGCAAATTTTTATATTTAGAGATTTTGGGTTGTATCTGTATGACATATGGTATTGATGTATATGTGCAGTGTTGTATATCTATATAGTTATTTTATTTACTCTGATGTGATTGTTTTAGTTGTAACCTACTAGAATTATTGTTCTATGTGGACTCTTAGAATTGCTTATCTTGAAACAAATTCTTTTTGAATGCTTTGTATGTACAAGAAAGTCTTATACACAGCGAACTCTTAGAATTGCTTATCTTGAAACAAATTCTTTTTGAATGCTTTGTATGTACAAGAAAGTCTTATACACAGCGGATTTGTTGACACTCCCAAAAACTTTCGCGGTAATTCGGGACGTGGCATTGAATGTTATTTTGGTCTTATTTCATGGCATAATGACAAGGAGGAGCAGCGGCGTATGGTAGCATTGGGGGCATTTGGGAATAAAGGACGGTGAGGAAGGAGATGTTGGCAGGAAAGGTGGGCTAGGAAGAGGAACCCGAAGGAGGAGGAGGAGGAGGAGGATTGGAGGGGATGAAGGGAAAGAATTTGGAGATTCTCTATAGGAGTTCGATTTGATTCCCATTTCATTCATTTTGTATAAAATACAAGAGAGTATGGATTATTTTTGGTAGAACTTTGATGGATTGGTCAGAATTCCTTCTGTATGAATGGTGATGTTACTGTTTATCCTTTATGTAAATACCTTATAGGTTGTATTTAGTTGTCTTTTATTGCTACTCATTTTTCGTCAAACCTCAAACTTATAACGTGCCTTTTGAGTTTATGAAATTGCAAGCATTCGCGCCATGTCTGGTAATTTGATTTCTTTCAGCACTACTCTGATGATGATAGCAAAACAAGGCCTCTGCTGTTGGTCATTGCCTCAATCGATAAAATGGTTCTAAAGAAGCCACTTCGAGTAGAAAGAAACAAAAATAGTTGGCACAGTCACGTATGTTGGCTGTTCGTTTCGTAGCTCGGTCATCGACAGAAGCAGAATATAAAATGGTTGTTGCCACCACAGTTTCAAGAACTTGGTATTAAGATAAACAATCAGCCAACTATATATTGCGATAATATTGGCGCTACTTATCTTTGCGCCAATCTAACTAGTATTCCACTCTCGTACAAATTATATGGCTATAGATTATCATTTTGTTCATTATCACATATCTAAAGGATCACTTCAGGCTTCTCATATATTATCATTTGATCAACTAGCCGACGCGCTCACGAAGCCATTCTCCGCCAATCAGTTTTGGCTTCTACGATCCAAGATGGGTGTATTTGACGGATTTGCCATGCATCTTGCGGGGCTGTATAGAAGGAAACAAATCTCAATTATATTCAATGGAGAAATCTAATTCTCCTTTTAGGAAAATAAATACAGCAATGTCATAAAAAAAAATCTTTTCAAATCGGCCCTCTTTATAAGGAAGTCGATTGGATCAACCCATAGAAGAAAAAGTATCAAGCTGATTCTCTATACAAATGATGTTGACAGTATTAGACATATGTTTTATTATTTTCTTCTTGTAAAATAGTAACAATATTCTCTCATATGTATTTATCTATCCAGAAAAATAATAAAAGTGTGCTAATCGTTCAACCGGTAGTTTTATTATACACCTCACAGGATCTCGGCCTTACAATAGACGATAGAGTAGTACCCAATGGCTAGGCTTAATTAGAGCTTCATCATTTATATAATGTGGTATTGTATGTATAAATAATGTATGAGATTCCAAATTAGAGTTTTAATTAGATTCATGATAATCTATATTCCAAATAAAGCCAAATCCCATCTTATCCTAATTCAATTAGTATTTGATTTGATTTAGATAAATACGAATCTAAATCAAAACCTAACATTCATGGATTGAGTCAGATTTGCTCGACATACATGATCCGGAACCGATTTAAAACCAACACTTATTTATATGTATGATGTAAATTGTTTTCATATCAATCATTAACAAATTATTAAAAGAAATCAATCGTTCCAAGCGAAAGTGACAAAGAGCTTGGTAGTTGATTTTCGAAATCCGAGTTTGAAGTATAGTTGTTTCACATTTTCAGCTAAGTTTATTTTAAAAATAAACGAAACAGATAGCATAATACATTTCTCTCTTAAAAAAAAATTAATTAAAAGAAAGAAAATAAGATCATATACAACTGATCAAATCAAGAGAAGCTTATTAACTATAGCAACTCTTTCAAGCTCGTTTGCAGGGTGACGTTAGCCATAAAACGGTTGACCTTCTCCGTAGGGTGGAATGCATCCCAAAATAAGTACTTATCGGCGTCAGGGCAGGTGCAGGGATTCTTTTCATTGCACAGGTAGCCCATCTCGAACTTTCCCGTCGCACAACATCCCTCCTCCACATTCTCAATACCTGCTTGTTAATAACACATTAATCATAACTGATGTTATTAAAGAAACTAATCTTGCTATTAAATTTGATCAGCTTTAATGAACATGGCATGCCTTGAATAACTATGGTTAAGTTTTTATGATGGCTTTCTTTTCATCTCTTTCTTGGTAACATTTTATCAATACCAGTTTGAGATCAATTTTTTTTGCTCACATCATTTTGCGCAAGAGTAATGCTCTTTGTATCACTTGTGTTGGCCCCTGTGAATACTTATTCGCAGGCTACATGTTACACAAACGAATCATTGAACACAAAGGTACCGTTTGGTTCGGGGAATAGGAAAATTTTGTTATACCGGGGATAGGTATAGATTCTGGTATTAGCTGGTTTTATGAGTTATATCGGGATTAAAGGAAATTGTGTTTGGTAAATTATATAGGAATAAGGAGAATAAGATGAATAAGAAAAAATTGTGTTTGGTTGAGTATAGAGGAATAAGAAGAATTAATAAGTGATAAATTTGTATATTGACTATTTTGCCCTTTATGATATAATTTATAAATAAAATAATTTATTATATTAATCAACCTAATAATAAATTTAAAATATTATTTAAATTTGTAAAAAATATTTAAAAATAAATAATAAATAATTAAAAGTACTTAAAAATAATAGAAAATTATATATTAAAATATTTAAAATTTTTGATTGTTTTGACTATTTTGCCCTTTAAATTAAAGTTTAAATAGGAGTAAAAATTTTAATTTTTAAATTTATATAAATTTTAAAAAATACATAATAAAAATTAAAGTTTAAGTGGGAGTAAAAATTTTAAGTGAGAGTAAACAAAAATTAATTTTTAAATTTTAAGTGAGAGTAAAAATTTTAATTTTTAAATTTATATAAATTTTAAAAAATTTATAAAATAATTGTATAAATTTTAAAAATTTAAAATTAATAATTTTTTATCAAAAATGAAATAAAATAAAATTTTTAGATTTATTAAAAAATAAGTTAAAAAATTAAAAAATTTTTTAAAAAATTAAAATTTAAAATTTATAAATTTAAATATCTTTTAAAATTCTAATTTAAAAAAATAAAAAAAAAACTAATTTTTATTAGTATGCAAAAGAAAGAAAAAAAAAAAAAATGAAACCCACTTAAGAGAGAGAGAGAGAGAGAGAGGGGAAAGAGAGAGAGAGAAAAGCAAAAAGATGAAGCTCGGTGGAGAAGAGGAAGCATCGATTCTCGCGCCTCTTTTTGTATTCCAGCTATTCCAGCGGGTTCCAGCGTGGGGTGGGAATCCGAATTCCCACCCCTATCCCCGTAATACCGGAAAAGCAGGAATTTCAATTCCTGTTTTTTCGGTTCCCGTCTGAGAACAGATACGGGAATAAGGGGGATATTCCCCCTTATTCCCGTTACCAAACGACGCCAAAGGGTCTCTGCTAACAAATCAGCAGATTTTCAAGAAAATGTTACGGATACTTATAGAAGCACTTATTTTCTAATTATTGAAAGTAAAAATCATTATGAAGTCTAGTTGTTGATTAGTAGTAATTGTTAAAGCAGTGCAGTTAGAGGTGTACATAATTGAAAATGTAGTAATTACAATAGCACCTCTTTTGTTACCTTTTGTGTAATTTCAACTGTTGCAACTAAATTTCTTCTATTTGGTAGCCTAAAGATTTCTTTCTTTCTTTCTTTCTTTCTTTTTTCAATTTGATATTTTGATTCTTAATTGCTATAGCAGTTGTTTGGCTTAGCTTTTAAAAAGTGATTTTAAATTCAAAAGTGATTTTCGGTTCAATAGAGCGTTTGACAATTAAAATTTAAAAATTTGATTCTGAGAATCAGTTTTCTGATTTTCGAAGTCCAAAATCAAAAACAGCTAAAACCTGCTTCTTGAAAACTGATTCTGATTTTACATTTAAATTTTAAATTTTTATTTTTATTTTAGATTTAAAATTTAAAGTTAAATTTAATTTTAAATTTTAAATTTAATTTTTAAAATTTTTAATTTAGCTATTTAATTTAAGTTTCAAATCTTAAATTTTATAATTTTAAATTTTGAATTTCAAATTTATGATAAATTTAAATTTTAAAATTTTCAAAATTTTAAATTTCAAATATTAAATTCTAAATTTAATTATTAAATTTAAATTTAAAATTTTAATTTTAATTTTAGATTTAAAATTTTAAATTTAAAATTTAAATTTTTATTTAAAAATTTAAATTTTTAAATCTCAAATTTATATTTTAAATTAAAATATCAAATTTTAAATTATTTGTGCAAATTTAAATTCAAAATTTAAATTATTTTAAAATAAAATTTAGAAAAAATTATTATTTACAAATAAAAAAAATTGTACTAAACAGTTTTAAAAAATCATTTCAGAAAAATTATTTTTTACCTAAACTCAGTCAACCGCTTTACAGCTTTTAACAAAAATTAATTTTGTAGAAATTACTTTTCTAAAACCTAGGCCAAATGAGCCCATAGTTGGAACTATAGCATAGTTTGATATAGTTCCAACTGCAGTAGTCGAACCTCTTTGTGTGCTTCTACTGTAATATTATGGTTAGATTCAAATGCATTGATCCCACTGCAGTATTTAGATTCGCATGTAGTTAAAACTGCAATACACTAGTGACTATGCCTGATCAAATCGATAGTCCCTTACAGAAGCTATAACATAAAAATAAAAATAAAAATTCTAAAGAAACTCTAAAAACACTATAAGATATGAGCAATGCTACATGTACACCCCGAAGGGGTGTATATCATACACCTCCACCATTTTAATGGTGGCGATATCTTTTACGGGTCACATCGATTGACCCATCATCACACTCCACCCATTGAATGGGTGGGGTGTGTGATATACACCCCGAATGGGGTGTACGGGTAGCATTTTCCATAAGATATATATATATATATATATATATATATATATGCTAGAATACTATCGATAGCATCAAATTATTGGTGCTATCAAGTTTTTAGTCTTTGGATTAAAAAATGTGTGGTTAAGATGATAATGATCTCCTAGGATTTACTAGATGGTTGGTTGAATAGTAAAAATTTTAGAGGACCATTATAATTCCAACCGCATATCTTTTCATCCAACGCCAGAAAACTTGATAGCACCATGGTGCTATCGATAGTATTCTAGCCGGACTATATATATATATATATATATATATAGAGAGAGAGAGAGAGAGAGAGAGAGAGAGAGAGAGAGAGAGAGAGAGAGATGAGCTGGAATGCTATCGATAGCAAATTGGCTCCTTTGCCACCCATTTGTTTTTAATAATGAGAGCTTCAAAATTGACGATCGGTATCGTTGAATATGATTTATACTATTTAAACTATTTAGAAATTAAATTTTAATTTTTTTCGACATTATTGACCTAATAATCAAAGGTTGTAAAATTTGTAATTTTAATGGAAGATATGAATCTTTTACTAGTTTAACGGTGTAAATAATTCTAAATTAAATGAATTTTGGTTAGAAAATTCTGTAAACTATTTAAAACAAGATCTATACTCTTGATTTTGATTACAAGACTCCTATCATCACTTTTGAATGATATTTATTTGCAGCCGTTTATTTTTTTGTCCACTGGATGGACTAGAAAAGAATATAAAAAAAATATGAAATTTAATTTCTAAATAGTTTAAATGGTCTACATCATTTTCAACAGTGCCGATCGTCGATTTAGAAACTCCATCATCGAAAACAAATAAGTGACAAATGAGCCAGTTTGCTACTGATAACACTCCAGCATATATATATATATATATATGTGACGCCCCACTTCCCAGGGGTCACCCATCCTAGAACTACTCTAGCTCTAGCACGCTTAACTCTCCTGTTCCTCTTGGATCTTGCTACCATCCAAAATGCTATAGCCGGGTTAGAGATTTAGTCCTATTATATCATTTATATAGAGGACTAATCCAAATTCCGGGGGTGTCACATTCTTTCCCCCTTTAAGCTCTGACGTCCACGTCAGGCTCAAGCACACTCACAAGCACCAGGCGATGTGAGACTCGTCTCGCTAGCCTTAGCCGACCTTGTGAGGAGCTGCACTCCACTCACAACGGTCATTAGCCGGGGAGCCTCGCTCTACCCGCTATATAACCCTGGCTCAGCCGAGACTCATCTCACATTTCCGGCTGGTGAATGTCTCTGATACCAACTGTGACGCCCCACTTCCCAGGGGGTCACCCATCCTAGAACTACTCTAGCTCTAGCACGCTTAACTCTCATGTTCCTCTTGGATCTTGCTACCATCCAAAATGCTATAGCCGGGTTAGAGATTTAGTCCTATTATATCATTTATATAGAGGACTAATCCAAATTCCGGAGGTGTCACAATATATATATATATATATATATATATATATATATAAAGAGAGAGAGAGAGAGAGAGAGAGAGAGAGAGTCCGGCTACTATACTATTAATAGTACCAAGTTATTTGTGCTATCAAATTTTCTACCCTTAGATCAACCCCTTTGATCATTTTCACCCGTTAGATTTTACTATTTTTCCAACCACCTATTAAACCCAAGAGCCCACTATCATCTCAACCATACATCTTTTAATTTAAGGGTTAAAATCTTAATAGTACCAATGACTTGGTACTATTAATAGTATTTCAGCCTAGCTATATATATATATATATATATATATATATATATATATATATATATATATTATATATATATATATATATTATATATATATAAAGAGAGAGAGAGAGAGAGAGAGGCGCTCCTATACTATCGATAATACCGTAACTCCGGTACTATAGTCTCATTTTCGATCTTTGGGTATTCAAATTAATGATCCACATCGTTAAATATGATCTAAATTTATAAAGTTCTTAGGAATAAAATTTAATTCTTTTCGACATCGTTTACTTAGTAAATAAATTATGTCAAAATGAACGGTGAAAATCGAATAATATTTAAAATTTGAGAATAGGACTTTTAAATTCAAAATTAAGGATGCCAATCTTGATTTAAATAGTTTAAAGTATGTTTTATCAAAATTTGAATAAATTTAGATTCTTTTATACCATTAAATTACAAACTCGTCATTGTAGCCATTGAAAATTAACAATTTTGAAATAATTTGATCATAAAATAAATTTTGTCGAAAAAAAATAAATTTTTTTAAAAATTTTAAATACCTTAGATTATTTTTAACGGAATGAATCGTTGATTTGAATAACCAAAGATTGAAAACAAAACTATAGTACCTTAGCTCGAATACTATCAATAGTATAGGAGCCTAGCTCTCTCTCTCTCTCTCTCTCACTCTCTCTCTCTCTCTCTCTCTCTCTATATATATATATATATATATATATATATATATATATATATATATATATATATATATATATATATATATATATATAGTCCGGCTACTATGCTATCGATAGCACCAAGCACTTTGTGCTACCAAATTTTCTACCGTTAGATCTACTCCTTTGACTATTTTCACCTCTTAAACCATACTATTGCACTAACCATCCACCAAATCCTAAAGAACCATTATCATTTTAACCGTACATCCCTTAATTCATAGGCTTAAAATCTAATAGCACCAATAACTTGGTGCTATCGATAGCATAGTAACCTAGTTATATATATATATATATATATATAGGGTCTGACTATTATACTTTTATGAGTAAAATTCTTTCGCCCTTATAAGTTTTCGACTCTTGAATGAAGAAATGTGCGGCTAGGATTATAGTGGTCCCCCATAATTTATACTATTTCACCAACAACTCACTAAACCCTAGGGGGACCACTATCATCCTAACCGCACATCCCTTCATCCAAGGACGAAAAAGTTATGAGTATAATGGGGTTTATATTCATAAGAGTATAGTAGCCCTACGCTATATATATATATATATATATATATATAGAGAGAGAGAGAGAGAGAGAGAGAGAGAGAGAGAGAGAGAGCTAGGCTGGAATGTTATTAATAGCACCAAGTCATTGGTGCTATTAAGTTTTTAATTCTTAGATTAAAAGATATGTGGTTGAGATGATAGTGGGCCCCTTAAGTTTAATGGGGGGTTGAAAAAATAGTAAAATCTAACGGATAGAAATGATCAAAGGAAATGATCTAAGAGTAGAAAACCTAATAGCACCAAATACTTGATGCTATCGATAGCATAATAGCCGAACACTTTATATATATATATATATATATATATATATATATAGGCACAAATGTATGGTGACACCCTCATCTATTATCTATTTTAAAATGACCTGCTGCACTTTAATTATTTTGATTCATGAGATCCTCTTAACTTTTAAATTTTTGGAATTGAATTATTTTAGTTGCTTTTGTTGAAATGCTTATCACTCGTTTAATTATTTCAGTTTTGTTTGCCAGAATATAATTATAATTATTAAATTTGATGAAATCATTAGTGAATTTGACAAAATTTCCTCTTTTTTTAAAACTCAATGGACCACTTAATTTCAAAAATTTTGACCTACAGTTGAGTGGACTCCATACATTTATACCAAGATTCATTGATCCGAATAAATCTTGAACGTGCTTATAAAACTTACCATACGCAGAAGGGTTCTGGATAATCGACAGCAGGCTATTGTAAACAGATGTATATCCTAGCTTGATCCCAGGCAACGTAGCAGACAATTCCTCCATCATGTCTTGCAGCTTCACATTGAAGTCCCTCGCCACCACATTGTACTCCTCAATGCACTCCCCACCATGCAAAATATTTGTAGTTCGCTCCAGCGGCAAACACCCCATCGGGCTGAGCCCCGCGAACACTATCATGCGAGCACCCAAGCGGTAGATTTTGGTCAGGAACTCTGCAGCGAGACCAACGAGGAAGTCCTCAAACTCGTTGACGGTGAACTGCGCGAACCGGCCCGTGATGTAGATGAAGTAATTCTCAAGGAAATCGTTGGTACCGATGCTCATGATGTAGACGGCTTCGTTGATGATGTACTTGGCCCGTGCGCGGCCGACATAGCGCCGCAGCTGCTCTTGATACTGCTGGAAGTATTCTACCTCCTTCCATAGAGGTATCACCTTCTGCATGCGCCAAGAGATTGCAAGAAATGTATGTTATACATGTTGGCTCATATGGTTTGGTATTACTGAGACAAAAGTGGATTTTATACGGTTGCTGGTGAAATGCTCTGGCCGTGCATGATACTATATATGCGCCCATTTTTAGATTAGAACAAATAAGGAAAATACCATAGGTTTCACAAAATACTGCTCCTATATATTACTACCAGAAATGCCAGTACGTTGTAAATTCAAAAAATGAGTGTAAATTTTATAGTTCTCAATTTAAAAGTTCAAACAATATTTTAAAATTTTAATATTAAAAATAAAAATTTATAAAGCTAGCGTGAAATATTGATCTTTTGATGAAGAGATGTAAGATTTATATATATTTTTTGATGTACAAATAATATTTTTCTATTACTAAATGTTGGTATATTTATACTGGAAGGACAAACTAATCAAAGCCTCCACTTTATATATGCATTGCCTTAGTGAGTAACGCATGCATAAGAACAAATATACTAACTTCCCTATTATAATTAGCAAAGGACTTGATGGTTGGTATCTTAGATTTTAAGTTCGAAACTTAGTTTCTTTATATTTCTAGTTAAGTTCATTTCTACATGAAAAAACAAAGTGGGTAGCATGCTTATAGTGCACTGAATCTTTGCAAACAGACAAGATTATAGTGTGAGATGATGGTCGGCACTTTTGAATAGTATTAGACTGATTTGGAGCTGTTTTAGCGTGAAATTGATGCAAAATCGGACACCAGAAGTGAACTCAGCTGAAACTAAGGTTCCCGAGTTGTTTCGAACACCCATAGGGCGTAGTGGGAGCCCAAAAGTGCTGAGTTGATGCTTGACGTGGTTTCATATGATCTGGAACATGGACTAGACGTCCGAAAGTTCTAGTTAGTGATTCCGAATGCCCACTTGCATTGTAGATGGATCCGAAAGAGGTTTCGAGCGCTCGGAAGTAATGTGTCGGATCGTTGGCGCTAACCATTGATTCCAAAAGCTCGAGCTGTTAGAAATACACAATCAATTCACTTAAAGCATACAAACACAGTGCCAACGTGTCTCGACCGGACTCAACTCATCTGAATATTAGGTATATTGTAGGGCCTTTTGCCATTGGGTCTTTTGTGGACCGCAACCCCACTCAACTTATTGAGCTCACCAAACTCAACTTATTAGTTTTCTGGGCCTATTGCCACGGGGCAAGAAGTTGAAATTATTTTTAATCCATAAATAAATAGCCAGCAATCCCCCCGAACACCTGCACCGTGTGGGAATCGAACCCGTGCTACTGCCTCTGACACCACTTGTCGGATCGTTGGCGCTAACCATTAATCCCAAAAGCTTGAGCAGGTAGAAATATACAATCAATTCACCTAAAGCGTACAAACACAATACCTACGGGTCTCGACCAGACTCAATCTACCTAAGCGTTATGTCTATTGTTGGGCCTTTTGCCGTTAGGTCTATTTGGACCGCAACTCCACTCAACTTATTAGACTTACCCAACTCAACTTATTAGTCTTCTGGGTTTTATTGTCACGCGGTAGGAAGTTGAATCTATTTTAACCTGTAAATAAATAGCCAACAATATGGACGCTCAAAAGTTTAGGTAAGGGCAACTGAGTTGCAGAGTAAAACGGTGAGTAGGTGAGCCATTGTTAGGTTCAGACGTAGGGGTCTGGGCGCCTGAAAGTGTGAGGGTGTAGCTACGACGGATTTGGAGTACAAGCTGGAGATGCCTGAAACCCTTAGACTATGAGGTTTCGGACGCCTGAAAGTAGTTCCGGGCACTCCAATTGATTCCCAGAGGTGGATCTGTGGATTATTTGAGAGCTTTTTTCGTGATTGTTGCAAGCCTATAAATAGGCAAATTCTTTCAGAGAACTCCTTATTTGGCTGAGCAGAGCTCGTTTCTTCTCATTTTTTTTCTTCCTCCGTTCTACCTTGGTAGAGTTTAGGGCTCACTGAATAGGGCCTGGAAGTTGATCTTCTTGGTTGTTGATAACTTGAGGAGTGTACGTAGTTAAGTGGCAATGCTGTGGAGTGAGGAGGAGGAGAGTTTGATTTTGTTTTTCCTGCATGTGGTATTGGAGCTAAATAAAGGATATGTTTAAAGATTGAAAATTAGATTTTTATTGAGATTTTGATTTAGCAGTGGAAACTTGAGGATTTTATTGATGATTTAGGAGCTGAATATTGAGTGTGGTTTTGTTGCAGTCCTGTGAAGAGGTGTTGGGAGTACGTTGTTTCGAATTCCTTCCTCTCTTGGAGCTTGTCCAGATGGGTATATATCTTTTTTTGATTAAACAGGGTTAAACCCTATTTGGAGGAGTTACATAAGAGGCAGTTGAGGCCCCCCTCACAGGTGAGGGGAAGAGCCCAAGGTTGAAAAACATACACCGACACTCCCAACCTCAAAAACCTGGCTAACCATACTAACATGAGAAGCGACGACGAGGCAGCCTAGCTCGGCGCCCAAAAACTCAAAAACGAAATGCGAAAAAGACACCCTAGTGTTCACACTGCATACAAGGATGCCCAGATGAAACAACAGCAGCTGGTAGGTGTCGTTTACACTCGGCGTCGCCCCGTATCCTGGCACTCAAGATGGGTATATATCTTGTCACTGAAATCTGCGAACTAACCTCTATGTCTAAATTTGCATAATTTAGTTTAAGGGAAATGATCTGTTGATTTATGTGATGATAGTATTATTTTGGACATCTACTTAATCCTAATGAGAAGATTCCTGTTGATTTAAGCTATACATAAATATCTAGTATTTTCATTATATTAAACTATTTTTTTGTCCTGATTATATACTATAAACTGTTGAAATATAAAAGATGCACGGAGGCACACAATATGTGAAACATGTAAACGATGTCAGGAAGCACATGATATGTGAAAAAAAAAAAAAAAAATGCCGAACGATTGATATAGTGTGATAGATAGTGACAAGTGATAGATAGTGGTAGAGCACGTGGGCAGTTGATTGTGATCTTTTTGATAATCGCATTTTGATTATAGCCTGTAAAAGCCAAATTCAGCTTGACAGTGATGTGATATGGATATGATACTCGGTTGGGATCGCACTCTTGAAGTGGCCCTCCGGAGGCTAGCCTAGTGATATAGGTGAGACAGTAGCTTGCATATAGCGGATCACTGTAGGTGGGGGCACATGAGGCGGCGCAGGCTTGATTGGATCTATGAGTCGGTCATTGTGATTAGGTAATACAACATTATTTTATTCAGTTGTCCTAGTTGGTGCATATGATATATGATTTATTGTTTTTCAGTATATAGTTGTAGAGGCATGATAGTTGCTTTACTTTCAGTTCAACATATCCTGTTACTCATTCAGCCCATTTTACTATTGATATCTCTAGTAGACCTGGTGGTGTAGGTCGTCATTGTCGTCGACTATACCCACTAGTGACTATTTTTCAGTAGTTTTCATGAATTCTTATTGTTGTTTTTTATTTTATAGCCCTCATTGAAGGCATACGATCTAGATCAGGGGATCATGGGCTAGATATCATTTCCTACCCAAATTTGCATGTGCTAAATGAGGACCACCAATTGTTCATATTTTATAGCAGACTATACATGTTGAGCTGGGAAGACTAGTAGATTTGTACTATTATTTTGGATTGTATGGTTGATATATATACTGTTAGATGTATACCCTAAAAGTCAATCAGGCCGACACATGTATTCTTTTGATGGTATAAATTTGCATTTAACTTCATACATTATGAATGTATTTAGGTTTTTTATTTTCATTTATATTATGTATATGTTCATAAATTGTTCAAGAAATTAATAAAATGATGATACGTACTCTCAAGAGTTGAAAATTTGATATATGTATCATTAGTGATTAATTCCTAAATACTCCCGATCGATGGATCATCACGGGGACAATGATTGATCGGGTCATATTGGTGCACAAGTCATTTCCTTTTTAGGGTAGACGAGCCTCAAGTCAATAGTGTGGGTACACTAGAGTGAATGTGCAGGTGATTGTTAGAGAACAAGAGTACCGAACGCGGGACCAATACGAGAAGTCACTTGGATGTCTACTAACTCGTCACTAACTTATTCGATGTTGCAGTTGTATGACCGATCTTTTGACCTACGGTGCCTCGACTATTCACAATGGGGTTGCTGTAGTTTGACTGTACATACACTTGATCTCTAACTATTTGGATCATTGTAGTGCATGTTGGTTGTAGTTGGTTCGTTGTAAGAATAGAGTGTGCACCTATATGAAATCTATCGCCCTTGGTAGAAAAGAGAGTTAATCCTATATAATTTATGAGAGTTTAGAAAATCTTGGGCAGGGCAGAGTAAAAAATGAAAAGAGTTTTTGATATTAGGCCTCCGTCTAATCAGGACTTATAATAGAAGTACTGTATCACACGCTAATTGCACCTAGAGATTCAGTATTCTATTATATTGGAATGCCACTATATGATCCTAGGTGTCACATGTGGATTATGGGACCCACGAGAGTTATTTAGATGATCGATTATTTTTATTGGGCTCAGTTGGAATTGTTCCGACCCACTGAAAGGAGTTTCAGTGATATTATTGATGGTGATCACAATATATCTTACAACCAGATAGAATAGAAACTATGGGGTCACATGTATAAAAGTTTGTGACTGATCGGATGGTTGAATCGTTATTTTTGAATCGCCGGACGACCTAATTGTTAATATGTTGATAATTGGACTAATTTGTAATTATTATAAATTAGTGATATTAAAGTGCAAATGTTGTAAGAAAGGACTAACTAATAGTTAGTGAGTTATGAGAGAACTTACGTGCAAATATTGCATTATTAATTTGATTTGATCAAATTAAGATTGAGTTCGAGTCGAATTAAATTGAGATTTAATCGATCAAATTGATTAGGAATAAGATAAACTTAACCCTAATATTATTCTTATCCTTAATGGTTGTAAAAAGGAATTTGTTTTTTAAATATAATAGAGATTTTGGAAAACCTGTCTCCTCTTTCCTTCTCTCCATTTTTTTTCTAAATATCCACACGCAAATAAAAATGTTTTCTGCAAAATAGCTAGCACCCCAATGAGGATCAGCAACCTCATGTGGATACTTGTAGAGGCCGAATGTGTGTGCGACTTCAAAAGAACCAAATTCAACAATCATCATATTGCGGTGTAGATCTCACAGCGCAAATGTGAAAAATCAGATATTTCTTCTCTCTTTTTTAATCTTCAATATATTAGGGATCATGTTTTGCATGTTTTTGAGATTGGATCTCGAGTTTTTGAAATCGAGTTTTGTTTGATTTTTTTTTCCCGCTTCGTTTTGTCATATGCATAATCTAACATGAACAGTAATGGCTATACTAGTATAGATGTACTGAACTGTGATACTTGTTATATATATACACTCCTATTGCATATGTTTTTGGACATATTAGTTGTAGACGCTTCGTATGTGTGGATTGTGTCGTCGTCCGTTCGTCAGTCTGTTGGCATATCTGATGGCTTCTGCTGTGATTTGGAAAGACTATATTTCTCTTTAAAAAAAAAATATTCTAGAGAGATACAGAAGTTCTCATAAAATATATTTCTTTTTTAAATAGGCTTATTGAAATAGAGAACCACCCTTTAGCTTGCGCATCTATTATTCTTTGAAAAACAATTACATTAATAGAGCGTAAAGGGCCTTTTAAGTAAAGAAAGATTGGAATAAGTGAAGAAAAAAAAAAAAGATTTTCGAGGTCCAAATACATAAGCTTCAACATTTAGCTTTCAACTAAGCTGATAGAAAATTTGTCGGTAAAAACTTAATACAACACCATTCCAGATAGTCACATTTATCAAATAATACTATATCTTATAAATGACTCTTACTTTAATAGAACCATAAACCTATATTTTTGAAAGCGTAATAATCTATATAAAGATATTATAATTAAGCTTTTATTGCAAATTTAGAGGTCTAACTTTTAACAAGAAAATTTTCAAAAATCAAACTAATGTTATGTCAAGCCTTATTGAATTTTTTTTTTTCCAATCAAGCATTTGTTTTAAAAAAAATTTATAATCTAGTTTCATTTGGATAAATTAGAATTAAAAATAATTTAATAATATTTATGTGTTAATTAAGGAAGAATTTTTTTTTCTCTCCTACCTACTATCTAGCTATCGCCACCATCTCTCTCTATCTCTCTCCTCCCTACCCACTCACTCACTCTCTATCTCTATCCCCTCCCCACCAGCATTCTCTCTCTCACTCTCTTTCTCTCTCCCTCCCCCTCCCCAACCCTACCCTACCCCCACACCCTACACCCCAATATCTATCGCCACCATATCTCTCTCTATCTCTCTCCTCCCACCCACTCACTTACTCTCTATCTCCCTCCCCTCTCCACCAGCATTCTCTCTCTTTCTCTCTCTCCCTCCCACCCTCTGCCCACTCCCCCTCCCTAGCCTGCACACACACTCTCTCATCTTTCCACCTACTAATATTTAATAATAAATAATTTTTATAATAATAATAATATTTAACCATTAATATATAATAATTATGAAATTTGGATGTATAATTAAGTTTTAGGGATGAAACTTTTTATGAATGAGTGATGTAATAACTGTGAAATTGAAATCCAAATTATATTAAATTTTAAATTTGAATTTCGAATTCTGAAAGGTGTAGCTCGAAAAATAGCTAACTTCGCAAAATGAGACCCAAATCCGATGAAATAAAATCACTATTTGAACAGTCAGATCATGTTGAATGTTGTGGTGAAGTCCGATTTTTATTTCGGCAAAGCGAAACCACGAAAAATATTGCAAAATAAGGCATTTTTCGATAGTTTTTATGAAAAAGGCTCGACATTTTATATATCGTTTTGCGTGAAACTTGATGGAGAGGTATTACAATGCAAAACACGAATGTTGTGAAGGACTTAGAAGAAAATATCCAAAATTTAGGGACTAAACTGCCTCTTTTACAATATGTATATAGGTGCATTTAGGGTATTTAAACCCTAGCCCCTTCTCCTCTTCTTCTCTCAGCCCTTCCCCCTAGGGAAGCCCTTCCCTACCTGCGCCACCACCACCCCAAGCGCTGGTGACCTCCTCCGGTTGTTGGAAACCAACTAGCAAGCCACAACAATCCCCTCTCTCCCCCTCTCTCTCGGGTTGCATTGGATCCGAGGTAACCATTGATGGCCGCACCACAAGAAGACCTTAGCCGCCGCCTCTCCCCGCCTCTATGGTTGACCTCCGGCGACCCTGGGAGCGTTTCTAGTGCTGCTCCGACTTCCCCTAATCGCCACCATGGCTCAGGCTCAAGCTGCGCACGAGGATGCCCTAAATGGTCATACCCTTGGAATCTAGAGCCTCCGCGGCCGTCGCCGTCCCCTGCAGTCGCCGCCGACCTCCTGAGACTAAGGGCCTCCCTCCGGCGCTACCCTGGCACCCCTGGCCACCGCCATGGCTTAGGCTCAAACCGAGCCTAAGGAAGCCCTAGTTCGGCTGCGGGCTCCCTAGCGCCGCCGCCGCCGCTTTTCGTCGGCGGCGATCACCTCTCTCGGTCTTCTTCGACCGACCTCGACCTCCCATAGCCGGAGCTCGACATCGCCGGCCACCAGAACCTGTGGTGTTGAAGGCTCGGCTCCAACAGGCTCGGGCAGGGACTTGTGGTGGTCGAGGTACCTGTTCCGAACATTCCCGCCGCCGGCAACCCTCCAGTAATGGAGCACGATCCTCCTGGGCATCCCTACAGTGCCATGCTACCTTTCATTGCAGTCGGATTGGCCTACCGATCGCTGGACATCCGTTGTCGCTCCCAAACACATAAAAACCAACAATATATCTTGCCCCGACGCGCTTCACGATGCTCGAAATCGCTTCAGACAGCGAGCACGGGTTCCAGAGCATTGAGACCCTTAGATTGGCGTTGTTGGTTTGATTCCAAACATGGAATCTGTAGTGCTCCGACTTTCGCAAAAGTGGCAAAGTTCGAATAAGAAACCCTTAACATGCCTAAAATATAGGTAAGATGAGCTGAAGCAAGTTTGGTTCGAAGCTAAGGGCATCCGGACCAAAGTTGAATTAGAAAGCGAGCTTGAAAAGATCAAAATTTGCAAAAGTTCAGATTTTAAATAGAGTATCGGTACCCCAATCACGTATCGAAACCCCATAGAAAGCAAGAAAATCTAGCTCTCGGATTTTTGAGAAATCGGGGGAAACGTACCGGAACCATCACATGCGTACTAGTACCCTAGCCCACGTACCAGTACCCCAGTCCGTGTACTAGTACTCTAAGCCCCTGACAACACAAACAGGATTGGTTAACCATGGTTAAGTGGAGGGTTTAGTCGGGGTTAGGTGAGCTTAAAGCTCTTTCCCTCACAACCAAACACCCATTTTCACCATTCTCTCTCATTTCTCGCTTCTCTTTCTCTCTCTTGAAGTTTGGGAGAGGAACCCTAGCTTGGAAGGTTGAGGGGATTGATCTTTTGGGAGGCAAGAAACTTGAAGGAAGCTTCCAAATGAGGATCTTGGAGCTATAAGAGCCCTCTTCTCCACGTTTTTGGAGCAAGAACAAGAGGTAGGGTTCTAGAATTTAAGTAATTTTGAGTTTTTATGGATTTAAAAGAGATAAAATGATCTCTTATTGACTTCTATCCCATTTTTAGGAATTTTCTTGGAGAGAAAGTAGATCAAGCCCAAGCTCTTGCAAGAGGAACTCAAAGGTAGAGAATTTCATCGAAAATGGTGAACTAATTCTCTTTCCCTTTGCTTTTCTATGATCTTGAAGTATAGTGTAAGAGTAGAAGCATTTAGTGCATGTATATGTGCTTAAGATTTAGGGTTTTAGCCTTATGTAATAAAAGTGGATTTCAAGGTTTAGGCTTGCTTGTTGTGGACAAGAAAACCTAGATGTAGGTTACATATGAAAATGGACTTAGGAGAAATCTAGGTCATACTTTGTGTGAAATGGAACTTGGAGAAAACCTAGGTTGAATTGTGTGGCATTGGACTTAGGAAGAATCTAAGTCATGAATTGTGTGGCATTGAACTTAGAAAAAGATAACTTAAGGCAAGCATGTAGAGTATAAACTCTAACTTAGAAACATAGATCAATGAACTCTAGATTAAGGGTGATATGCAACATAGAGTCAATGAACTCTAGGTTAAGTCTGGAATGGACATAGAGTCAAAAAACTCTAGGTTAAATGTGGTATGAAAACATAGAGTTAATAAACTTTATGTTAAATGTGGAATGAGAACATATAGTTAATAAACTCTAGGCTAAATGTGATTTGAACAAATGGTGTCCTTGAGACATCGTGGCACCCTAAGGCTATGTTTGGTTAGGGGATAAAGGAGGGATAACTTCTTTATCCCCCTTTAACCCCCCAACACAACAAAAAAATGGGGGGATTTGTTATCCCCCTAACGAGCTATTCTAGAATAGCCCGTTAAGAAGGGAGGATAACAATTCCTCCCATTTGTAGAAACAAGGTTGTTCCCATCCGTCCCATCCGGGAATAACCTTGTTTTCATCTTTTTTTTTTTTTTTTTTAAAAAAAAAATTCAATTAAAATTTATAAAATTTTTAATTTTTTTTTTTATAAATTTTAAAATTTTTAACTTTCATTTTTTATAAATCTAAAAAATTTTAAAATTTAAAATTTAAAATTTTAAAATTTTAAATTTTAAATTTTATACAAATTTTGTATACATAAATTTTAAAATTTTTTATAGAAATATTTTAATTTATACAAATTTAAAAATTAAAATTTTTGCATAATCTTTTACACATTTTTTGAGATAATTAAAATTTAAATTTCTAATTTAGAGAAATTTTAAATTTTATAACTTCTTAAATTTGTAACTTTAATTTTTAATAAATTTAATAAATTTTAAAATTTATACAAATTTTAAAATTTTTAACTTTAATTTTTAAAAAATTAAACGGTATTATTTACTAAAATATAAACTTTAATTTATACAAATATTAATTATTATTTAATTAATATTTTATATTAATTAATTAGATAAAATATTATTATTTTAAAATTATAATTATTCTTATTTTTTCACTATTCTCGCTTATTCGCAGAAATGAACCAAACACAATTTCAGCTATTCCTAAGAATAATTACAAACCAAACACTATTTTTGTTTTATCCCTGACTATTCCGGAATAGCAAGCTATCACAGGGATAAAAAAATTTATCCCCAAGCTCATAATCCCCGAACCAAACGGTACCTAAGGTTGTAAACATAGGGTTAATGAATAAGTATAAGTGAGTTGGAGTCTATGGAACATTTTGTAGCCCTAGAGTAAAGAACTTAGGGTCGAATGGGCAAAGTGAATAAATGAAATAACTCCAACTTAAATTGATGTCCTTGGGGCATCCAAGTTATCTTAGAGTAAATAACCTAGGGTAAAAGAGTAATGGAAAATGGCATCTTCGAATTTGAGACTCGTAAATTAGGAGCGAAACTCCTTGGGTAGAGGCCCATCGGACGAGATACTTCCGGAAGGATTAAAAGCAACTAAAATGAAAATTGGCGCCCAAGTGGCATGATTGAGGCCCTAGAGTAAGAACTTAGGGTTAATTGTGAAATGGTGAGTAAACAAGAAACTCTAACCTAAATTGGTGTCCTAGGGGCAACCAAACTATCCTAGAGTAAATAACCTAGGATAAAAAAGAAAAGGTAAGCTTCCGGAAGCATGAAGGCAAAAGTGCCAACAGGAAGAGCTGAGCATATTTCGACTCCCGGGGGAAGTGTATGAGCAAGACTCAGCTTCCCAAGTGAATGAGTGTCAGGGTGCCTTAAACTCATTCGAGGGAAAGGAGGAAAGTGCGTTAGCAAGACTCAGCTCTCCGTGGAAATAGAAGTGTGTGAGCAAGACTCCTTCCTGAGTGAATGAGAGTGCGTGAGCAAGACTCAACTCTCCGTAGAAAAGACGACTCAAAAAGGGCACAAGCAACCGCCTAGTAGAGAGGGTTCCGCGCATATGTCGGCTCTCTACGAAGCACAATTATGAAATCTAAATCATAATATGATTAGTGTGACCGGCAGCGGTCGGGTTAGTTGTAACCCTTTAATAGCGGCATAGTGGTCAGGATATAGCTTAGTAGAATTGTGGCATCGAGCATGAACTAGTAGTGTAGTGATTTACATATTAGCATAGTATTTACAGCTTTCCATATTATCTTGCTACTAATGCTTCCATTGAACCAAGAGGTGTAGAGCATATTTCTCGCACTACAACAAAACTATATTATAGTGACATTTTTAACTGTCCCTAAAATCTAAAAAAAAAATACTTCTGGTAAAAATACAGACACTTTTTATAAGTGTTGCTATATGTGCAGTCGCTAGGGTGTATAGCAACACATTATTATAAAGTGTCCCAAAAATATGTTCGTATAATCTAATTTTGAATATAGATTGGGAATTTACATAAAAGTGTCTCAAAAATGTGTCTATATAACCTAATTTTATTGTAGTATCGGTGGATAAACCCACTTGGAACTATTCGTAGTTCTCACATCCTATTGATGACCATCTTTACAGGTCCAGATACATCCAGTAAGACACACGACACGGGCAAGAGCCCAGCAGTATAGAGACCTAGAGGGTCTAGCAGTACTATAACATTTTGTATTATGGAGTGAACTTTGTATTTGGTGAGGATATTAAAGAGAAAAAGTTATAACAAATTGTTATAGTTCATGCTCATTCCAGTTGTGTATTTCAGCTTTATTCAGTTGTATGTATGTTTAAAGTTGAATGTTCAGTTTAGCAGTAGTTTCGCTCTAATATTGTATCTCGTTATACTCATTGTATTGCTTGAGATGGTTGTTCCGTTCTTTTCGGGTATAGAGAAATCATGCCCGATTGGCGGGTCTGTTGATGTGCCCGAACTGTTCCAAATTGGCGGTCTCGGGGTGTGACAAAATCGTTGGATCTAAAAACCTGTTCTTTTTAGTATATGTTGTGCAATTATCGCATGGATAGGGGTCTTTTGGCAATTGTGACTCGTGGGCTGCCTTGGGCGGCTGGGAAACTATGGTTAATGATTTCTGGACTGGTCGTCCAGATCCGATTTGCGTTACGGAGCACAAATAGGGCTTCACTACATTTTTCGGCAAATTGTCGATCCGTAAATCACAGTTTGGCATTGAGAATCATGTTCAAACATCATGGAGGCTCAAAATCTGTCTTTGGATGGGTTTATATTACCTCCAAGATGTTCAAAATAGTGAGTAGGCCTACAGTGGGTTCCAGTGTCAAATCGGCACTTTTTGGGAACCCCCGTGGCTAATTTTGAATTTCTCACACTCGACTTGCGTCACTTGGCGTGCGGCTGTCCTGGCACTCAAAAGAGAGTGTCTTGAGATAGCAAGGATGATGTTCGGAATGTTTCGAATCACTCCGGGGCAGAACCAGACCCTAAAACGCTATATCGGGCAATATTAGGCGCGAACTCTTGTCGCGTGGGCTGCTGTTCACAGCAGTTGTTGGACTTTTTTTGCTAATAGTTTGGTAAGGTTTGACCTCCAATTGCAAAAAAAAAAAGGCTTTGGGTGGTTCCGGTGCTGAAATGGGCATTTCGAAAGCTAAATCGAGAATCTTGGGTTCCTAATATTTTATTTTGCCGCACTTTTTGTGCGGCTGGTCCAACGACATAAAGATCGGTGTCTTGGTACAGCGGGTTATCTAATGAGACCTATGTTATGTCTTGAGATGTTCGGAGGAACTAGTTGAAGATCACGGTGGGTTAGGTGATGCTTTTTGCATGGTTCAGAAAATCGGTTAAAGAAACCAATGTTCCGATTATTATCAGATTATGTTATTGGCGACTTAGGGTCGCGGCTGGTTATCGATTATTGTGAGAGCCCAATGGATTCTTGTAGAGTTGGCTTAGAGGTTGGTCGAGTCTTTGGAGGTTGTTTTGCAAAATCGATACTCCGGGAATATCATGATGCACTTTAGTGCAGTATAGATGTGTTGAATAGTCTAGTGGACACGTGGGAGATTTACTAACACACGATATTTATGTCTAGCTTCTTTTGGTGCCTAGAGGCATTGGCAGTGTCGTGGACTCGAATAGTCGATATACAGGTGGTTATTTCAATCCGGAGTTTAGCATAGTATAACCTCGCTGGGTACCATATTCGACTGGACCCTTATTGGATACTGCACACTTGATCTCATATTTATGATTATTCATGATTAGCACCATGATACCTTGATCTCATCTTATGTCGCCATAGTGACACCTTGATTCCACATTTTACTATTTTCATGATACTTTGACTTAGCGCTTATATATCAACTTATATGCCTGCGACTGTGACCATGACTGGTGGTTATTAGTTATTTGATCTCGCACTATATTACCATCATGCTATTTGCCATTGCATATCTGGGATTGTGGTTGATTGATTATTATTTATCAACTCATGTATTTACATCTCATCGTGCTTATCTGATTTCACCTACTCATGATTTCTTGGACTGTTACTATTCGTTCTGGATTCCTTACTTCAGTTATTGCATGACTCGTAGAGTAGGTGACTGTGATTTCTCAGTTGATGTAGACTTGATTTACCACTCTTAATTGGCTTGAGTTGCCACTGATGATTTATTGTGATCACGATTAGGAGTTCTCGGCTTAGTGCCGGTTGTCGGTCGTTGGACTGTGAGCATTGGGTATTTTGCATAGTTATTGTGATTCTGATTGGGAGTTTCTCGACTTATTGTCGTATGTCGGTCGTTGAACAACGAGCATTGAGCATCTGCATTGTATTCACCATGCGCCTGCTGCAAATGTCACATACACCTACGGATTGGCTCCCGCCGTGGTGTTTTTTACCAATAGAGTGGTCTGATCGATCTGTGAGCCCCTTTGGCTGTACTAGTGGATACGGGATTGTCTGTCAGCTTTGGCTAGGTGCTTAGCTATGGCATTAGCCTGAGGTCTCTGTGACCAACAGTGACACGATTGAGTACTTTCGAGATACTAGTATGACACGATTGGGTACTTTCGAGATACTAGTAGATTAACGCATCATTTTATTACAACTGTTCTACTTATTTCTGCATAACTACTAGTTCAAAATTTGATATTGCACTACATATCTTGTAGACCGTGATCAGTACTATATTCTTATCTTAGCGTTCCATATGACCATGTTAATTACTTGTTTACATCTCAGTAGATCGATGTATTATTTGTTTCAGCTGCTTCGTTTTTCTGTTTATTCCTGGATTAGCTTAGTATTGCTTTTCATATCCCATATACTATGATCAGTATATGCTCGTATTTCAGTTTTGTTAGATGTGATTCAAAATCAGAATCGCTTCGATATTATGATTCAGGTTCGCCGACGGCTTAGCGGTGCGATGAAAAATTTTGTGGACGTCTGTGGTGGAAGCGAAGGGCTCGGGCCGGTACGGATCCGATCCGCTAAGGAAAAACCCTAATTTCTCTTTTATTTGCCCTAGAGTGAGATCGAGCGATTGTACGAAGAAGAACTCTTGTATTCCCTCTTTTCTACATAGTGAAACCTCTCCTCTTTCGTCCGTGGTTTTTTCCCTGCAAAGGGTTTTTCCACGTAAATCTGTGTGTTAATTCTCTGTCGTGCAATTTTGGTTTTACTTTTCTGTCGTGATCGCCAATTGATTTTGTTTAGTTTGTGCGCTCGTTGCTAACAAGTTTCATTGATTTTTCCTACTCATTACTTGATGATATTAGCTGCTCATTACCTACTAATATTTACTGCTCAAACTTGCCGATTTTACCTACTCATTTCATGTTTATTATATCTGCTTATTTACCGTCGCTTATGGTGTACCAGTAGGTACGACTTGCTGGTCGTCGCCTCGTTGTACCCATTGGAATACATTCAATTATATCTCACGCTTCCTATTTTACACCTTTTTATAGGTTCTTCTGATTGTGGGATAAGGCGCGATGTCGTGAGGACCAATTGATAGAGCGGTCTTGATATTGAATAATGATTAGATAGATCGATGGACCTGTTGATATTTTGTATTTTGTTGTTGATGACATTTCAGGCTATGACTTGATCCCTTTAGTATACATGTATGGATGAGTTATGTTCAGTTATGCAAATGATTGATTGATGTATATTGATTGTAGTCGTGCGTGTATAGGAAAGATTCTGTCCGTTTGGACATAAAAACTTTATGCACGTGGCGGATCTGTGCTCGTCATGAAAAAATACTTTATGTTTTTTAAACTCTGAAAAAAAAAATATTGATCCATTTTTTGAACCCCAGGACGTGACATAATATTTAATAGTAATGATAATAAATACTATTATTACTACATTATAATTTTTTATTATTATTTCTACTACTATTACTATTATTACTAGTACTTAATTTGACTATACAAACTAATATGATTAAATAATTATAGTTATTTAAAAATTTTATAAATCAAATGATATTTATTCGAATTTATTAAAATATTTCAAAAAAATATGTGGGTTGAGATGATGTCTAATTATATGTTAAGAAAATCAGCAAGATACGTATTGGTGTAGATTCAACACAATATCATTTGATTTATAAAATTCTCAAATAACTATAATTATTTGATCATATTGGCTTATATAGTTAAATTAAATACTAGTAATAGTAGTAGTAAAATAATAATAATAATAATAATAATAATAATAATAATAATAATAATAATAAAAACTTATAATTTAGTAATAATAAAATTTATTATTATTATTAAATATTAATTTTTAATAATTATTATTATTATAATAATTAATTATTATTAATTATTAGCCTTGAGAGAGAGAATGTGTAGGAGAGAGAGAGAGAGAGAGAGAGAGAGAGAGAGAGAGAAAAGGGACTGAAGAAGAAGAGTTTTTCCTCTCCTAATTAACATACAAATATAATTTATTTTACTTTTTTTTCAAATCTATACAAATAAGACTAGATTATAATATATATATATATATATATATATATATATATATATATATATATATATATATATATATATATATATATATTGATAAGAAGACTAAATTGAAATTTTTTGTTTCAGAGAGACTACACATGACATTAATTAATTTCCAAATATTGGTAAAATCTAATTTAATGCCTTCCATGCCTTATAAATTGTTCTGAACCAACCATTTTATTTATGGAAGAGAGTGGCACATTCAATTTTATAGATACCATCACCTGCAGCGGGCATTATAGTTGTACTGAGCTCTCAAGCACCGGCCAGAGAGTACAGATTAAGTGTCAATTATTATCACATGCTTGCACCGAAAAAAAGGTTAACAGGGGCAAAAAGTTTGTTTGATTTGAATCTTGGTACACTTCATCACATGTTATTTTGCACCTTATTTGACAACAAATATTCCATATCAACTTCGACGCTGTTGTGACATTTGAAAGATAATGCCCGTAACTCAATTTATACTAAAATGATATTTTTAAAACATTTACTTTTATACTTTTGAGCAACAGGAAGTACTTTAATTGATTGTTGTCACTTTCATAAAAACTAAGTGTGATAGACAAATACTTCTCCAAAAAAGAAGAAAAAAAAAAAATCTAGCCAGTAGTACTTCTTCCCGGGCAAAATTTATATTAAAGTCTAAATAAAATTTTATCATAATCACGTATTGTTTTGACCGTAAGCAATTAAAAATTTTAAAATTGATATCCAAAATTTTATGTTTGATTTTTTTTTTTTTAAATAAAACGAGTAGGATTTTATCTTTCTCTCAAAAAAATATATTATTATGGTTAGACAGTAAATCTTTCTTTTGATTTAATCAAATTTAAACTTAGTTTTCAAAAAAAAAAAAAAAACTTTGAAAAGGTTTTTGTAAGATCGTATATTTTGTCTATTAATTTAGGTTAAAAGTGTAATAGATTGTAATGTACATTTATGTAACAAATGGGCTTTTGCTTATAAGTCGTTTACTGTTCTTCAAAATTTTAAATTTATCACTTTATTTTTAAAATATCTTTTTAAATTTTAATTTTCATTAGTAAATTCTAAAGCTATGAGCATATTTAATTTTTTTTAAAAAAATTAATAAAACTATTTTGATCCGTCAAAAACATATTACATACTTTTAAAGTTTTAAAGTAAGATATTATTTTTTAAACAAAACTACTAGAAAACAAAAAATGCTTTCATTTTATGAACAAACAGATATAATGATTAAATCTACTCATCATTATTGATTGACTGTTCCAATCAAAACAAACATAATTATAATATCACTTTTCCACATTATAAAAGGGCTTTTTGGAATTTTTATTATTTTTAACTGTGTGGGAGATCATGCGCATGGTCATCGTATAGCTGGGCACGTGGCAGAGCGCCGGAGCCCATCGAGTTCAGAAGAATTAGTAAATTATTTTCTAGAAGAATAATGCACCTAACATCATAGAAGTGATAAGGTAAATTTATAGAAAACTTATTTTAACTATTATTCGGTTCGAATTAACTAACTAATCTTTAAAAATTTTAATTTAACTATCTAAACTTTTAATTAATTTAATTTATGTCATTTAATGACTTTTACATTTCAAATTTTGAAATTTATTTTTCTAGACTTCGTTAGCATATTTTATAGAACTTAGTTAAACTATAGATTATATTGATTAGATTATCTAATTTTTTAAAATTTTAATTTTACTACTCAACATGTCAATTTGTTTAATATATTTAAGTAATTTGATGATACTTGGATAGAAAATTTAAGCTAATTGCTTATTTTAATAAATTTTAAAATTATGTGAATTATATAAAATATACTAACTAAATTTATAAAAATAAATGACATATTTAAAATTTGAAGTTAAAAAATTATTAACTAACTCAAATCAAATGAATTAAAAGATAAGATAATAAAGTCAAAATCTTTAAAAATTAGACAATTATATTAAAATGGATGAAAGCTGAGATAAGTTTTATACATTAAATTTTGCCTATTTTATATAATTCATGTGATTACAATGACTAAAACTCTACTAAGGTAATGACTTTAAATTTTGTACTAAAAATTAAAATTACAGGGAGATTGGATGGTTAAAGCAAAACTGATCAACATTTTTTTTTTTTTTTTTTTCCGTATACACGGTTCCTTTAATTTCTTTAAAAAAAAAAATTCAGTTAGAGATGTGAAACCGCTATGCTTTAAATTTGGAACTTCGAATACCAATAATTAAATTCTTAATCAGCTGTGCTAACTAAAAACTGATCAAAGTTTATGTAAGTTTTATACATTTTTATCTATAATTAATCAAATTCCCCCCCCCCCCCCCCCCCCCCCCAAAATTTGCCCATGTTCCAACTTTCAACACATGAAAGTAGTAGATCAAAAAAAAAATGGGAGATGCAAACAGAAAAGGTAAGGGAGACTAATAGTTGATTATTGCATGCATTAGTAATTACACTCTTAAGTTTTCTTGTTCTAATTAAAAAAATTTAATAATTTTGACACAAGATGTGGACCACCCAATCTGAACCGTGATCAACCACAAAGTGGCTTGCCAACTACTTCATAGTAGTTGGAGACCTATAAAAATTAATGTCTCTCAACTACAAGCATCTTTACGTGAGAGTTTAGGAGACTCACAAGTATGTTCGGTAATGATAAGAAGCTGAGCTAATGATAAAAACGCTCCTCACGGGGCCCTCTACATGATCTACAGCAGCAGAGCAGCTATTCGAGAGATTTTTTAATCATTACTTCTCCTAATAGCATTATTTAAATAATATGCGTTTGGTTCTAAAAATGATTATAATTTTAAAATAATAATATTTTATTTAATTAATTAATATAAAAATATTAAATTAATTTAAGAGTTAATATAATAATTAAAATTATATTTACTTTAATTAAATTTATTCTCAAATACGAAAAAGTTGTTTCAGAAAAAAAAAAACTAGAACAATAATTTCAGTCTTATATCAGTTTATTTCAGAAAAACGAAAATTACTATTCTTATTCAAATCAGACGCATTTGGGGAACAAAACTGAAATATAATCTTATTTCAGGTCTTATTTTCGAATCAAACGTTGCATATAAGTACCCTACTAAGATAAAATCAAAAAAATTATAATATCTTTTGTTGGAGTATTGACCCCATTTTGTGACCAATATTGACTCCAAAGTGGGTCAAAAAAGAATACGATTGTTTCAGGGGCTATATTTTTTATCTCCTTAGCATAGAATGACCTATCCAAACTAGAATAAAATTTAGACTAAAATACAAATAAAAAATCATAAATATCTACTTTTTTATTTTTCTTCCTGATTTCTAAAATTTTATATTTTATTTTTTTAAAATATAAAAAAAAATATTTTCAAGATTACGGTGTTAATGAACTGAAAAAAATGATCATATTATCATTTTTTATTTTATATAAAAAATTAATTTTTAATATATTTTTTTATTTTAATAATATTTTTGATATAAATTATAAAAAATTGACGAAATATTAATAGAATCCTAACGGAGGGAGGGTCAAATGCATCAACTTGATTTTTTTAAGAAGGTAAAATATAAGTTTTTGAATGCCCGAAAAAAAAAAAAAAAAAAAAAAAAAAAAAAAAAAAAAAAAAAAAAAAGAAGTAAAAATAGGATATTTACGGAAAGTAAGGTTTTATATAATTTAGCCTAAAAAAATATAAAACAAAATAATTAGAAAAATAACCTGCTAACTGTCTTATTAGTTTTTTTTTTTTTTTTTTCTGGCAAATAGCGGCAACAGCAAACGACGAAAAATTTTTTAATGAAAATTTTATTGTTGATGTACGTTAAGATAAAAGATTTTATAAGTCAAGAGGAATTGGTGAAATTTCACAAAAGTTGGTTGAGACTTACTTTTGAAGTTAGAGTTAATTATACGGCCGGTTGATATCGCCACAATAAAAATAACTTTTTTATGATGAATTTTATAAATAATAAATTGTGTAATTATATTTATAATCAATTGATAAACGATCGTTTGATGATTTACATAGAAAAAAAAAGGTACTTGATGGTATTAGCAATGAGACAATGAGACTAGTTCATTTTTTTTTAATATATATATATAGGGAAATGATACTTGTACACCCCATTTGGGGTGTATATCACACACCCCACCCATCCAATGGGTGGGGTGTGATGATGGGTCAATAGATATGACCCGTAAAAGATATCGCCACCATTAAAATGATGGAGGTGTATGATATACACCCCTTCGCGGTATATATATATATATATATATATATATATATATATATATATATATATATATATATATATATATATTATTATTATTATTATTATTATTATTATTATATATTGATCCTCACTAGAAAAAAATTCTAGATACGCCATACTAAAAGCTACAAATAAAAAAAGTCATTAATTTGTGCTATTGGGCAGAGCTCATATTACCACTAATATATAGCAGTACTAAAATTGCATAATTTGCAAATATATATATCCTAGTAAATTTTAATTATCAAAAGTTTTATTTTAAAGTTGAAAAATTTGCAAATATATCTCTCTATGTCAGTTTACCAATTAGTGTTGATAACTCTTCCATAAATAACCATTATACAAAGAAATAAATATTTTTCAAATATATTTAACATAATTTTCTTTGATTTTTCTATTTTAACTTTTATGTCCTTCTATATAAATCGTAAGTCGTAAATACTAGGAAATTTTTTTGTAAAAAAGATCTATCTATTCTTTATAAGGGCATACCATTCCTAATAGTAAAAATTTAAGGGTAAGGGTCAAGTAACAATAATCAACTTGTAGAGGTAAATTTGCATTATTTGAAATTTTAGAAAAATATATTTTATAGTTAAAAATCTTCGGAAATAGATATAATTCATTTTCCTTTATTTTTATTTTTTTTTCCCCTCCCATTAGTGTACCACATAGCAATTCGTGTCTTGTGTTAAAAATAATAGTTATAGCTCTTTGCACAGGGTGATGAATCTCTATAGTTACATGCATAGAAAAATCTTCCGCTGTTGGTGAGCAGAAACGAAATGTATCTGATCACAGGATGATCCACCCATCACAGTGAAAGAGATGACATCAATTCATCTTAGGACTGATGATGGAGAGGAAATCATTCTCTATGCAAAATTTTCCCTGCACCCTACTTGCACCCTTATTAGCGTCATTTGTGGATTGATTTTGAAGGTTAGCTCACTAGCCCAGTCCCTCCCTGACAAGTTTAATGCAAGGAAATCCGTGCCTACTTTACAAGTTGCCGCCAAAAAAACAAATCTGACAAATTAAAGCAGCAGATCTACAGCAGACCGTAAAAAAAAGGGGACCCAGCTTTTATGTACTGAACCTAACACCAAAAAACCTAGTTAAATTCTCATTCCCGCCTCCAACCAACTGGAGAAAAAGAATGTTACCGCCCTCCCCCCTCTTATGCTTAGGAGCAGCATCCCTGCAATCTCAGATGTGCACCAATTTTTTTTTCATTCCTTACACATAGTGACAATTTGATGGTGTAATCATTTTATGCAAGTCATTGCTTGCACTGTTTAATTTGGTAAAAATGAACCCAAATAACAAATTAAATTGCGTCCTTTCTTAGTTTGATGTGACTCACAATGAATGTAAAACAACCACTAATTAATATAAGTATCAGGTTCATTGAATATAACCATATATATAGCAATCTTTAAGCAAACTACTTGGATAAAAATGACGCAGTTGGGTTCTAAACTTTCTCTACTGCGACTTTTCTCACTTCCAATATGTACACGGTACACCGAATGCAACTGAATCACCCTCGTTAAGTAGTTCTGCTGTCACAAAAAGTACCTAGTTTTGATGCATCAAACAAGTTTATTCTCTAAATCAAACAACCTTCAAAATACCACCACACATTCAGAATTCAAAAAATTCGCATGCCCAGGCCGCCATGAATTCACTCCTTATTCTTGTAAGTACACCACCCTTATAAACGCCACTCCTCTTGTTTCCCGTATAGTAACTACCCATTCTCACAAACCACCAAATGAAAAATCCTGCTTTCACAATTCCTCACTATGCGCCCACCAGCCTCCTCCCCTGCTTTACTCGAAGACAATAACATATTCTCGTAACTTAATTTCTTAACTCCAATAAATTCATCCTTCTTATTCCCTCAGTAATGTAGAGATAATTTATGTTACTCTCATTCTGCACCTACCATGTGAGTTACAAGATAATCTGATATCTTCATGCTAGCTTACAAGAATGTCCCTTTCAATCCTGTTCGCTACATTTTTTACCTCTATTATGAAGCCAAGCATTCTATCCAAGAACACTTGCATATCTATAAAGAGAAACAAACTCTACCCTGTCCTTTTTATTTCTTTTCATGCCGATGATGATTATTATTATTATTATTATTATTATTATTATTATTATTACAATTCATCTTATGAAACACCACTTTTGTCAGGGTGCTGATTATCAGGTCCACTTTCGATTCGCAAAGGATCCACACCTTAATCCGATGAACTGATGAAATTACTAATTTAAACTTTGGATTAAACACAAACCCAAAAAAGACACCTTAGGATTGTGAATTAATGAGCTTTATTATCGTGCCCAAAGTTAAGACCATTCTTTGGCTATATATATATATATATATATATATATATATATATATATATATAGTACGAGAGTTGATTCCAAACCTCTTAGTTCTATATGATGTCACGCGCTATGGGCTTTGTGGCGATCGAACGCTATTCATCGTCGTAGATGTTAATAATCCAATTTTCTACGGATATGAAATGCAATCACATATATAGGTATGGAAACAAAATTTTATAATGTATTTATTCTTGGAGCTACGTACCAGCACCTCGGAGGTGGCGTTGTCGAGGCCGGTGCCAGCGGAGGCGAAGCAGACGCCGCGGGCGAAGTCGCGGATGCCGTAGGCCGGGTCGAGGTAGGCGGGGACGAACGGCGGGAGGCCTAACGCCTCCGAGATGAAGTCGGTGGGGAGGCGGCCATTGCAGAACCGCCCCGTGGGCCTCCCGCCGATGAAGTCGCGGCCGTAGGGCCGGAAGTTGCTCTTCAGCGTGGTGCCGATGACGTTGTTGTTGCCGGCGTCGACCGTGGAGTCGCCGAACACGATAATGGCCGGGACGCGAGCGGGGGCGGAGGAGGCGAGAGTAATGAGGGAGAAGAGGAGGAGGAGGAGTTTTTGGTGGTAATTGGCATTGTGGTGATAGTGAGTTGCCATTGGAGTGAGGGAGAGGGAAGACGGTATGCTGGAAAGGAGTTTGGGTTTTAGAGATGCTATTAAATAGCTGGGGCAGGCAGGCAGGGAGCTCAAAACCCACCAATTCAAACTAAACCAATTGAAAACAAATAAACAAATAAATATGTCTACATGTGAACTACTCATGTCCTAGTATGTTTAATTTTATTTAATTTTTTAGACTGTATTTCATTCATATATAAATTAAAATTATTTATTTAAAAAATAGTTATAAGTTCAGAAACAAAATTATTTTTATATTTGGATGAAAATTAAATTATTCTTGAAAATAAAAAAAATAATATTTAAATAGTTAGATTGAAATAGTAAAAATAAAAATAATTATAATTTTAAAATAATAATATTTTATCTAATTAATTAATATAAAAATATTAATTAAATAATAATTTAACTTATTTAATTAATTATTGATAGATAATCCTAAATATTAATTGATAAAATAATTAATAATAATGAGTATTGTTAATAAATAATTTAATTAACTATAAATAATTTAATAAATTAATTAATTAATTACATAATAGTTTGATAATTAGTTAATAAAATAATTAGATTAGTTATAATATTAGATTAATTAAAAAGTTAATATAATAATTAAAATTATATTTACTTTAATTAAACTTATTTTCAAGTGGGAACAAACTTGTTTAAGAAAAAAGGCTGGAACTACTGTCCTGTCTTATACAAGCTTATTCCAGGAAAACGAAAACTATTATTTCCATCCATAACCAAACGGATTTGATGAACAAGACTCGAACAATACCTTATTTCAGGTCTTATTCTCCAACCAAGCGGTGCCTTAAATTTAGTCACCATCTAAATACATTTATTTTAGAATTAGTTTAGTTTTAACATGTTTAACTTTTTAAAACTTTTGGACTGTCTAGACATCCTTGTCAGGCTCTAGCACATTTATAAGTGATGTGAGACTGGTCTTGCTAGTTATGTTATTCAAATCCTAACTTAACATAGATTCATCTCACACTTTTGGCGAATACTTTCCAAGAGGTCATCTTTTCTAGCATTACCCTAGTCTTAACACATTTAATTCTTTTAACCTCTTGGGTCTTAACACATTCAATCACTTCTAATCTCTCTTTCTCTCACCCCCCCCCCCCCCCCCCCCCCCCCCCCCCCCCCCCCCCCCCCCCCCCCCCCCCTACCCCCCCTGAAAAATAGTAGCACACCAAGTTCCACATCCATCTCGCTCTCAATCACTATTTTGATGCTCTAACTTTCCAGAGGGTCACCTATTCAGAACTACTCTAACTCTGGCAAGTTTAACCCTCTTAACTTTTTGGGCCTAACCACCACTCAAAATACTATAGTCCGGTTAAGAGTTTTAGTTATATTATATCCTTTATATATGACTATTTTAAATTCCGGGGGTTTCACATTCCTCCCCTCATTTTAAGCCCCGACATCCTCATTAGGTTCAGACACACTCACAAGCATCAAGCAATGCGAGAATTGTCTCGCTAATCTTAGCTGACCTTATGATAAGCCACGTTTCACCCATAATAGTCATCAGTTATGGAATCGTGCTCTGTCTGCTGTATTACCCTAACTCAGCTGAGACTCATCTCATATTTTCCTACTGGTGATTGGCTCCAATACTAACTTTGACACCCCAACTTCCCAAAGGGTCACTCATCTTAAAACTACTCTACCTCTAGAACGCTTAGCCCTCTTAATCTCTTGAGCCTAATCACCGCCTAAAATACTATAGTCGGGTTAAGAGTTTTAGTCCTATTATATCCTTTATATAGAACTATTTTCAAATTCCAAAGGTGTCATAACTGTCACCGCAGCCTTGACATCGTTGTTGCCAACCTCCTCGGCCACTGTCATCGTCGCCTCGACGCCGCCATTGCCAACCTCCTCAACTACTGTCGCCGCAGTCTTGACGTCGTCGTTGCCCTTCAATCCCTCGATGTCACCCTTTCCCTGCCACCGCCAAGTCCCTCTTCCCCCGAGAGTGCAGCAACTCCCTCTTAAGCGCGCCGAGATCCACCTCTCTTAACTGCCGCTATCGCAGCCTCGACACTACTCTCATCCTCGGCCATCGTGCCACGCCCCGGGGTCAAAACTACGACCCGGGCCCGCCAACAGATCCGCCGCCCATACGGGATACCCCGTATAGACGAAGCGACTAACCTGCAAAAGATAATACTAACCACTACACAAATATCAGAGCGGAAAGTAACTACGAAATAAAAATGGGGGTACAACTCCAAAATAGTACAAATCTGATCCTCACAATACAAGAGTCACTCCAAAATACAACTCTCAAAAGTAATAATAAACAAGTCCAACTCCCAAAATAAAATATACAATAAGACCCAGACTGTCCAATACAATAAATCAGTCTACTGGGGTACCACTAACACTACAAGTGCGGGGAAGGGAACTACTCGGCCACGCCCTTACCTCGATCAGAAGAAGCAACAACAGCAGGTGTAGGAACAGGAGTAGATGCATCTGCAACAACACCGCAGCGGGTGTGAGAACTACATCAAACAGTAGTTCTCAGTGGGTACTGTCTCCAGGACTACGGTCTGCCCACTAAGTCCACTAGAGGCATAAGATAACAATGCAGTAAATGTGGTAAATAAACTGAAATAACTCTACAGCTATCATGTCTCTATCTATCATGCTCAAAGAATGATATAGATGATAAAATGCATCTACTCGATATGCTCAATCAACCCAATCATACTGACTGCCACATAGGGTCCAGTCAAACCTGCGCCAACCTACTACCACACAGACCCACAGGGACGAGATTTACGTAGGGGGTCCCACTCGAACTGCGTCGACAAGTCGCGACAGCAAAGTAACAGGCCCAGGTCCGGAGCGGCACTCGAGAGGAGCTGTCACGCCCCGAGGTCGAACTGCGACCCGGGCTCGCCAACAGATCCGCCATCTGTACGGGAAGCCCCGCACAGACGAAGCGTCTACCTGCAAGTCAGATCTATAGCTAAACATGTATCAGAGCTAAAATGAAATAACTAGCTACAGAAAAGAAATACTGAACATCTGAATAAAACATAAGTCTAAATACATAGTTCTCCCACTAAGAAATAAATACAAATTCCAGACTGTCCAGTACAAAAGTGGAATCTCAAAATACAGGGTACCTCTATCTCTGACTCTCAAAATAAAAGGGTAAGGAGCTAATCGGCCACGCCCTTACCTCGATCCGCTACCTCCGCTCTAGCTGAAGCCGGAACAGCAACGCCTGGAAAACCTGTCACCGCAGCGGGTGTGAGAACTACTGCAATAGGTAGTTCTTAGTGGGTACCGTCACCAATATCCTTGGTATGCCCACTAAGTCTACAGGAGGCAAAATAATGTGTATGCAGGTAATGGAAAAAACTGAAATGAAACTACAGCTACTATGCCTCAAATATCATGTTCAAAGGAAAACTCAACTAAGAACATACTATGCATCCACTCGCTCACGAGGAACTCACATCAACCCAATCTCACTGACTGCCAAAACTGCTCCAATCCAACCTGCGCCCCCTACTACTCCAACGTAGGGTGTCCGATCACCCCTACTACTCCAACGTAGGGTGTCCAATCAGACGATCAAGTACCACGCACAATAGCCTCATCAGGCGCATCATCATCACATCCGGAGCGTAACTCGAGGGGAGCGACCCCACCGAGCTCAAGTGTGTCTCATCTGGCATAAAAGCGGCATCTGCAGGCTATGATCCTCGATCAAACAGATCGAAAACTCAAATACTAATGATCTCTCAATCATGTCTAGGTCGGAGAACACTCCACGACTCAATTTGATAAAGCCCATAAAAACCCCCAAGACACTAGAAACTCACCCCAGAGTCAAATAAATAAAAAAATCTACTCGGCCCCCAGGCGCGATGATACATGCACCTTGAACCCATCCAACCCCTCTGGGCGATCTCAACATTTAAAAACTATTTTTAAAGTCAATTTTCATTTAAAACTAGTTCGATGATTTTTAAAACGGTTCAGGTGCAATTTTAATGCCAACTAAATCATATAGTCAAGTATCACATGATATCAGGAGTTTACTAAAAATGATCAGGGGTTCAAATTATCATTTTATAATTTTCTGGGTAACTAACCCTATTAACAGTTATAAAGCACAATAACAGACATTCTAGACATGCTAACATGCATACTGGAGCATTAGAGGGCATTCCATAAAGCTTGGAAAAAAAAACCTCCAACCCACCTCGGTCGCGAAGAACAGATCCAACCACGCCTCCCCACAAAAATACCAAGCTCACTGCGACGTCTGTAACAAAAGTCCAAAACGGGGCACAATTAGTCCCACAAAAAAAACACATATTCGCTGTCCTGCCCAAATAGTCCCAGAAACGGCTAATTTTCACCTGTGAATCGATCTCCAAAAATTCCAGAAAAATCACCGTCGCGATCTTTGCGAAGAGTAGATGAAAAACGAGTATTTATACGCCCCGTTCCGATACTCGTAGGTTGAGAAAACCGATCAACACTCCCTCGCTGTCCGAAAATCTGTCGCATAAAATGGGGTCCAAAGGTGATCTGGAAAACCCAATAAACACGCGAAACGAGGGGAAGCAGTAAATACAAGAAATGTAGGAATACCAGTCCTGAAGACAACACCATAAGAATCACCCGAAAAGTCCTCGGGGCTGCTCAAGGGAGTCCGCGGACCAAAATGTGACGGAAAAGGCCGCCGGAGAAAGAACGTCGAAGTGCGCCGAATCGTGGTAGATGTCGATGTCGCGGCCTCCAAACATCCTGAAAATCCTTGGAGAGAAGCATAAAAAGATGATGAACAAATTCCCTTGAGGACTCACAGCCAGCTGAACTCGGGAAAAGGGCCAAAAGGGCCAAGCATTGGGCTATTTATAGCCAAAACCCGATTCCCCCGCTTTCCTCTGCATTTGGGTCCAACTATTGGGAGCCCGAATGTTTCGGGCGCCGACAGTACGTCCAGGGGAGGCCCGCGTGGATGTGCCCAAATCCCTCTGGTGGCACCACGTCGCCCGAACAGGCAACAGCGAAGGTGCGACGAATCGGGCGATGCCACGCGTCCCGCGGCGGTCAACCGGGTGAGTGGCGCCCGCGTACGGGCGCCCACCTGCCCGCACGTCGCGCCAGCTGCCCGCAAGTCGCCCCACCAGCCCGCCTGCTCCCCCGCACTGCGCGCACCCAGAGCACGTGAGCCAGCCAACCGGAGGCCGCCACGTGGCACCCCCGCCGGTCCACGGCTCCCCCGTGCACCAGAATACACCGATAACTTCCGGGTGCCCGTTTTTGGGCGTCCGGACTCAAAAAAGTACAAGTAAATAGCCGTTTTCAAGTGTTTTTCCATGCTGAATCCAAATCCGGCCTCCAAACAGCGTGAAACCACTTGAATATCCAGCGAAAATAGCCGAAAGACGGGCTTGATCCCGAAATCTCACTGAGTCTGTCTAACACGTCCCTTTGTCGCGTTGCGGGCCCGACACACCAATAATAGGTATTCCACAACCCGGGTCACGGGGGTAAGCCACACGGGGTCTGGGCCACTACATCCTCATCTACTAAAAGTACAAGTAAATAGCCGTTTTCAAGCGTTTTTCACGCTGAATTCAATTTCGGCCTCCAAACAGCCTAAAACCGCTTGAATATCCGGCGAAAATAGCCGAAAGACAGGCTTGATCCCGAAATCTCACTGAGTCCGTCTAACACGTCCCTTTGACGCGTTGCGGGCCCGACACACCAATAATAGGTGTTCCACAACCCGGGTCACAGGGGTAAGCCACACGGGGTTTGGGCCACTACATCCTCCCCCACTAAAAAAAAGTTTCGTCTTCGAAACTAAAAAACTAAAAAAAAACCATACCTCAGGAGGGCGTCTCGAACAAATGGGGATAAGAAATCCTCAACCCATCCTCAAGCTCCCAAGTGGCCTCTCTCTCATCATGGTGGCTCCACTGGACTTTCACAAATAGTATGACCCGATTGCGCAATTCCTTAGCCTCCCGGGCAAGAATTCGCATCGGTCGCTCCTGATAGCTCAAATCCTCGTCCAGCTCCAATGAAGTCCAAAACATGTGAGGGATAAAATACATACTTCCTCAGGGCGGATACATGAAAAACATCATGGGTGCCAGCCAATCGTGTCGGTAGTGCGAGTCGGTATGCAACAGGTCCAATGCGCTCCAATACCTCAAACGGACCAATGAACCGCGGACTGAGCTTTCCGCATACTCCAAATCGGTGTATCCCTCGGGATGGCGAGACTTTCAGGAAGACATGATCACCAACCTGAAACTCCAAATCTCGCCGCCTCCTATCGGCATAATTCCTCTGCCGGCTCTGGGCGGTCATCAAGTGTTGCCGAATGACCCTGACCTTTTCCTCAGCATCCAGAAGCAAATCAGGTCCCAAGGTCTTCCTTTCACCCACTTCACTCCAAAACAATGGTGATCGACATCTACGTCCATACAATACCTCATAGGGTGCCATCTGAATGCTCGCCTGGAAGCTATTGTTGTACGCAAACTTAGCTAATCTCAAATATCGATCCCAACTGCCGCTAAAGCTCAGGATGCATGCTCTCAACATATCCTCAAGAGTCTAAATGGTCCGCTCAGACTGTCCATCAGTCTGTGGGTGAAAGGCAGTGCTGAAATGAAGCTGGGTCCCTAAGGCTGTCTGTAAGCTTCTCCAAAAATGCAAAGTGAACCTCGGGTCCCTATCAGACACGATCGAGGCTGGTACCCCATGCAACCTCACGTTCTCATCCAGATACAGCTGTGCTAATCTCTCGAGAGTCCAACTCGACTGTATAGGCAGAAAATGGGCTGATTTGGTCAATCGATCCACAATCACCAAGATAGCATCAGCTCCACTCTGTGACCTCGGTAATCCAACAATAAAGTCCATGGTCACACGATCCCATTTCCATTCAGATATTGAAAGGCTTTGTAACTTGCCAGCTGAAACCTGGTGCTCAGCTTTAACTTGCTGACAAGTTAGACAATGGGCAACAAACCTTCCAACATCTCTTTTCATGCCATTCCACCAAAACTGTGCCCTCAAATCTCTATACATCTTAGTTCCTCCATGGTGAAGGGTGTAAGGTGTATAGTGAGCCTCTCTCAAAATCAGCTCCCAAATCTCTAAATCCACGGGCACACAAACGCGGTCTCTGTACCACAGTACTCCCGCTGTATCAACTGTAAAGTCCCCACTCTGACTATGCTGAATCTGGTCTCTAATCCTCTCGAGATAGGGGTCCACGCTCTGTTTCTCTCTAATCCTGTCCAACAGAGTGGGTTGCAAGACTAAAGACATAAGTCTTGCGAAATCCCCAGGGGACACGACCTCAATCTCCAGTCGTCTCAACTGCTCTCTCAGTGGCATCTGCTGAGTGATCAATAGGCTTAAAGACTGCACCGCTCGCCTACTCAAGGCATCTGCGACCATATTGGCCTTGACGGGATGATGCTGTATGCTCAGGTCATAATCCTTCAATAGCTCTAACCACCGGCGTTGCCTCAAATTGAGCTCCTTCTGAGTAAACAATTACTTCAGACTCTTGTGGTCGGTAAATATCTCACAGTGCTCACCATAAAGGTAATGTCGCCACAGCTTCAAAGCAAATACAACAGCGGCTAGTTCCAAATCATGCATTATAATTCTTCTCATAATCCTTTAACTGGCGTGAGGCATAAGCAATTACCCTACCATGTTGCATCAACACACAACCCAAGCCGCTATAGGAGGGTCACTGTAGATCACAAAGCCCTCTCACATCACTGGCAAAGTAAGAACCGATGCGGATATCAACCTCAGTTTCAACTCATCGAAACTCAGCTGGCATTGCTCTGTCCAAACAAACCTGGTTCCCTTCCTAGTCAGTCGAGTGAAGGGAGTAGAGAGCTTCGCAAAGCCCTCTACAAACCGACGGTAGTATCCTGCTAGGCCCAAAAAGCTCCGAACCTCTGTCACCGTCGTAGGTCTGGGCCAATCCCGAACGGCATTAATTTTCGTCGGGTCTACTGCCACTCCTGCGGTTGAAACCACATGGCCTAAGAATGAAACCTCCCGAAGCCAAAATGCACACTTTTTCAACTTGGCAAACAACTTCTTCTCTCTCAGAAGTTACAGCACTATTCTCAAGTGCTCCTCATGCTCCATGTTACTTCGGGAGTAAACCAAAATGTCGTCGATGAATACTACTACGAACCGGTCCAAGTACGGCTGAAATACTCGGTTCATCAAATCCATAAAGGGTGGCAGGGGCATTAGTCAATCCAAATGGCATCACTGTGAACTCATAATGCCCGTACCGTGTTCTGAATGCCGTCTTGGATACATCCTCGGCCCTCACCCTCAGCTGGTGGTAATCGAACTGGAGGTCGATCTTCGAGAAGACCGTAGCTCCCCAAAGCTGATCAAATAGATCATCAATCCATGGGAGGGGATACTTATTCTGGATGGTCACTTTATTTAACTCTCTATAATCCACACACAACCTGAGTGACCCATCCTTCTTCTTCACAAACAAAATCGGCACTCCCCACGGAGATATACTGGGCCTAACGAACCCCCGATCCATCAAGTCCTGCAACTGAGCCTTCAGCTCTCTCAACTCCGCTGGTGCTATCCTGTAGGGTGCCTTGGAGATTGGTGCAGTTCCAGGAACTACATCAATCACAAACTCTATCTCTCTGTCTGGTGGCAAAGAAGATAACTCCGAGAGGAACACATCCGGATACTCATGGACAATAGGGATGTCCTCGAGTTCGGGCATCGCCGTAGGCACCTCCACTATAGTCGCAAGAAAAGCGATGCAACCACGACTCAATATCTGTCGTGCTCTGGCAGAAGATATAGTCGCCGCAAACAAAGTGCTCTGACATCCCCTGTAAACATACTCCTCCTGTCCCGGCTCCCGGAGGGTCATTGTCCTCTCTCCACAATCAATGGTAGCATGATACCGAGACAACCAATCCATACCCAACACTACATCCAAATCTCGGAGCTGTCGTAGGACCAATAGATCAATAGGCAAAATCCAGGGTCCTAACTGCACTGCGCAAGACCGACAACACTCATCTACGTGCAACACGTGATACGGAACCTGAACCTCACGTGCACAAGCTAACGGTCCTATCTCTAGCCCATGCAAGGATGCAAATGCTCTACTGATGAATGAATGTGATGCTCTAGTATCAAATAGTGCTCTAGGAGATAAGAACAATACTTGTTACCACCTGGTCGGCTGCTGAAGAATCCTCAACCTAAGCGGCATACACTCGCCCGCTCGGAGGTGGTCGCCTGTCTGGGTGTCGCGACGAAGTGGCCCGCTCTACCTAGCCAAAGCTCGGCGAAGCTCCTACTACCTGTAAGGGCGAAGGAGATGTCGATACTGCCGATGGTGCTGGCGACCCTACTCTCAGGCAAGACGACGCAAAATGTCCCGGCTATCCACAACGGTAACACCGGCCCCGCCGCTGCTCACAAAAATGGGGTGCATGAGGCCCATTACAAATGACACATCGGTCAGTACGCCTCTGCTACTGTGGCTGCTGCTGCCTCGACTGCTGTTGCCTCGGCTGCTGTTGCCTTGGCTGCTGCTGCCAAGCTGTTGCTGACTTCCCAGTCCCTATCTCCTCTGAGACCCACGACCCTGAGACTGGAATCGTGGCGGCATCGGGGGCTTCGATCTGCTCGACTGCCCAAAATCCGGTGGCGCTGGATGCTTCTCTCCGGAGCTGGTCCCTAGCGCTCCGTCCCTCTCAGACATAATCACTGATCCTCGATCGACCCACCGAGCAAGCTCAATTGCCACATCCAGAGTCGACGCTCGATGAGAATGCACGAAATGATAAATGTCTCGATGTAGTCCCCTCTCGAACAGGTCAACTCTCTGGGCCTCATCTCGGGCAACCTAGGGCATACTACTCAGCAAACGCAGAAACTCGCGGACATACTCCTGAAGAGGCCGACTCCCCTGCTGTAGGCGTCTCAAATTCCCTTCCAGTTTCTGCTTTGCACTATCGGGAAAGAAGGCCCCGAGTAGCAAGGCACGAAACTCACTCCAGGTCATCAACTGCACTCCCGGTGGTCCATCAGGATGAACTCGACTCCACCAAGTCTCGGCGTCCTTTTCCAAAAAGTGCGTAGCCAAATGCACTTGATGCTTCTCCTGGATGAACAGATTCTCGAACAGCTTTTCCATTGCGGCGATCCAGTTCTCAACCTCCCAGGGCTCCAAACTTTGCCCTGAAAACTGTGGGGGATGAAATTGGCCGATGTACAACAACCGATCAGTGAGCTCCTGCTGCTCCTGTATAGTCAATGGTGCAATCTGGGTCGAAGTAGACGATGTCGCAGCTGGAGGCACTACTGGTGGTACCGCAGGAGATGCTCTCTGCTCGAGCATGCGCATCATGCACTCCATGTTCTTCTCCTGGCGCTTGGCCGCCTCCTTCTGGCGCCTGGCCGCCTCCTCCTGGCGTCGCAACGCCTCTGACATCTGGGCTACCTGGGCCCGCAACTCTCGGACCTCGCCCTGCTGTGTCTGCTCAGCCTCCCGCTGCTCGGGCTCCTCATCAGAGGCAGGATGCGCCCTCGTCGCTGCTCGACGTCTCAGAGGCATCGTAGAAAGCTGCAACAAACCAAACTTCAGAACCAAGAAATCTCTCGACCCAATCAAACGAAAGTCTAAAACATGTTACCCATTCTAAAGTATTATGTCGTCTGCAACCAACACAACCACTTTAGAGAAATAACATGTCTGATCACTCACCCCAATCCCCTGGGGGAGGTACAGACTCAATCACGACTCTCGCTAAAATCACGCATCTCATGATAGTCATCTTATTGTCCAACCAATGGCCTAGGGTCTCTAAGTCCTCAACGACCTATAAGCCTAGGCTCTAATACCACTCTAATCTGTCACGCCCCGAGGTCAAACTACGACCAGGGCTCGCCAACAGATCCGCCATCTGTACGGGAAACCCCGCACAGACAAAGCGTCTACCTGCAAGTCAGATCTATAGCTAAACATGTATCAGAGCTGAAATGAAATAACTAGCTACAGAAAAGAAATACTGAACATCTAAATAAAACATAAGTCCAAATACATAGTTCTCCCACTAAGAAATAAATACAAATTCCAGACTGTCTAGTACAAAAGTGGAATCTCAAAATATAGGGTACCTCTACCCCTGACTCTCAAAATAAAAGGGTAAGGAGCTAATCGGCCACGCCCTTACCTCGATCCGCTGCCTTTGCTCTAGCTGAAGGCGGAACAGCAACGCCTAGGAAACCTGTCACCGTAGCGGGTGTGAGAACTACTGCAATAGGTAGTTCTCAGTGGGTACCGTCACCAATATCCACGGTATGCCCACTAAGTTTACAGGAGGCAAAATAATGTGTATGCAGGTAATGGAAAAAACTGAAATGAAACTACAGCTACTATGCCTCAAATATCATGTTCAAAGGAAAACTCGACTAAGAACATACTATGCATCCACTCGCTCACGAGGAACTCACGTCAACCCAATCTCGCTGACCGCCAAAACTGCTCCAGTCCAACCTGCGCCACCTACAACTCCAACGTAGGGTGTCCGATTACACCTACTACTCCAACGTAGGGTGTCCAATCGGACTATCAAGTACCACGCATAGCAGCCTCATCAGGCGCATCATAATTGCATCCGGAGCGTAACTCGAGGGGAGCGACCCCACCGAGCTCAAGCGCGTCTCATCTGGCATAAAAGCGGCATCGGCAGGCTATGATCCTCGATCAAACAGATCAGAAACTCAAATACTAATGATCCCTCAATGATGTCTAGGTCGGAGAACACTCCACGACTCAATCTGATAAAGCCCATAAAAACCCCCAAGACACTAGAAACTCACCCCAGAGTCAAATAAATAAAAAAATCCACTCGGTCCCCAGGCACGAGGATACATGCACCCTGAACCTATCCAACCCCTCTGGGCAATCTCAATATTTAAAAACTATTTTAAATGTCAATTTTCATTTAAAACCAGTTCGATGATTTTTAAAACGGTTCAGGTGCAATTTTAATGCCAACTAAATCATACAGTCAAGTGCCACATGATATCAGGAGTTTACTGAAAATAATCAGGGGTTCAGATTATCATTCTATAATTTTCTGGGTAACTAACCCTATTAACAGTTATAAAGCACAATAACAGACATTCTAGACATGCTAACATGCATACTGGAGCATTAGAGGGCATTCCATAAAGCTTGGAAAAAAAAACCTCCAACCAACCTCGGTCGCGAAGAACAAATCCAACCACGCCTCCCCACAAAAATACCAAGCTCACTGCGACGTCTGTAACAAAAGTCCAAAACGGAGCACAATTAGTCCCACAAAAAAAACACATATCCGCTGTCCTGCGCAAAAAGTCCCAGAAATAGCTAATTTTCACATGTGAATCGATCTCTAAAAATTCCAGAAAAATCACCGTTGCGATCCTTACGAAGAGTAGATGAAAAACGAGTATTTATATGCCCCGTTCCGATAGTCGTAGGCCGAGAAAACCTATCAACACTCCCCCGCTGTCCGGAAATCTTCCGTAGAAAATGGGGTCCAAAGGTGATCCGAAAAACCCAATAAACACGTGAAACGAGGGGAAGCGGTAAATACAAGAAATGTAGGCCTACCAGTCCTGAAGACAACGTCGCAAGAATAACTCGAAAAGTCCTTCGGGGCTGCTCAGGGGAGTCCGCGGACCAAAATGTGACGGAAAAGGCCGTCGGAGAAGGAACGTCGAAGTGCGCCGAATCGCCGTAGACGTCTATGTCGCGGCCTCCAAAAATCCCGATATCCTTGGAGAGAAGGATAAAAAGATGATGAACAAATTCCATTAAGGACTCACTGCTAGCTAAACTCAGGAAAAGGGCCAAAAGGGCCAAGCAATGGGCTATTTATAGCTAAAACCCGATTCCCCCCCCCTTTCCCCCGCATTCGGGTCCAACTATCGGGCGCCCAAATGTTTCGGGCGCCGACAGTGCGCCCAGAGGAGGCCCGTGTGGATGCGCCCGAATCCCTCTGGTGGCTCCACGTCGCCTGAACCGACAACAGCGGAGGTGCGGCGAACTGGGCGACGCCACGCGTCCCGCGGCGGTCAACCGGGTGGGTGGCGCCCGCGAATCGTAGGGCGCCACGTGGCGCTCGCGTACGGGCGCCCACCTGCCCGCACGTCGCGCCAGCTGCCCGCACGTCGCCCTACCAGCCCGCCTGTTCTCCCGCGCTGCGCGCCCCCGGCGCACGTGAGCCAGCCAACCGGATGCCGCCACGTGCCATCCCCGCCGGTCCACGGCTCCCTCATGCACCAGAATGCACCGAAAACTTCCGAGTGCCCCTTTTTGGGCGTCCGGACTCAGAAAAGTACAAGTAAATAGCCATTTTCAAGCGTTTTTCCGCGCTGAACCCAAATCCAGCCTCCAAAGAGCCTGAAACCACTTGAATATCCGGCGAAAATAACCGAAAGACAAGCTTGATCCCGAAATCTCACCGAGTTCGTCTAACACGTCCCTTTGACGCGTTGCGTGCCCGACACACCAATAATAGGTGTTCCACAACCCGGGTCACGGGGGTAAGCCACACGGGGTCTGGGCCACTACCGAAGCGACCCCACCGAGGAAGTATCCGCGTATCTCTGTCGAGCTCTATACGGCTCATGCAGGCTATAGTCCAATCCACGATCAAGCAGATCGATAATGACCACAATCAACCACTGACAACATCAGCCGGAAACTCCACGGCTCGGGATCACCGTCTACCCATGGCTCCCTAACTCTAGTACAGATCTGACATCAGCTACCAGACTCCACTCGGCCTCCCGGTAGGAGCGCAACATGCACCCTACACTATCCCGACCACTCGGCCCACTGACCGGGCGAGGAGAAACACTATGACTAGAAAAGCAATAAAAGTGTGTAGAGATGTCAAGATACAACAACTAGCCCAAGAGAAGTTTTTCTACAAGTCTAGTCAACATCATGCAATAAATGACGGGGTGCTAGTCAAGTTCCATAATTCCAACAATAACAAGATACATCAATAATAGCACCTATACTAGCAAGTTGAGTTCTATCATACTAGAATTAGAAAGAAGTCTACAGACTTGGAGGAAAATCCAACCCACCTGAATGCGCATGTCGGTCAGGAGTCCAGATAAGCCGAAACTGGACGAGTGTGATCCTCAGGTTCCCACGATTCCAACGCACCTAAAATCACTCAAAAAGTCCACCCGGTCATCGAGATATGAGCAAAACACTGCGGTGAATCCAAAATCAGTAAAACGACATCGTTGTCGCACATCAGTCCACGAAACAGTGAAATTTCACCTGCGAGATGTCTTCCAAAATTTCCAAAAAAAAATACGGCTGTGATCCTCACGAAGCATAGATGTCGATCGAGTTTTCACAGACCAAAATCCGATAATCGAGCACCAAAATAAAAATCGAACAATCTCAGTTGTCCAGAAAAATTCCACAGCAGGGAAGGAGTTCAGAGATGATCCAGAAAACCCAAAACTGAGAGAAATGATAAATACGGAAATCTAAGCTCTACCTCTTGCGGAAATAATGCCGCAAAAATCAGCTAAATTTGTTTTCGGGTTTCCAGGGGAGCCCACGGACGAAACTGCGATGGAGAAAACCACCGAAAAAGGAAACGTCGAAGCACGCCGAAATGGGAAAAACGCTGATGTTGCGGACTCCAAAACTTCCCAAAATTCTACAAAAGTTGGTGGACTAGTAGAGGAACAACCCTGTCAAAAGAAGGAGCCCAAAAGACTTCCAAAATTTCAAAATCGAGAGGGAAGTGGCTTAAATAGGCAAGAGGGTCAATTGGGCTAACCCAATTCGGGCTCCACACGCAATCCAGCTGAACACGGGACAGCGGCGCCCGCCAACCACGGGGCACCGCGTGTTCCGCTCCACGAAACAGTGGGAGGGAACCCTCTCGGGCTGCGCCGCGTGTCCCGCCCCTGCGTATGGAGCGGCTGGCGCGCGCCCAATTGCGAGGCGCCGCGTGGCGCCCGCGTTTGTTGACGTGGGCGGCCGCCCGCGTGCCGCCGTACGCGCCGCCAATCAGCGCCCGACACGGTGCTGATTGGGGCGAATCGGACAGCGCCACGTGGCTTCGGCTGCGTTGGCTGCGCCCGGTGCACGCCTACGGGCCCGTGGACCGGCCCACCTGGAAAATCGGCCCGTTAGGCCCATTTGCCCAAAAATAGTCGATATTCATCGTTTTCGCGCGCTGAGTCCGTTTTTGACGCCCGTTTGATGCACAACGGGCTCGGTACACCAATAATAGGTGTTTTCTCACCGCCGATCACCCAGTCAGGCCGCACGGCCGGTTCGGGACACCACATCCTCCCCCACTAAAAGAAAGTTTCGTCCTCGAAACTAAGAAACAAAAGCAAACGTACCTCAACCCTCAGTCTCAAACAAGTGGGGATAGGCATCTATCATCACCGTCTCCAGCTCCCAAGTAGCCTCTCGCTCATCGTGATTACTCCAGAACACTTTCACATAAAGTATAGTCCGGTTGCGCAATTCTCTTAACTCTCGAGCCAGAATCCGCAACGGGCACTCCTCGTACCCTAGATCCTCACTGATCTCAAGTGGAGTGAAGTCAATCACGTGCGAAGGATCAAAGACATATCTCCTCAAAGCCGAGACGTGGAAAACATCGTGTACTCCTACAAGGCGCGGGGGAAGCGCAACACGGTACGCAACAGGGCCCACTCTCTCAAGTACCTCAAAGGGTCCGATGAAACGGAGACTGAGCTTCCCACGAATGCCAAATCTCTGGACTCCCTTCGAATGTGAGACTTTCAAAAAGACATGATCGCCAACCTGAAACTCTAAGTCTCGCCGTCGAGTATCAGCATAACTCCTCTGACGACTCTAAGCGGTCTTAAGATGTCTTCGTACTAGTATGACCTTTTCCTCTGCCTCCTGCAATATATCAGGTCCAAAGTCCTCCTCTCACCTACGTCACTCCAATATAGGGGCGACCGACACCTGCGTTCGTACAACGCCTCAAACGGAGCTATCTGAATGCTCGCTTGATAGCTGTTGTTGTATGCAAACTCAACCAATCCTAGGTGTCGATACCACCCTCCTCCGAAATCCAAGACATACGCTCTCAACATATCCTCTAGTGTCTGTATCGTGCGCTCAGACTGTCCATCGGTCTGTCGGTGGAATGCTGTGCTAAACCGGAGCTGTGTCCCTAAAGCCGTCTGTAGACTCTTCCAAAAGTGCGAGACGAACCTCGGATCTCTATCTGATACGATCGAGGCGGGTACACCGTGTAACCTCGCCTCGTCTAGGTACAACTGAGCAAGTCGCTCCAATGTCCAGGTCATCTGTACTAGTAGGAAGTGAGAGGACTTGGTGAGTATATCCACGACTACCCATACCGCGTCTACTCCACTCTGTGCCCTCAGTGGTCCTACAACGAAATCCATGGTGATATGATCCAATTTCCATTCAGGGATTGGAAGACTCTGTAATTTGCCAGCTGGTACACGATGTTTAGCATTTACCTGCTGACAAGTTAAGCAGTGAGCCACGAACCTTCCAATGTCTCTCTTCATACCACTCCACCAAAAATGTGCCTTAAGGTCCTTATACATCTTAGTCCCACCAGGATGAATGGTATAAGGTGTATAATGGGCCTCTCTCAAAATCTGCTCTCGTATCTCAGAATCCACAGGCACACAAGCTTGGTCCCTGTACCGCAGTACTCCCGAAGCATCTACCAAAAAATCCCCTATCTGATCAGTCTGTACCTGCTCTCTAATCCTCATCAAATGGGGGTCCCCACTCTGTCCCTCTCTAATCTTGTCCAACAGAGTGGATTGTACAACCAGAGACATAAGTCTAGCAGAGACCCCAGGGAATACCACCTCAATCTGTAGTCGCCTCATCAGCTCAATCAGCGGTGCCTGCCGTGTGATCAACAAACCCAGACTCTGTACTGTCTTCCTACTCAAGGCATCTGCCACTACATTGGCCTTACAGGGATGATACAGGATACTCACATCATAATCCTTTAATAACTCCAATCACCGATTCAGCTCATTCTGAGTGAACGGATACTTCAAGCTCTTATGGTCGGTATAGATCTCGCAGTGCTCGCCGTAGAGATAGTGCCACCACAACTTCAAAGCAAAAATAACAGTGGCAAGCTCCAAATCATGCGTAGTGTAATTCTTCTCGTAATCCGTTAGCTGTCGCGAAGCATAAGTAATTACCCTACCATGCTGCATCAAGACACAACCCAAACCGCTGTGGGAGGCATCACTATAAATCACAAATCCATCTCCCATCACTAGCAATGCCAAGATCGGCGCCGATATTAGTCTCATCTTAAGCTCCTCAAAGCTCTGCTGGCACTCCTCAGTCCAAGTGAATTTAATCCCCTTCCTAGTCAGCCGGGTAAGGGGAGTGGAGAGTTTTGCAAAGCCCTCCAAAAATCGACGGTAATAACCTGCTAAGCCCAAGAAACTCCGGACCTTAGTAACCGTCGTCGGTCTAGGCCAATCCGGAACAACATCAATCTTCATCGGGTCCACTGTTACTCCTGTGGCTGAAACCACATGGCCTAAGAATGCGACCTCCCGAAGCCAAAATTTGTACTTTTTAATCTTGATATACAACTTCTTCTCTCTAAGAAGCTGCAGCACTATCCTCAAGTGTTCCTCATGTTCCGCATCACTCCGGGAGTAAATCATAATATCGTCAATAAATACCACGACAAAACGATCCAAATGCGGCTGGAATATCCGGTTCATTAAATCCATGAATACGGCAGGGGCATTAGTCAATCCAAAAGGCATCACTGTGAACTCATAATGCCCATACCGAGATGTGAAGGCCATCTTGGATACGTCCTCGGCCCTCACTCTGAGCTGGTGGTAACCGGACTGAAGATCGATTTTTGAAAACACCGAAGCTCCCTGCAGCTAGTCAAACAAATCATCTATCTATGGTAAGGGATACTTATTTCGGATGGTCACTTTATTTAGCTCTCTATAATCCATACACAATCTAAGCGAACCATCATTCTTCTTCACAAACAAAACCAGCGCTCCCCACGGAGATACACTGGGTCAAACGAAACCCCTATCCATCAGGTCCTGCAGCTGTCCCTTTAATTCTCTCAACTCGGCAGGTGCCATCCGATAGGGTGCCTTCGAGATTGGCACCCGGAACCACTTCAATCACAAACTCTATCTCCCTCTCCAGCGGCATAGTCGTCAACTCAGGGGGAAACACATCCGGGAACTCGCGGACGATAGGAATATCCTCAAGTCCCGATGCCGCCGTAGGCACCTCAACAATAGTCGCCAGAAAGGCAGTGCAACCTCTGCTCATCATTCGCCTAGCCCTCGCCGAAGAAACGGTCGCTGCGAACAGCGTGTTCTGGCAGCCTCTGTAGATGAACTCCTTCTGTCCGGGCTCTTGGAGTGTCACTGTCCTCGCTCTACAGTCGATGGTAGCAAAATACCGTGACAACCAATCTATACCAAGTACAATGTCGAAATCCTAGAGCTGCTGTAAGACAAGCAAGTCCGCTGGCAAGATCCAAGATCCCAACTGCACTGGGCAAGCCCTACAGTACTCCTCGACATGCAAAATATGATCTAGAATCCGAACCTCTGATGCATGCGATAAAGAATCTATCTCTAGACCATGTAGAGATGCAAATGCTCTACTGATAAATGAATGTGAAGCGTCGGTATCAAAAAGAGCTATGGAGCGAGCAACTGAAATCAAAATAATACCTGCGACGACATGGTCTGTCGCTGTAGCATCCTCGATCTGTGCTGCGTAGACTCGCCCACTCGGCGCTCGCGGTCGTCGCTTCGGCTGTCTCGAGGAGGAAGCTCGATCTGACATGCTGTAAGTCGACAGTGGTCTGGCCATCTGAAGTGGTACAAGGGGAGCCGAAGCTGTCGACGGTGCCGGAAGTCCTGCTTGGGGGCAAGCGGACTGGAAGTGCCCGGTCTGACCGCAGCGGTAGCACCGGCCCTGTCCCTGACTACACTACCGCGGTGAATGCGATTCTCCACAGATGACACATCTGTCCTGACGCCGCTGCTGCTGGGACTGCTGCTATGGTGGCTGTCGCCGCTGCTGCTGGCGGGATCCACCAGATCTCTGGTGCCCCTGAAACCCACGACCCTGAGAGTGGAATCGTGGAGGTCTCGGAGGCCCTTGCCGGCTCGTCTGTCCCCCTTCAACAAGGGCTGGGGGCTTCGCCCCAGAAGTCACTGCAGGGGCAAGAGTCACATCCTCCATCACTGTCTCCCCGCACTCAACAAATAGTGCCTGCTCTATCGAGGCATCCAAGGTCTATAGTCTGAGCGAACCGACAAACTGATAGATATCCCGGCGCAAACCCCGCTCGAACATATAAATCCTATGCGCCTCATCCTTGGTCGCATGTGGTACGCTGCCCAGCAGTCGGTTGAAATCCGCAATGTACGCCCGCACCGAACGGTTTCCCTGCTGGAGGTTTTTTAGATCCTCTTCCAGCTTCTGTCTAACACTCTCGAGGAAAAAGGCTCCAAGAAGAAGGCTACGAAACTCCGCCCACGTGAGCAACTGGGCCCCAGGCGGACCGACAGGTCGCACTCGACGCCACCATGCCTCGGCATTGTGCTCCTAAAAGTTGGCCGCCAAAAGCACCTGAAACCGTTCCTCAATAAACAGGCTCTCAAAAAGTCGCTCCATAGCCATGATCCAAGCCTCCGCCTCCCACAGCTCCAAACTCCGCCCAGAGAAACGAGGCGGGTCAAGCTGGCGAAACTTCATCAAGCGGTCCACGACCTCTCTTTGCTCCTCCGGGGATAACTGTCCTCTCGGTCTCGGTGCCTCTCCACTAACAGTCGGCCCAGACCGGGCCACCGGCACTGCTGGTGCAATAGGGGGTATCGCTGTAGGGGAAGAAGGAACTGGTGAACTCTCGGGTGGTGCTACAACTGGCTACGCCCTATGTTCCAGCATGTGCATCATTCGGTCCATGGCCTCATCCTAGTGTCGGAAAGCCTCCTCTAGATGTCGAACAGCCTCCGACATTTGCTCCATCTGGGCCCGTAACACATGGACCTCACTTTGCTGGTCCTGCCCTGACTCCTCGCGCTCAGGCTCATCGAAGGATGAAGGCTGAGAACGCGTCAGCATCCTGCGTCGTGGAGGCATCGTGCACACCTCGATCAAAAGAATAAGGTCAAAACCAAAATAACGCTCGGCCCAATCTGGTGAAAGTCTAAGACATGTCCCTCATCCTGTAGCACTATGTTGTCTGCAGCCAATATAGCCGCTCACCGAGAGAAGACATATCAATCACACATCCCATCCCTTGGGAGAGTTAAGAAACTCAATCAGGACTCTCGCTAACAATCACGGCTCTCACGTGAGTCATCCTAGGGTCCAATCACAAGCCTAAGGTTTCTAAGTCCCCAATGACCTATAATCTAGGCTCCGATAACACTCTAATCTGTCACGCCTCGGGGTCGAAACTACGACGCCGATGGATAGGCATAGCTTCGTTGGGCGGTGCCACCACGGGACCATAAGGCGGGACTCAAGCTTAGACTCAAAGAAAGTCTTCAAAAGAAAATGATTAAAGTTAACTAAACTTGACAATGAATATCACATAGATGATACATTCATGGTAGTTGGACATTGACAATGAATATCACAAAGATGATACATTCATGGTAGTTGGACATTGACAATGAATATCACATTGATGATACATTCATGGTAGTTGGACATACATGATAGTAAACTTGACATTGAACATCACATAGATGCTACTACTTATTGTAGTTGGACATTATGATAGCATGGTAGATTCATATCATTATCACCTTGTACTTGAGCATAGAGGAATGATAGTAGTAGATAACTTTACTTTACTTCAGTTGTTTATTATCTGCATTTCATTTCAGCAGTTATACTATCTTTTGCCTCAGTTGACCTAGTGGTGTAACTCGCTTCTCTCGGCGACTTACCTACTGGGAACTATTAATTAATAGTTCTCAACCCCATTTGGGTGGTTGTTTTTCAGAGCCATCCGTTAATATTCTCTTACTACTAATGCTTTCTTTGGATCAAGTGACTGTAAAGCATATTTTTCGGTGGTTGCACCCACTGAAAATTATTCGTGATTCTCACTCCCTGTGGTTTATCCCCTTTTAAGATCCAGGTGTCAACGATGAGATGAGGGACCGCAGTAAGGTCATCACAGAGTAGTGAACTTAGCAGGGCCTTGTGGTATTCCATTTTATACTAAAGTGAACTAGTAATATTTTGAGAGAGAAAATTTGATGTAATTGTAATTGAAGTTCATTCTAGTATCAACTTTATATATTCTTGAGATGATTAAAGTTGAATATTTTAATTTAGTAATTGTACTCTGATATTACATATATTTTTTTGTGCATCTTGTACTGTTGAGATGTATTACCGTTTTGGCGGATGTGAAAAGGTCATGTCCATCAGTTGGTCTGTCACGCCCCGGGTGTAAACCGGAATCCGGGCCCGTCTACAGATCCGCCGTGCACACGGTATTTCCCGCGTACACGAAGCGCCAAACCTGCTCAGATATAAGAGATAGTAATAAAAGAGCAATAAAAACAGAGCTGAACTAAAAACTAATACATCTCAGACTGAAGTTGGAAATAAAATACAACACATCTGTATAAATGATACATCAGTCTCTCCCAGCTCACCAAAATAAATACAACCTGCTGGCAAAAGCCAGTCCCAAAAGTAAAGGTACAACCGTTTGAGGAAACATGGGTACATCAACAGTCCAGCTAACCCGCTCATCCTGCCTCGAGATCTATCTACTCAGCCGTCCTCTCTCCTCGACCCGCCGCTAAAAGCCCAGCAGCACCCGCAGAAGACACTGCAAAACAAGGAAGAAAAAAAAAAAGGAAAGAAGAATGGGGGTGAGAACTACTAGTAAACCAGTAGCCTCCCCTAGTGGGTAAAACCTCAAACTCTGACACACCCACTAGGTCTACCAGAGGCGAAAAGGAAAGAAGAGTGGTAAGAAATGAAACCGCTGAAAAAGAGAAATCTACCACTACTATGCCTCTAATAAGCCAAGCTAAAAGAATAGCTAAATGTATGCATCAGAATATAAATGCCTGCCTGTCTAGACCCAATCTATACACCAGTAAGCACTGGTACTGCCTACTATGCCTGCCAAATCGGGTATGCCAGCCTATGCATAACACCGATAGGGGATGGGAGTCTCGAGGACTCGAAGCCTGTATATCGCACACTCCGGAGTGGCACTCGAGGGGAGCGACCCACACGAGTAAAAAGCCTGAGTAATAAGTATCACAGTAGAATAAGTCAGCAGGACTGGATCATGACACTGATCTAAGTGGAAAAACCATCCACTAAAAGGAAACCCCGGTCCTCAATCAGATGCAAGAGTACTCAATAAGTGGGAAACACCCTCCACTAGAGAAATCTGATGCCCAATCTGATGCATAAGTAAACATCCGGTCAACCGCCCAATGTCCGCGGTCGCCGCGACACCCCACCATCAACAATCAAGCCCAACAACCGACACCCGGTCAACCGCCCAATATTCGCGGTTACCACAATAACCCACAACCCATAATCATAATACCACCTGTCCCCGACCCCAAGGTCCCGGCTACACTATCCCGTATCCCTGCTCAAACCCGAGCAACAAGACTCAACAGTCTAAATGAGAAGGAGAAAGAAAACAATCATGGTTTCTCCTAAGTCAAATTCCAATATGATAGTGTAGCAATAAATAGTGGCATATCTAGATGTCCATACAAGCATGCAAATGTCCTCATGCAAGATGAAAGAGAAATATCAAATAACAGTTCCACATGTGTATCAAAGAATAAATCCGCATAGATATAACCATCATGCTAAAATCATCAGCCAACTACACATGTATATAATCCCTGATCCATCATAAATCACCAAAGTGGCACCCGCACATAGATATGTCATCATATCCCAATAATTAATCCGTTTAACCCACTTTCGTAAAATCTATGTGCTAACATGGCATGTTAATTATCACTATTAAAATATCCCCACAATTATGTTTCCACAACAATATTATCCCAATAATATTTCCAACATGCTAAGTCCACAATATTAGTCTCGATGATAGGCTCACGTTTATCTCATTTAATCATGCATGGTAAATCAATTAATATGTCCAATAGAGGGCTTCTCTAATAAACTTAGTGAGCAAGTCAAAAGTAGAGGTATGCAACAACCACCCACCTCGATCGCTAATTCCAAGTCCCAATAGTGCTCTCGCCCAAACAAGCCAAACCGCCGCGATAACTGCACAACAAATACCCCAAAACATACAATTAAACTCAAGAACACGCTGTCCCAAAATTCAGTCCCAAAGTTGTGCCATTTTCACCTGCGAGTTCTGCACAGAAAATTTCCAAAAAAATACCGTCGCGATCCTCGTGACGAGCCGGTCGAAACGAGTACCTGCACGTTCAAATCCGAGTTTCCTACACTGAGTTATAAAATCGGCAAGGTGACCCTCTCGAAAGAATCCTGTACCAAAAATCTGTAGCACTTATCTCTGGGAACAGGGATCTTTCACCTTCGGGGAAAACCCATAAAAATCCAAGGAAATTCGAGGATGCTCCTTGCGATGTGTAGATGAAAAACGCCTCTTGGCACGCCTCAATCCAACGCCTATGCACAAAGATATCGCCGAAATACCGATGTGCTGTCCAAAACTCCGCAGTGAAAAATGGGTCAAAGAGAAGCTCGAAAAACTCCAAGAAGATCTCTGAAATAGGGGGAGCTCAAAACACAAAAGTTGAAGCCCTACCTGTCGTGAAGCCAACGGCGCAAGAATCACAGAAAAAGGTGCCAGGGTAGGCCGGGGGAGCTCGTACACCAAAATGCGATGGAGAAGAACACCGAAGAAGAAACGTCGCGCCGCGCCGGAAAAATAGAAATCTCGAAAAGCGTGCCGCCGAAAAATCCGAAACTTGACAGGTGTATCCCTCTCTTCTTGGAGAAGATTTCTCCAATTCATCCCCCTTCGAGCAGAGGGCTCGAAGGGGTCGAAAACCTCTATGGAATCCCTCTCGGATGGCTTATAAAGCCAAAACCAAATAAACATTTGAGAAAATACCACCTGTGTCCCGGAACAGGAAACACCCGTAGAAGTCCCCCCAGAAGCTGCCGCGTGTCCCATCAGCTGCCCGCAAACAGCGGACAGCCACCACAGCCACCCACAGCGCGACACGTGGCGCCTCCCGCGCCCAGCCCCCGCGCGTCAACGTCTCGGGAACCGCGCCCATGTGCGGTGCGCGTGCCCCGCCGCGCGTGCCTGCCGCGCCACCTGCCGCGTACGGCCTCCAGCCCCGCTCGCCCGCGTGGACCGAGCGCACGTAGACCGGCCAACCACCTGCCGCCACGTGACCCCCGCCGGTCCACGCACCTGGCCGAGCCCCCCGTGGACCGCGCCCCCTGCGCTGTCCAACCGGAAGGCTCCACGTGCGCCCCCGCCCCGGTGCACGCCCCGCCCGTGCACCGGGCGGCCCGTCGCACTGCCCGCGGCTGCGCCGCCGCGCTCCGCCGCCGCTGCCGACGCCGGCGATCGCGGGGAACACTGTTCCGGCGGTGAACAGTAAAATTACTGTAGCAAGCTCCGAAAAATACATGTAAATAGCCCATTTTGACTGTTTTCGCGCGCTGAGTCCAAATCCGATGTCCGATTTACCAAATTCCAATCCTAAAATTTGCCGAATGCATCCGGAAAGGTGTTCATTTGTCCAAACTTCGCGCTGAGCTCAATTTTAATATCCGTTTCGCGCGAAACCACTTCTAAAGATCCGATGGAGTCAACCGATCACCCACGTGATCCATTTAGGACCAAAGCCCAACACTTATGTCCAAATTGTGCACAATCACCGCCGACACACCACGTAGGCCTCCAGAAGCCACCCAACGCACTGCAACAGCTCTGCGGAGATCCAGGTCATCACATGGTCTATGTATGTGTCTTAACTGACTAAATTGGTGATATCGAGGCATGAGAGGGGCTCCTCTAGGGGTGAAAGTGGTTCGGATGAACTCTGATCAAATTTGACATCATACTTGATTGGATGCGAATACACATGTAAAAAATAAATATCCAGTTGAAATCAAATTCAAATATTATATTTACTATATTTTTTAATTCAAATTCAGATATGAATACATTAGAATATTTTAAATTCAAATTCGAATTCAGATTCGGATTCGAATTCAGATTCGGATTCGAATTCAAACTCAGATTTGGATTTAGATTCAGATATCCGAAAATTAATACAAGTTATTAATTCATATATTATGAAAAAATAAAAAAGTGGGTGGAGATGGTGGAGAACATTTTTACATATGGAAGGCGTCTAATTCAATTTCCCATACCTCAAATTATTTTTTAAATTTAATAATAATTATTTAAATTTAAATATTTTAGTTCATATTCATATTTGTATATTAGGATATATTACCATCCGGCTAATATGTAAATTCGAAAGAAAAATCCGATCTTATTCTAATCTATTTTTAGCATATATGATAACGGAAAATTACCATCCAACACATATTTGTATTCCGTATTCCGAAAAAAAAAAAAAAGAAAAAAAAGAAAGAAAAGAAAGGATGTGAATATGATTTCGTCAAATATCGGACAGTTTTCGACAGTTTTCACCCCTAAGCTTCCCCATGTGGCTCCGACCCCAACTGGGGGCCTTCCCGTAGGGAGGCGGCAACCCTAAAAAGGAAGAGCACATATTTGACATATTAATTAAAAATATAGTTAAATTGCAATTATAAACTACCAAGAACACACAACTAAAATTTACAAACCAGTTATCACAATTTACATTACAACATTAACAGCAGAAGCAGAATATTAGGATCATAATATAACTCCTCGAGCTCAGTAATTACAAATTTCCATGAGATGTGTACAAAACTGTCATGGCCCCAAATTTTAGTCAACTTTACAACAACATAAAAAGGAATGAATGTTTGATTGAGACAAAAAGATAAAACTCTGAATATCCTCAAGATGCGACACATCTCCCCATGGAACCCTTTTTCGATAATTTCTCCGTGAAAAAGAAGAAAGAAAATACACGTCTAGACGTTTGCGATGCTTTTTCATTCATAAGGATTTCTAAATTTTCTGAGGAGTTCTGGGATGTCATATGCTAGCATATCATCCACAGCCTGTACCATCTTTGGCTTTAGCTTTTCAAACTTGTCAATGTTGTAGCCGCTTAAAACCTCTCTGAAGTGCTCGACATTGGGAAAATCCCCTGGTGGTAGATGGAACTCCTTTTGAACCTGTTCAAACATTACTGTTCAATTTTAGTGGGAAGTGATAGTCAAGTCACTTGTTCCTCTTAATTTTGAATGCGAACAAATTGATCAGATTACGTTGTATTTGCTATATGGAGCAATGGATGCAGTACTGCAACATAAATTATTCGAACTAAATTAGCAAGTGAAATTCGTCAAGATAGATAAATGATGTGCCAGCAACTGTGATCTTCTGATAAATGATTGAACATAAAACAGCCTATCAAAAGAAATACTGCCGGTTGTATAATTTGTAGCATGTATCTGATACATAAAATTCTAAGCAATCAATAAAACAAAAGGCACCAAAACTTTTTCTTGTTGATCCTGAGAAAAGCGGAAACACACCCTTTAGATGTGATGCTTTAAAAGTTCTCGATATAATTCTTGTATAGCACCGAAAAGAAAGTAAAATGAGTTTGCCAGATGTTCAGTCTTTTATCAAAAAAACTATGATTAATTGCATTATATAAAAAGCCTCAATCTACAAGCAATCTTTTCCTTAATCTACACAATCCTCTAGGATGACCTTATTCACAAAATCTTTGGATTATCACATGCATATTTCCTCATCAAAATCAAATTGGAAGACAGTTCGGATGTCAAACTATTCAAGTATCAAATTAAAATTAGAAACCATGACAGAATCACTCTACTACAGCCATATACAACAACAGGAACAAAATTTCCATATATAGATTCAGTGCCTTTTCTATAAATGTGGTCAATGACCACAAACTTTCTTTATACCTCTTGGATACAGTAGACTCATGATTGAGCAGATATGTCAATTAGTACTTTATTGTATTCTTACCAATTAAAAAAAGACTTAGTAATGTGCTGCTGATGTAATGAATCAATTTCTTCTTTATTTCTGTTTGCGTTTTTGCTTCATGAGAACTGTTCATCAAAGCACTCAGGTTGATCTCCTCAGACAATAAAACATAATATGAGGATGACGAATACCTTTAAATAGGCTCTGGATTGGACAATCTCTTTAATACTTGTGAAAAAGCACTTCAGGTTTTTCTTAGTTTGCATATTGAGAATGTTGACCAACCAAATGCTCTCTTCGTTGGCTGTTAAAATCTTATAAGATCTTTTCTAATATAGTTAAACTCCTAATGAAGCAACAATATAATTTAGTTGGACCTTGTTCGCACAGTATTTCCCACCATAGTGATAATGACATCAAGATAAAACCAAAAGAACCTAATAGCAAGCATAAGATCTTTAAATCAAGCTTTACTTCTCAAGACTTGGTTGTGCTATTATACAAGTGGATTTTTAATATGCATTTGAACTCCGTGCTTTCCGTCTTCACTAAAAGCAAACCCTTCATAGCATGCATTTTGTTACACTTGAAAATTACAAAAAACGCCCGCTTCAAAATATCTAAAGCTCCAAGGCACTCTTGTATTAGCATATATCCATTTAAAGTGATGGTGAAATACATCGCTTAATTGGTGCCAAACATTTTAGGTCAAGTAGAAGCTATTAATCTTCATGCATCCAAACGGTTTATTGCACATTTCTCTAGTGGGCGTACAAAAGAAAGCAGCGTGCAGATAGTGAACTAGTAAAGCTCAAGGCACATTTGGTGGCCAAAGGCTATGCACGGGACAAAGGGAGTGGATTTCAATGAAATTTTCTCAGGGATAGTGAAACACATGTCTAGCAGAATACTCCTAGCTATGGTAGCCATTTTGACTTGGAGCTGCAGCAGCTTGATGTCAGAGTCATATTTCTTCATGTGGATCTCAAAGAAGAAATTTATAGCCTCAAAGCTTTATTAAGTCTGGAAAGAGAAGCTCATTTGTAGGCTTAAAAATTATTTGTATAGGCTGAAACAAGTATCAAGACAAAGATTCGATGGGTTAATGATCGAACTAGAATATAGGAGTATCTATGACAATTGTGTTATTATAAGAGACTTGTAGATAGTTCTTTTATCCTGCTAATGCTTTATTTAGATGGAATGCTGATTACAACTAAGGATCCATCAAAAGAGCAGAAGTTCACGGATCAGTTGAGCCGAGAATTCGACGTTTATGACCTAGAAAATTCCAAGAAGATATTAAGAATGGAGATCAAGAGAGACTCTGAATAAAGGAAGCTTTGACTGTCCTAAAAGGCATTTATAAGGAAAATTATAAAGCAATTTAATATGTCAAAGACAAAAGCTGTCAAACGCATTAATCTAAAAATATTCAAGTAAAATTTTCAGTAATCCTGGCAGGATAGTGCGAACCAAACGTGCCCTGAAAACTAATTATTAGGGAAAAATATATGATAAAGGTACTATATACTAGTTTAGTTGGTTGCCAAATATACGCATGATTTGCAATAGACCTGGCATTTCACAGACAATTAGTGTTGTTAGTTGGTATATGTTGAATCTAGAAAACAACATAGGAAAGCAGTGAAGTTGATCTTAATGTATTTGAAGGGTACGGCTGATACAAGGATTCTCTACATGAGGAAATCTGGAACTGCTGAATTGTCTACAATGGAGATTTAGTCAAGAAAAGTTTTATTATATGCTACATTTTTCTGCTAGATGGCAAACCTATCAGTTGGAAGTCCATATTACAAAACACTGTAGCATCATCACCACTATAGAAGCGAAGTATATGGTAGCTATTGAAGCAGCCAAGAAAGCAATCTAGCTTGAAGGCTTAATTAGTGACCTCGGGATGAAGCAGGATAAAGTAAAGATTTCTTCTAATAGTTGATTGCAATTTGTGTTGCTAGAAATCAGATTTACCATATAAAGACCATATATATTGATATAAAATATCACAAATTGAGGGAGTTCACTTAATAAGGATGATGGAAAATTTTCCACAAAGGACAATACAGATGATGTCATATCAAAATCTGTAACAGGATAAAGAACTTTCAATTTCATTAAGCACTATTATTTATTTGTGTATTTGTTTCTTATTATTTTTGTTATTTCAATCTATAAATAGCAAATGTAGGATGATCCTAAATCCCAACAATAGCAAACTCACATTTGGTACGCAATATTACTATCCACCAACTATATATTTCTAATAGGTGGAAAATGCAAGAGTAAAAGAAAAGAAAACCACTAAAGGGACAAAAAGACACATTCTTCGGCTCTGTTGTACCTTCTAAACTCTTACCTATTCCAACTAATACTAAAGAAAGAAAGAAACATGAGCCTAGGATGAAAGACACAATCTAACAATTAAACTAATGGTAAACTCAAAAATATGCGTAGGGCCACATTTAAAAATACGAGATTTGAATTCACCAGCGATTCGAAGACTAGAAGCCCGCTAACTGTACAATTTCCAATATGTGATGTCTTCCTGACATTGAGGATTTAAAGATCAGCATGAATAGTTATGTTATCAAACAAGCAACTTTTCCCACACGTCTGATGAAAATCGTATTTATTTTCATCTTTGCATGTTCACAGTAGCTTTCATCTACTTCAACTAAAATCTAAATATCTCTTTTCTTGTTACAGAATTTATGTGAAAACAAATAATATATAGTGAAGTAAATTTGGACCTTTTTTCCCTTGATACACTAAATATTTTGGAGGCTTTCTAGAAGGAATTTTGCCCAGTTTCTTTATGAAATAGGAAGTTCGAAAGTTCATAAGCATGCTGAGAGTACGATTACAACTTACAAAGTACCTATGTGGTCCTTCCACATTGTTGCAATCAATGGTAGAAACGGATGAGGCTGGAAGTATGGGGTGAGACCTAATTGAGCTTGCTAATTTGTAATTTTGTTCAAGTTATATTTAACTGAAAATTTCTGGTTTTGATTGGAAACAGAAGGTGATTGTTAAATAGTAATATTACTAAATTAACAACCAATCTACTACTATAACTACATGCCGGTAATTCAGGAAATTACTGGCACAAACCTGAAAGTAGGAACTTGTGAAATCAAAGAAAATGATGCAATATGAATAGCAGAATTGTTGAAAATAAAGTACTTAAGCACCTTTGCAAACTCATCCTCGATATTATCTATGAGTCTCTGCTGAGTCTTGGCCTTGCCCATCATTGCAGGCATTTCTTTCTTCAAGTGGCTTATTAAATAAGCATGAATTTTGGCTGCTCTTGCACGCTTAACAAATTCATTGATCTGTATTTGACAAAAAGGTTATGATGATAAAAGAGCAACTAAAATGAGACTTAGTCAAAAGAACGATAAAAGTGAATTACACGGCGGTCACAAGCCTTCTTAGGAATATCTTTCAGATCAGAAAGCAGGTCTTCTTGTTCTCTCTCGAACAGCTCCTTCCCAATTGGACCAATGGCAGCTTCATTTACTGGTTTGTCATTAAAGGAACTGTAGAAGTTCACTAAGATGAGTTCCATTATTGTAATGTCATATGACGGTTTACAACGAACTTAGCTAGAAATTTTTACTTGGAGAAACATATTAGGGTATTTCAGATTAAGAAATTGAAAGTAACTTTCCAAAGAAACACAAAAGGCAACGATTATGAAAGCCAAAAGTTAACACTCATATAAAATTTTACAAACCACAAAATGCAATAGCAAAGGAAAGGTAATGTACCCAATATAAACGCGCATGACTTCAGGGGTGTTAAGTACTTTTCCAAGCGACCACAATAATGCTCCATAGACTCTCATTAGCTGGGATATCATTAAGATCTCATTTAGCTGCAGTACTACTTGCATTTACAAATTTATCAGAAGTAGAATGATTCAATCAAACCAATAAATTGTTGTATATTGAGCATTCAAAGATGGCTAAATATCTTCTCCCTGAATCTTACCCTACTTATACACTAATGTCGTGAACCTAAATCTTAATAACTCTAAATGTTAGCTATAGAGAACTCTTTACAAGTCACATGTTTCAACATAAAGGCACACTTCAATTTCATGACATTTCAATTTCATGCTGTCTGAATCCAAGCATAAAAAATAATTGTTTCCACATCTACTACTTTTCAATGCCTGTTTGTATGGTAAAACAATTTATTCCCCTGCATTATCCACCAAGCCTGTCAAAAAATTGATTCCCTATGTCTTCTCAACATATTACTACTCTCTATAGTTTAGTTTTTTTTGTGTATCCCAAACACGTGCAGTTGTAATTAGATACGAAGAACAACATCTTATTTGGTGATAAGCCATTTACATATCTAGTACATAGTTAAAATGTCTGCAAACCAATCTATACTTGTTTCTGTTTATTTTCATCATAATGCTTATATTGATGTTTAATTACCCAAAAAGATACAAGAACATTCCTTTAATCTTGACATGTCCGACATCCATCAGGGAAAATCTTAATTTTTTTATGCCTTTGGACTCACTCTATCGCAATTACTGATCCATGCATTGTACTTTAAGGATTAAGGAGTCAACAATGAGCACAACGATGGACCAGAATATAGTTTTCCTTGTTCAATAGATAGAAAGAGGCAAAAACGCATTCAGTAAAAAAATGTATTTACCTGTTGGGTGTCAACTTGGTCTGCCTTATTAAGCACAACACGAATTTTGTCATCATGCCCACGCAAAGATCCAATTACCCGTTTGAACTCATCACTGATGTCAAGCTTGTGAGGATCAAACAAAAGAAGCACGAGGTCACATTTTGCTGCAAACCATGCAGTGACACCAGTAAAATCGTAGCTACGTTGTGTCCTTTGTTTTTCGCCAGATAGAACACCAGGAGTATCCACAAATGTTATGTGCTCCAACAGCTTTAAGAGAAATATCTGATACTGTTACTTTCTATGCAAAAAATTAAAACATGAACATTACATTCGGATATGAAAGATAATGAAATTATACAGGATGTGGCATCTGTGAGCACTCAAATTTTGATAAGAATGCACTTCCAAATGCCGTAAGGCCACCATATGGCATGTCGGCTTGCACAGCAATTGTGTTCCCAGGAATGCTTCTTTCGTCCGGCCCCGACTATACAGTAAAAATGTAGAAGTAAAATGGAAAGATTGTATCTAATTAACTGCACAATGACAGTTCAATTATGACAGATTTGTTAATAAACCAGAGAGCATTTGGGCAAGAGAGATGATAGAAAAGGGGATCTACTTTAGCCACCAAGTAAGAGAACATAGGAACCCTAAATCAACAAAACACATCCCTAATTTTCATTCCCAGTGAATTTAACTTTTATGAACTGAGATAGTGACCAGGAAAAAGGACAATTAAAATACACATCCCATTTTTAATTCCATATGCATCTCATTAGATATAGTATGGTTTTGTAATACAAGACAAGATTTAAGTTACCTTGTAATTTAGCGACACAATATTGAATGTTTCATGTAAATATTATAGCAACATTATTTCTTTTGATCCTTATCACGATTTGAAAGATTTCTTAAATTATCGAAGATATGCTTCTTTTTTTTCACCCTTGAGCGAAGGACAGCCACACAGTGGTGCTCCTTGTCTATTGTTATGATCGACATTCTTTTGTGGAACAGAAGCCAATCATGTTTTCCTAGCCCGTATTGACAACCTTCTAGGCACAATCCAACTATAAAGATTATAGCACAAGGTTTAGACAAAATAAAAATAGCATTCCAACTATTGATCAGATAGTATCCAAATACTATAAGAAAGATTTCCATTTGATCACGTGCAGTTACAATAATCTTGAAGCATACAAAACATGTTAAAAGGTTACATGAAATTAAGAAATGGCCCAATTAAATACTAATAAGCAAATATTTGAATTCAAGCTATACATCAAGCTCCTAAAGGCGCATTTTTTTGGTAGTACAGAGTGTTTTATAATCCACTATTAAACCCTTTAAAAACCTAGCTCTTCACGAAGGACGCAAAGTTGCCGCTGCCTCCCCTTCTCCCTCCATCCCTCTCTCTGAGACACCCCACTTTCCAGGAGGGTCACCCATCCTAGAACTACTCTAGCTCTAGATTCGCTTAACTCTCTTAAGCTCTAGCGCTTAGCCATCGGACAAAATGCTATTGCCGAGTTAAGAGATTTAGTCGGATTATACCTTATATGTAGGACTATTTCAAATCCTGAGGGTGCTATATTCCCTCCCCCTTTAAGCTCTGGAGTTCTCGACGGTCTCGAGCACACTCACAAGCATCAGGCGATGTGAAACTCGTCTCGCAAATCTTGTCATTCAGGCCTTGGCTTAACATGTGATTCCCAGACCCTAGTCTTAGCTTGTCATTCTGACCTTAGTTCAACAGAGACTTATCTCACACATCTAGCTGGTGATTATCTCTGATACCAATTGTGACGCCCCAGTTCTCAAGGAGATCACCTATCCTAGAATTACTCTAGCCTTAGGCTCGCTGAACCCTCTTAACCTCTTGGGCCTAGCCACCACCTCAAATACTATAGCCAATTTAAGAGGTTAGTCCTATTATACCTTATATGTAGGACTAATCCAAATCTTGAGGGTGCTATTCTCTCTCTCTCTCTCTCTCTCTCTCTCTCTCTCTCTCCCTCTCTCTCTCTCTCCCTCTCTAGCAAATCAAAAGAGGTGTGGTCGATAGGAGTGAAGAACCTATTTCTCCATAGAGAGGTCAAACGATACATATACATGGGGCAACCAAGAAATTTTGAAAGAAAGACTCATTTTCTATATGTGTGCAAGTTACAAAAAGCTCTCTATGGATTGACACAGGCACCAAGGGCATAGTATGGTAAAATAGCTGAGTTCTTAGTGCAAAGTAGATATAAAGTTGCGCCTACAAACTCCCTATTCATCAAGAAGCAAGGTAAGAAGATGTCAATCATGCTATTCTACGTGGATAACTTAATCATAACTAGAGATGACTAACAGGAAGCTAATAGCACGAGAGAGAATCTATTCGTATGGTTCAAGACGAAAGAGCTTGGATAGTTAAGACAATTTCTTGGGCTAGAGGTGGCACAAAGGAAAGATGGCATATTCTTATGTCAATAAAAGTATAGTTAAGATCATCTCCAAAGGTATAATATTTTAGGCTACAAACCTATTGTACGTGTGAAGACCCGAATCCCCGCGGAAGGATTACTATTTGATTAGCGGTTTCTGGAGGCCTATGTTGTGTGTTGGAGGCGTTTGTGCACGAATCGGACCCAAGAAATGGACTCAGTGCGCAAAATGGATTAAGAATGTCTATTCGGATGCCCTCGTCGAAAATTAGAAGTGGTTCCGCGCGAAACGGACATCGGATTAGGATTCAGTGTGGAAAAATGATGGAAAACGGTTATTTGGATGTATTTTTCTGAGTTCGGACACCCAAAAACGGACAACCGGAAGTTTACCGCGCATTTTGGTGCACGGGGGTATCCTGGACTGGCGGAGGGGGAGGGCCACGTGGCGGCCCCGGATTGGCAGGCACAGCGGGCGCGGTCCACGGGAGCCACGCGAGGGAGCTGTGGACCAGAGAGGCGCGACGTGGCGGCCCCAGGTTGGCCGGCGCACGCGGCGCGGTCCACGCGACGTGCGCGGGGCAGGCGGGGCAGGTGTGGCGACGTGCGAGAGGCAGGCGGGCAGGTTGGCGCCCGTACACGGGGGGCCACGTGGTGCCCCACGGTTGGCGGGCGCCACCCGCTCCGCACGGCCGGTCGGGCCACGCGGCGTGGCCCGGTTGGCCCGCTCCCCGCTGTCTCGTGTTCGGGACATGCGGCGCGCCCGGAGAGATCCGGGCGCTGTGCGGATGAGGTGCCGTGTCCCCTATTCGGGGGCCCGAAAGTTTCGGGGGCCCGAAAGTTTCGGGCGCCCGAAAGTTCACCCCAAACCCGGATTTTGATCTTTTTTGAGATTTGCCTATAAATAGGCCATTCTACCCTCTATTTCGAGTTTTTGGAGGTTGCTCTCGGGATTTCTTTTGGCAGAGGGTCTTCTTCATCAAGTCCCCCATATTTCTCAGGATTTGGAGAATTTTTGGAGGCCGCGACATCGGCGATTTCAGCGACTCGGCGCACTTCGACGTTTCTCTTTCGGTGGCTTTTTTCGTCGCAGTTCCGTCCGCAGGCTCCCCTGGGCGGACCCGAAGGAGTTTTTAGCTGATTTTTGCGGCAGCGTGTTCACAAGAGGTAGGGCTTCGATTTCCGTGTTGATTACTTCGCTCTGTTTTGAGTTTTTGGTAGGGTTTTCGAGGCATCTTTTGACCCCTTTTACTGCGGCAATATTTTGGACAGCGGTGGAGTATTCTTACTTTTTCTCGGCCTACAGATATCGAATTTGGGAGTTTAAGGACTCGATCGACATCTACACTTCGCGAGGATCACAGACGTATTTTTCTTGGAATTTTTGGAGATCATCTCAAAGGTGATATTTTGACTTCTTCTGGACTGATTTTTTGGCAGAATTGTAATTTTGGAGATTTTTGCTTACCGCGGTGTTTGGTCTGTATCTCAGCGGCCGGGAGGAGTTTTCTGGTGTTTTTGGGCTCGTTGGGATCGTGGGAACCTGAGGAGTACCCCCGTTTAGTGTTGTCTTATTTGGACTTCGGATCATCGCGTGCATTTCAGGTGGGTTGCCTTTATCTCCAAAACCGGTGGACGGTTCTCTAATTCTATATGATTGCAAGTATGTATGTTAATGTACCACGTATATGTCTGAGGTGTAAGCATGAGAATTGTTCTAAGTTTTGGAAAAATTAATGCTTACTGGAATTATGGAGTATTTTAGTGAATTCGAGAACTTGCATGTTATTTGATTATTAGAGGAGGTTGTGAACTATCTGGCGGTTATGGTCACCTATACTAGTTGAGAGCATGTTTAGGAAGATGATGTTCATTTTGGTTGATATTGAGATCATGTCTGATAGTTTTCCCTATTTATGTTTCAATTTAACTAAACACTATTATTGGAACTTTGACCTAGCACCCTGTCATATGTTGCATGTTTCAACCAGACTAGTAGAAAACTCCAACTTGGGCTAGTTTATTTATGCTGTAGATACTCCCACACTTTTATTCGCTTCTCCTGGACTTAGAGCGTTCCTCGTCCGGGTAGTGGGCCGAGTAGTCATGTTGTTGTGGGATGCATGTTACACTCGTGCCTGGGGGCCGAGTGTTGTCTGGTAGCTGTGATTAGATCAGTGCTAGTCCTGGGAGCCGTCTGAGTCGACGGTGGGTCCCGGCTGTCGAGTATTTTCCAGCCAGTGAGTTATGATTTGGGTATTGTCGATCTTGTTGATCGTGGATTTGGATTATAGCCTGCATGAGCCATATTGAGCTCGACAGAGATGCGCGGATACTTTCCTCGGTGGGGTCGCGCCCTTCGAGTGCCGCTCCAGAGCTAGGCCTGTTACTTTGCTATCGCGACTTGTCGACGCAGTCCTTCTGACTGGGCCTTTTTTAGGCAGTCACGGACGCCCTACGTAAGTCCAGTCCTCCGTGGATGTAATGGCAGTAGGTAGGCGCTGGTTTGACTGGACCCTTTGTGGCAGTCAGTGTAGATTGGGTGATTATTTTATCGAGAGGTAGTAGATGCATCATGTTTCATTTGTATCACCCTTTGAGCATTTAGATAGAGGCATAGTAGCTGTAGAGTTATTTCCAGCCTTTCCTTTATAGTACTGCATCTGTTACTTTATGCCTCCAGTGGACTTAGTGGGCAGACCGTCGGGCCTGGTGGCGGTACCCACTGAGAACTACGTGACGGTGTAGTTCTCACACCCTCTGTCGGTGACAGTTTTGCAGAGGCATCTTCGCCAGTTCCTACCTCTGCTGTTGCTGCTTCTTCTGTTCGAGGCGAGGGAGTCGCGAGCTAGATCCCTACCTGTCCATGGAGAGTAGCTGTACCCCATTGTTGGAGATTTATAGTACAGTCAATTAGATTAGTATATTTACTCTTTTGAGAGTTTTCTTTATTTTGAGAGACTGGTGTATTGTGAGGATCTGACTTGTACTGTGAGCTTGTACACTGATGTATTATTGTTTTAGTTTACCTCCCTGTTTGGGTTCTTAGATGTTGTATCGGTGGATGATGTATGATCATTATTTTTGGGAGGTGGATATTGTATTTTTATTTTCAGTTGTACAGTGGTTGGATTTTAGTTTTACAACAATTTACTTTCCAGCTCTGATATCTGTTTAGCTGTAGTTTTATCCTTACAGGTTGGACGCTTCGCCTATGCGGGGTTTTTCATATAGGTGGCGGATCTGTTGGCGAGCCCGGATAGCAGTTTCAACCCTGGGGCGTGACAGTACGCCTATGGATCCAAATGCAAAATTATGCGCATAAGATGGTAAGGAATTGGCCGACACAACCATGTACCGATAGCTAGTCAGTAATCTAATGTATGATCCGGCCATATATAGCATATACATTTGGAGTAGTTAATTGATATATATTCAGAAGCTAAAAAAGCCTCATCTAGAAGCAATTTGGCAAATCCTAAAGTATATCAGAGAGACTATCGACTTCGGCCTTCTATATACAGAGGAAGAAATATATGAGCTTAAAGGCTATTGTGATACTAACTACTCTAGAGACCATGACACAAGGCAATCGATTACGAGATGCGTGTTTGGTCATGGTTTTGCAACAGTTTCTTCATGCAACAAAAGGCAACCATGTCACTTTTGGCAAATGAAACGAATTATAGGTCGTCAGGTCAACAGCAAAGCCGGCACAAGAAAGCAATTGGCCGATGCAGTTGATGAGCAATCTATATCAAGAAGCAGATTATACGATGCCTCTCTATTGTGACAACCAATCAGCTATATGCCTAGCAGAGAATCCAGTTTTCAATGCAAGAACGAAGCATGTAGAGGTCCACTACTACTTTATAAGGGAGAAAGTGCTACAAGAAGAGATAGATAAAAAGACTATCAAGATAGAAGAACAAATAGCACGCATATTCACTAATGGACCGAGCACCACAAAGTTTGTGAAGTTTCTGACACATTTGTGAATGGTCAGTGGAACAACAATACCAAGAGGGAGTCAGTGTTGAGGATCCATTTCTTCTCTACCCTCCTCCATTTTTGCTCCAAAACAAAGCAAACTTTAGAAATATCTAGAGATGTTGCGTCGGTGCAACCAACTTAGCCAAGGCTGTTGAACCAACATTGAGCTCTATAAATATGGGTGTAAGGATACAATACCAACTATGAGTGTGAAGAGTTAGCATAAAGAGTGAGAGGAATGGAAGAATGAGAATGTAGATGTAGTAGAGGTATAGTGCGGAGCTTAGGACTTCGATTAGTGTGTGAGTCCGCCACATACTAAAAGTGTGTGTGAGTCTACTACAAATGTTTTGTTTGGAGAGTTGTCTGCGAGAGCTTGTATCTTTTGCATTAATAAAATAATTTTCTATAGTATTCTAATTAGTTTTGACACGCTAGTATTCTACACCTCAATATTCCTAATAAAACTTAATCATGTTGCAGTGATACTTATAAATTTATCCAAGTTGACCAGCTGTTACAAAATTATGAATGTAGACAAAGATCTTACAAGTCTATTACATACCCATTGCATATGATTTATTTTATTCGTTGTTGTTAGTCTGATGCAACAAAAAAAAATTGAGAATAAATATTAAGTATAACCAAATTCCCTCACCAGTAAAATTTATTTGACAAGGTGCAGATAAACTTACAGTAATTACAACAAATCTATCAGTTGTCGGTTCAGGTCCAATATGAGCACCTGCAAAAGTAGTAAGTAAATAAATAAACCAAGGATTTAAGTATCCATCGGCACAGGCTGTATCTACCGTGTCGTATTGTGCCAACAAAATACCGACACGATACAGCCCCCGTGCTGATGGCACAGCTCAAAACCGTTTTTTCTTTAAATTACTAAATAATTTTTTCAATAAAGTTCAAAATATTTGATAAAGATACATAATAAGCAATTAGAAAATTTTGTTGCTAAAGATAATAAATATTTCATGTCATTATATGTCGGTACACATGTATTTTTTGTGACCGACACTCATCCGCACGGCTCGGTACGCACCGTACCTTACCATGCCAGCAAGTTTAGGCACGACCCTGTGCCACGACACTTAAATCCTTGAAATAAACACATAAAAATAAAAACATGTATTTCTTCTGGAAGTTTGTATGAAAAGTAAGGAAAGGAGTACAACATGCTACTTGACTAACCTGGGTAGCTAGATTTCAGCAAATGCTTTATAAATGTTGTTTTTCCAGTAGAATATTGACCCAACAGCATGACCATTGGCCTGGCATCAAAATCACTATTCGTCTACAAAAAGAACAAGTATAGAATGTTACTCAAAAAAAAGAAGGTAATACTTAGTGTGTAGAATTATGAATAATTGCTAAGATAAAGTACTTAAAGCATGTGGAAAGTTGTGGCGCACACCAAAAAAAAAAAAAAGAAAAAAAAAAAGAGGATGATGTTGGTTTAAAGGGGCCAACATCCTGCCCTGCGGTGGGAGGCTATGTTGGGCTGAGTCACGTTCGAAATGGCAGGAGGCTGGGTTGGGCCAAGTCATGTTCAAAGCTGCAAGACGCTAGTTGGGCCAAGTCACAATCGAAACCCGTGCGCGCTGTGTCTGTAAACTTTAAATGAATTGATTGTATATTTTTAACAACTCGAGCTTTTGGGATTAATGGTTAGCACCAACGATCCAATAGATGAAGGTTGCTCCTTTCATCATCAGAAAATTAGTTGAAGAACAAGAAGTGATGATATATTTAACAACATGATTTCAATACAGGCATATATCGTATCATTGACTAGCATTTTGAGAAGACCTTTCTTTGCTATTTTAATAATGCTGCTTTGTTATATTACATATGGGAAAAAAAAAAAAAAAAGAACTTCTATTGTTACTTTCATTTACACCATATGAACAATGCTAGTCAAGGAGGCTTATCTTATTAGTAGCCTCAAGGCAATATGCCTGGTCAATGACAAGAAGTAATTCTAGCAACAAAATTTTATTTCACTTGCTATAATAAAATGACATCCAAGCAAGTTGATAAAATCTTTTTAGAACAGAAAAAGAAGGAAATAAAGAAAATAACTCATCAGATACAAAGAAAGAGGTTTGTACTTACCAATAAAGGAGAAACGAAATCATTGAATTGATAGGTCACTTCCAAAGGCTTCAGTTTTTCAATGTATAATTTCTTTAACCCATCAACAATTGAAGTTACTGATTTTAGAGGTATCTAAACAGAGCAAACACAAAAATATTTAAAAAAAAATTATAGCAAAGTTAAAGGGATAAAAAATCAACAGAAGCATCATGTCTAAATAATAAATGCTAAAAGATTTAATTAGTATATTTTTGCAGATTTAACATAAAGTCAATATAACCAATATGAGATAGCTATTACAGCTTTAGATTATTAGAGGTACAAATCACATATTTCCCCAAATATGGTTTGGAAAATCACCTACCAATGGAGCTACTTCAATCCCACGTGCTATTGTTTGCTCTCATTATAGGTAAAGAGAGAAATTAATTTTAAAATATTAGCCTTTCATAACCAATACTTCCACAAAAGGTGACACTATCTATGGGGACAGGAATGCTAGACAGGACAAAGTTAGTTATAGCAAAATGCTACATGTACACCCCAAAGGGGTGTACATCCTATACCCCCACCATCTAAGGGTGGGGGTATGGTGAAGTGACCCCTAAAAGACACCCCCACCCTTAGATGGGTGGGGGTGTGAGATGTACACCCCTTTGGGGTGTACATGTAGCATTGCTCTATAAAAGTGACCCTATGCCTGCCACGCGTGCACCACGTGAGCGCCACGCGAGAGCGACAAAACTAGTGAGGTGTTCAAGTTGAATATAGTGAACCATTCACTATATTCAAATATGGTGAATAGTTCACCGTGTTCAAACACAGTAAACAAATTCCCGTGTCCACATACGGTGAATGGTTCACCGTGTGCCTCACACTATACACCTCCGATCTTCTCCTTCCTTTCTTCCCGACCTCAATCATCCCCTTCCTATGTGTGTGTGCGCGCGCGCGCTCCCCGCCGCCGCCGCCGCCATCATCGCTGCCACCCCCCCACGTTTGTGCTTGCAACTAACGGGAATCCCTTATTCACATATATTATCATGCTGTAGTTCCTCATACATGAACATAGATTGTTATAGTTTATGCTCTCATTGGTATATACTACTGAGTTCTACTGTAAGACATCTGAACCACAGTTCCATCCGGTTCCCGATCGGCGTTATTGTGTTGAGTTATATAATTCACCCCTACTTCCACCACTCGAGAGAAGAAAGAAAGGACGACCTAAATCTACTCGCATTCGCAATGTTATGGACAAAGGCGCTGAAAGTAGCAAGAGCAAGTGTAGTATGTGTAAACAATACGGGCATTATAAGAACACGTCCTGAAAATCAACAAAGAAGGACCGAAAGATGTCATCTTTTAGGTTGTTTGTTTGATATTTTGATTGTTGCAGATTTATTTGATTAATTTACAGTATTTCACGCATATTATATCTTTCTTTTTTTCTTATTGGTATTATTTCAGATGGACAATCACGAGGAGGCAGGACCGATTGATGCCTCTATACTGACTGAGTAGCCCCACCATAGATGCACTTGCATCAGAGATGAGGTCATACAATATTATTAAATATATTTTTTATTTTTTTGAAATCCCATATACTAATATATGTGACATTTATAATATTGCAGGGTTATTCTCCCGTTCAATTTACGGAGTATGGCTGTAAATTGAACCGTTGGCAAATTGAGCATTTTGCAGTTTTGGAGCTACTGCGACGAGCAGGATTCTATTTTGTTTCGTGGTTGAAGCGCGTCCAGCTAGATCATGCATTATTAGGATCTTTAGCCGAGAGGTGGCGGAGGGAGACGCAAACTTTTCATATGAGGCATGGGGAGATGACGATCACCTTAATGGATGTGGTTGTTGTACTCCGTATCCATAGTGGGGCTATGACCGGAGGCGCCTCGTATCAGTGGCCACTGCTATGTGAGCTACTTCTTGGGGTGGTTCCGAAGGATATTAGAGGCTGAGATAAAGATTGATTGGTTGTATCATCAATTTCATAATATCGTCTTAGTTGCACCTCCCGCTGTCATAGAGGCTACAACACGAGCATATATGATATTTTAGATAGGTTGTAGACTGATGCCAAACCCAAGTGGAAATAGAGTGCATTTGAAGTGGTTGCCACTGTTAGACAATTTTGACACTTGTGGTAAGTTGTCATGGGGTGCTACAACGCTAGCTCATCTCTATCGAGCATTAGCGGGTGCTTGCATAAGGAAAAAAGTGGTGTTGTTGTTTTAGGACATTACTTCAGGTCAAGGATTAAAGTGCCGTGACACAGGAGTGTGCTGACCGTTGTCTGGCACGGTACGGCACAGGCACGCTTGCGTGCCAACACATGGCACGCTTACATGTCGACGGGCACGCACAACTTCCTAATAGCACACTTTGGCATGTTCTTATTTTAGTTTTTTTTGTCTAATAAGGCTTTATAATGTTATTTAAGTTTTTGAGTAATAATTATAAATTTTTGTTATGTATTGATTTGTCTTGATCTAATGTCAATAATAGCTTACTTACTAGTTAATAGTTTAATATAGTAGTAGTCTTCTTTATATGTGAAGTAAAATACAACTATAGTTCAGAGAGATAATTTTTCTAAAAAAGTTTTTATAAAAATTTGTAACATCCATTCATATTGATTCGTTGAAGGACCGTATGATGACTAGACTAAACTAGAATAGGACCACAAGTGTGCTGATAGTTCCTTTGCATTTTCAAAGTTTTTAAAAATATTTATGAAAAAATTAAAAAAAAAAATATTTTTTCTAAAATTTTTTAAAAAATTGTAAGATTTGTCTATGAAAATACGATGAATAAAATAAGAAAGTTTATAATAAAAATTGATTAACTTTTAAAAAAAATTGATTTATCTTTTATTTTTTTAGAATTTTAAAAATTATAAAATATAAATCAGAGAAAATTATTTTTTTAAAAAAAATTTATGCAAAATTTTCAAGATTCATCCAAGAAAATTATTAAATAAGAAATCTTGTGAGATCTATTTATAAAAATTTAACAATAAACCATATGACATATACATTAAGAAAATTTAAATATCAATTGTTTCTATTTAATTTTCAATTTTATTAGAATTTTCATGTTTCTAAATCCAATAATAAAATTTTCAAAGTTAAGAATATCTTAAATCTCGCACAAAATGTTAAATACATCCAAGAAAATTAAAAATAGATCATATAATAACTAAATCAAGCGGATATATTTTCAGATTTTGTAAATTGTTAATAAAAATTTGTATAATTTCATATTTCTTCACAAAAGAAACTTTACAAGTTAAATATTTTTCAAATGTATTCAAAGAAATTTAAGTTGTAAATTTCTTGACTTAACTCATAAGTAGATCTTCCATTTTGATATTTCTTTACCTTTTCTGTTAAAATCAAAATGATCAAAGAATAATAAGAGATTGAAAGAAGAAATTAAAAAAAAAAAATTATCATAAAAAAGGGGAAGAGAAAATAGAAAGGAAAAAAATAGAGGAAGAGATATGAGAGGAAAGAAAAGGAGCGCAGAAAAAAAAAAGGTAGAAATGAAGAAAAGAGATAAGATGAGAGGGATAAAAGTCTATGCGAGAAACCAAAAAAAAAAAAAGGTCAAAGTAAAAAATATAAAATAAAAACAATGTGCATATGTGGATACGCAGCGGCACGTGCCGTGATACCCTTTGGGTATCGCTCTGTCTCGTTCGATATTCAGAGGGCATCGTGGCACAGGGGGACCAAGAGAGAACCCCCCTATACCGTGCCCCCTAATTGGTACGGGTGGATACTTGATTCCTTACTTTAGATACATTTCTTTACTATTAATTTCATTCAGGGATTTTATTTTAGTTTCTAAATAGCTTTTTATATAGATATGGGCATGGTACCATCTGCACATTGGTCGTCCAGAGATAGTCGGACCGTAGCCTGAGCTTATTGATGTGCCACTAGGTTGTAGGTAGGTATTTTCTTTTTAAGTGTTCAATATTTTGTGTTATCATTACTAATACGATATAAATGAAATAGGTGAAATACAAGGTTGGATTTTCGGGACAACGTCAAGACGACTGATATTGAGTTTTATCGTGATCAGCTGGATTAGCTGCTAGAGTTCCAAAAAAATGAAAATAATTCGATCATATTATAAATGTAACTTTCATTTTAAAACGAGTTAGTAATCATAAGTACTTTTCACAATAGATTATATGGAGGCCATATACAGATAAAGTACTAGAGTCACAGCATTTTGTCTAGCGGGGTCCCTGGTATGGCGAGCTAGGACCACCTTAGTCTGCTTCTATATTATTGAGCTTCATCTTCCAGATCGGGTGCTTCGACAATTTGGATTTCTACAGCATATACCCGATGCAGTAGTTGCTCAACCTTTCATCACTTCACGAGGTAGAACAAATGAGAATTGGGTAGCATTTCATGCTATACATATTCAGCGTTGGGATGATCGATTGATGGATATAGTAGAGGTAGACATCCATATAGATCCCGATCCTATACGAGCTACTGCTGTCTACATGCAGTGGTATTTGGAGATTACCAGGAGGTGAATATCTAAGCTAGTACAGCGTCCACCCCTCGCATATCAGCCACGTGGAGATGTCGAGAGACTATTGTGAGACTATTGGTATGATATTCATATATTCATATATATATATATATATATATAATAAACAAAGAAAGGTTCGTGTAATTTTTATGATGCTGCTTTGATTTCAGGTCGATGTTATTTAGAGATCTTACTATGCGATCAGATGTGTCCTACCAGATATTTTGTATAGTGGAGCATTAGCAATCCTGACACTAATTGATGATCAAATGGAGGCAGTTATGGAGACTGTACCGACACTTCCACACACTATGCCTCCACGGGTAGATGATTATGGTGGAGCATTGACGTCGGGGCATGCACCATCTTATAGTTCGTCGGGAGGATCCTTCTCGACGATCTGATATTGTTTATCGTAGACGCCCACAGTACCGACAGTTGCCGTCTCCCCACGCAGATCAGCCCTCATCTTCACCTCCTCCACAGCTAGATGGCACAACTATCTCACATCTCGACCAATTCGATATTATAGAGCCATTCAATTAGCCCACATTGTCCTTATGTGATGTTATATTTATATTGTTTTTGTCACGCCCCGGAACCTGGGCTCGCCAACAGATCCGCCGTGCACATGGGATTTCCCGAGTACACGAAGCGCTGGTAACCTGCTCCGATATAATATAAACAATAAAAGAGCATAATACAGAGCTGAAGTGGAAGAACCACATAGTATCTCAGACTGGAACTACTAATGAAGCTGTAATATGTACAATAATCTCCCAGCTCACCAAAATAATACATCCAGCTGGCGAAAGCCAGACCTAGAATAAAAGAAGAATACCACAGTCTGAGTAAAGGGTGCAGCATCTATCTAACAGCTCTCAGTCTCCCAGGAGATCTATCTATTCAGCGATCCCCTTACCTCGATCAGCTGCCGATGGCCTAGCAGCTCCCGCAGACGACTCTGCAAAAATAAAGGAGAAGAAAGAAACAGAAAAGAACAATGGGGGTGAGAACTACCAGATAAACTAGTAGCCTCCCCTAGTGGGCAAAACCTCAACTCTGACGCACCCACTAGGACTACTAGAGGCCAGAAAGGAATAAGTGGTAAAGCTGTAAACAGAACTGCTGAATAAAGGGAAACCACCACTAGTATGCCTCTAAATGTCATGTAGCATGAAATGACTGTATGCAACAATCCCAAACATGCCTGCCTGAAATAACTCAGTCTTGTGTCACTGGTACTGCCTGCTGTGCCTTGCCAAATCGGGTATGCTGGCCAATGCATAACACCGATAGGGGATAGTGTTTGCCAAATCGGGTATGCTGGCCAACGCATGACACCGATAGGGAATAGTGTTTGCCAAATTGGGTATGCTGGTCAACGCATAACACCGATAGGGGATAGGAGTCTCAAGGACTCAAAGTCTGTCTGTAACACACTCCGGAGTGGCACTCGAGGGGAGCGACCCACACGAGTAAATATCTCAGTAATAAGTATCAGAAGTGCCATAAAACAGCAGGACTGGATCATGACTATGATCAAAGTAGGAAAAACTATCCACTAAAGAAAACCCCGATCTGATGCCATAGTACTTAACAAGTGGGAAAACTATCCACTAAAGAAAACCCCGATCTGATGCCATAGTACTTAACAAGTGGGAAAACCACCCACTAGGATAACCCGATCCTCAGCTGATGCAAAATAGACCAGACTCATCCCTAATCTGATGCAAGGATAAATATCTGGTCGACCGCCTACTGTCCGCGGTCACCGCAACACCCCACAAGTTTATAATCTAACATAACCTTGGCTATACTATCCCAAACCCCTGCTCATACTCGAGCGACAAGCAACTGAAAGCAAAAGAGAGCAATAAAACATGTCAAGTCTTAATATGATAGTGTAGCAATAAATAGTGGCCCTACCTGATGTCCGGGCATGCATGCAACTGTCTTTATTTTAAAAGTTGTAAAATAGTGTCAAAGATTTGAAAAGATTGATTTACTGAATAAAAGTCATTTGCATGCGAGATTATAGCCTTTGTCTCAATCACAGTGTCCCAATATAAGTCATCATATCATCTGTGGGTTATATTAAATTTTAGGAGAGTTCGTCCCAGCGGTTCTCATCAATTGTCCTGTTAGTAGTCCTGTTAGTAGTCCTGTTAGTAGTCCCAATAGTTCTCTTCAATTTAGTTTGTCCCAATTGTTCTCATCAATTGTCATATTAGTTTGTCCCAATTGTTCTTATCAATTGTCATATTAGTTTGTCCCAATTGTTCTTATCAATTGTCATATTAGTTTGTCCCAATTGTTCTCATCAATTAAATTTTAAGGGAGTTCCAGTAATCCCAGTGAGCTTGTCAAAAATGAGGTAAGCAACAACCGCCCACCTCGAACAGCTCAAATCACACCCAGATAGTCTCCTGGCTGTCCACAGTCCCCTAGAACTGCTGTCTGCCGAGAACGGTGCCCTACAGCAACACACATTGCACAGGGTGTAACTATATTATTCATAAAAATACAGCTTTTGCTGTTTTTCAAATAGCACGAAAAGAGAGGAGTTTTTCACCTCTGTATAGTGCTCAGAAAAATCCAGAAAAATTACGGTTGCGTTCCTCGCGAAGAGTAGATCAAAATCGACTCTTTAAACGCCTCGATCTGATGCTCCTACGCCAAGATAAAAATCGGAGAAGTTGACACTGTCCAGAAATTTCCACAGCAAAAAGGGGGGTCAAAGAGGCCTCGGGAAACGTGCCAAAAGTACGAAATGGAGCAAAGTGATCAACACGGAAATCGAAGCCTTACCTCCTAGGAACGCGCTGTCGCAAAAATCGTCCAAAAATTCCTCCTGGTTAGCCCACAGGGAATTTTCGACGGAACTGCGACGGGAAATGGGCCAAAAAAGAAAACCGTCGCAGTGTGCCGCGTCGCAGATAACTCACTAACTGTAACTCCAAAAATTCTGAGATTTGGAGGAGAGAGAGAAGAGAGAGAGAGGAAGAAATTTCGTAGAGGGCACATGCCCTGATTCTCACTCTAAGGCCCGCAAATCGAGGTGGGAATGAGAGGGGGTGGGGATTGCTATTTATAATGGGCTGGGGCTCCACACAGGATCGGATCCGAACAGGGAACACCGAAACGGGCCAACCAAAACGCACCACGCGTCCACAAAACAGGAAACAGCCTGTGCAAGGGCCACTCGGAAGCCGCCACGTGTCCACGTGGTGCACAGGCCCGGTCCCCGCGCCGGGTCTTCCGGAAGATGTTGGCCAATCGGAGCGCCGCCACGTGACCCTTCTAGAAGCCGGCCGGCCAATAGGGAAGCGCCACGTGTCAAGGTAAGTCTTCGGTGCACCCGGTGCACGCCATGCCGTGGACCGCGCACCAGCGCCCCCCGCCCGCGCCGTGCGCCGCTGCGCTCTGCCGCGCTCCGCCGCTGCGCCGCCGCTGTGCCGCGCCTGCCGCCGCCCGCCGGTCGCCGCCGGCTGCCGGAACAGTAATTCCGGCAGCCGGAGTTACTGTTCCGGTGAACAGTGTTTTGGCGCCGAAAAATAAAGTGAATATACCGTTTTGATCGTTTTCCGCGCGCTGAGTCCAAATCCGCTGTCCATTTCGCCAAATTCTCATCCGAAATTTTGCCGAAAGCTCCCGGAAAATCCCATTTGCTCCGATTTTCGCGCAGAGTCTATATTAAATGTCCAATTTTGATTCTACAAGCTTTGTTTCACCGAATAAGCTCCCTACAATCACTGTTTAATGTTGCACAGTTCCTGCGGGAGTCTGGATCATCACATCCTCCCCCACTAAAAAGAGTTTCGTCCTCGAAACGAGACTCAACAACAATCCTCAGTCCAAAGTCTCAAATAAGTAGGGGTGGGCGTCCCTCATCTCCGACTCAAGCTCCCATGTAGCCTCGCGCTCGTCATGATTGCCCCATTGAATTTTCACATAGGGAATGGCCCTACTGCGCAATTCTCTCACCTCTCGGTCCAGAATTCGCAGTGGGCGCTCCTCATACCTCAAATCTTCGCTAAACTCAAGCGGTGTGAAGTCAATGACGTGCGATGGGTCGGAGACATAATATATCATGGACACCAGCAAGCCTCGGGGAAGTGCAAGTCGGTAGGTAACTGACCCGATACGCTCCAATACCTCAAAAGGGTCCAATATATCGGGGGCTAAGTTTCCCACGAGTGCCAAACCTCCTGATTCCTTTGGATGGCGAGACTTTCAGGAACACATGATCTTCAACCTGAAATTCTAAGTCTCGTCGCCGAACCTCGGCATAACTCCTCTGTCGGCTTTGGGCGGTCTGAAGATGCTTTCTAATCACCCGGACCTTCTCTTCTGCCTCTATCAAGACATCTGGTCCAAGGTCCGTCTCTCGTCTACGTCCCTCCAATAAAGTGGTGATCGACACTTGCGTCCATACAATGCTTCAAACGGAGCCATCTGAATGCTCGCTTGAAAGCTATTGTTGTACGCGAATTCAGCCAAAGATAAATGCCGAATCCACCCTCCGCCGAAATCCAAGACACAAGCCCTCAGCATGTCCTCCAGGATTTGTATAGTCTGCTCTGACTGCCCATCAGTCTGCGGATGAAAAGCTGTACTGAACCTGAGTTCAGTTCCCAAGGCTGTTTGCAAACTCTTTCAGAAATGCGAAACAAACCTCGGGTCTCTATCTGATACAATGGAGGCGGGGACTCCATGCAATCTAACTATCTCATCTAGATATAGCTGGGCTAGTCGCTCAAGTGGCCACGTAGTCTGCATGGCAGAAAGTGCGCCGACTTGGTAAGTCTATCAACAACTACCCAGATAGCGTCTGCTCCTCCCTGGGCCCTCGGTAGTCCGACCACAAAGTCCATTGTAATGTGGTCCCATTTCCACTCGGGGATTGGGAGACTTTGTAACTTGCCAGCTGGCACTCGATGCTCAGCTTTCACCTGCTGACAGGTTAAACTACTGCGCCACAAATCTCCCAATATCCCTTTTCATGCCTTTCCACCAGAAGTGTGCCTTGAGGTCCTTATACATCTTAGTCCCACCAGGATGTAGGGTATAAGGTGTATAATGGGCCTCTCGCAATATCTGTTCTCTAATCTCCACATCTATTGGCACACATGCTCGGTCCTGTACCTCAGTATTCCCGAGGCATCTATCGTAAGGTCCCCTGACTGATCACATCGGAATATGATCTCTAATCCTGCCAAGTTGGGGGTCCTCACTCTGTTTCTCTTTGATCCTGTCCAGCAGAGTGGGCTGCAAGACTAAAGATGTCAGTCTAGCAGTGACCCCAGGGGACACAACCTCTATCTCGAGTCGTCTCATTTCCTCTAATAGCGGTGCCTGGTATGTGATCAACATAGACAAACTTGCACCGCCCTCCTACTTAAGGCATCAGCGACCACATGAGCCTTGCCTGGGTGGTAGAGATACTCTACATCATAATCCTTTAATAGGCTCTAACCACCTACGTTGGCCTCAAATTCAACTCCTTCTGCGTGAACAGGTATTTTAGGCTCTGGTGGTCGGTGTAGATTTCACAATGCTCCCCATATAGATAATGACGCCAAAGCTTTAGTGCAAACACTACAGCAGCAAGCTCCAAGTCATGGGTAGGGTAATTCTTTCTCATAATCCTTGAGTTGCCTTGATGCGTAAAGCAATTACCCTCCCTTCTTGCATCAACACACAACCAAGTCCGCTGTGTGATGCATTGCTGTAGATCACATATCCTTTCCCCATAACAGGGAGGGAAAGGATAGGAGTGGTCATTAATCTATTTTTCAGCTCCTCAAAGCTCTTTTGACAATCCTCACTCCCGATAAACTTCACTCCCTTACGCGGTCAAGCGAGTGAGGGGTGTGGAGAGCTTCGCAAAGCCTTCCACAAAACCGACGGTAATACCCAGCTAAACCCATAAAGCTACGTACCTCAGAAACCGTCGTCGGTCGGGGCCAATCACGGATTGCCTCAATCTTCGCTGGGTCCACTGCCACACCTGCGGCAGAAATCACAAGGCCCAAGAAAGACTACCTCCCGAAGCCAAAACTCGCACTTTGCCAGCTTGGCATACAACTTCTTTTCTCGCAGAAGTTGCAAGCACAACCTTTAAGTGCTCCTCATGCTCAATATCACTTCGGGAGTAAATCAAGATATCATCAATGAATACTACTACGAATCGATCCAAGTATAGTCGGAAGATCCGGTTCCTTAAATCCATGAATGCGGCAGGGGCATTAGTTAGCCCAAAAGGCATAACTGTAAATTCTAATGCCCATACCGTGATCAAAATGCCGTTTCGGAATATCTACGGCCTTCACCTTTAACTGGTGGTAACCGGACTGCAAATCTATCTTAGAGAAGACGCAAGACCCTTGCAGCTGATCAAAAAGATCATCGATGCGCGGCAAAAGGGTACTTGTTCTAGATGGTCACTTTATTTAATTCTCTATAATCCACACGTAGTCGAAGTGACCCATCCATCTTCTTTACGAATAGCACCGGCGCACCCCAAGGTGATACACTCAGCCTAATAAAGCCCTTATCCATTAAATCCTGGAGTTGCGCCTTAAGCTCTCGCAGCTCAGCCGGTGCCATCCGGTAAGGAGCCTTAGAGATTGGCGCAGTTCCTGGAACTACGTTAATCACGAACTCAATCTCCCTATCTGGCGGCATGCTAGACAGCTCAGGTGGGAAAACATCCGGAACTCGCGGGCAATAGGGATATCCCCGAGTCCCGGCGCCGCCGTAGGCCCCTCAACACACTAGCCAAAAAGGCTACACATCCTCGCGGATCATCAGCCTCGCTCGGGAAGTCGAAATCATAGAGGCAAAGAAAGCGCTCTGACATTCCCGATATACCAACTTTCTGGCTTTCTAAAAGTGACGGTCCTTTCGGCACAATCAATAGTCGCAAAATACCGAGCCAACCAGTCCAACCCTAGGACCACATCGAAGTCCTTCAGTTGACTCAGGTCCAATAGGTCTACTGGCATAATCCAGGACTCGATCTAAATCGGGTGGGGCTAACAGCACTCCTCCATTTGCAGAGTTCAGTCGGGAATCTACACCTTCTGTGCACAAGGTGAGAGTCCTATTCCTACCCTATGCAATGATGTACATTCTCTACAAACAAAAGAGA
>CM055083.1:3208716-3296216 GCA_029204045.2 Tillandsia leiboldiana
AATTGTAGCATGAAATGACTGTATGCAACAATCCCAAACATGCCTGCCTGAAATAACTCAGTCTTGTGTCACTGGTACTGCCTGCTGTGCCTTGCCAAATCGGGTATGCTGGCCAATGCATAACACCGATAGGGGATAGTGTTTGCCAAATCGGGTATGCTGGCCAACGCATGACACCGATAGGGAATAGTGTTTGCCAAATTGGGTATGCTGGTCAACGCATAACACCGATAGGGGATAGGAGTCTCAAGGACTCAAAGTCTGTCTGTAACACACTCCGGAGTGGCACTCGAGGGGAGTGACCCACACGAGTAAATATCTCAGTAATAAGTATCAGAAGTGCCATAAAACAGCAGGACTGGATCATGACTATGATCAAAGTGGGAAAAACTATCCACTAAAGAAAACCCCGATCTGATGCCATAGTACTTAACAAGTGGGAAAACTATCCACTAAAGAAAACCCCGATCTGATGCCATAGTACTTAACAAGTGGGAAAACCACCCACTAGGATAACCCGATCCTCAGCTGATGCAAAATAGACCAGACTCATCCCTAATCTGATGCAAGGATAAATATCTGGTCGACCGCCTACTGTCCGCGGTCACCGCAACACCCCACAAGTTTATAATCTAACATAACCTTGGCTATACTATCCCAAACCCCTGCTCATACTCGAGCGACAAGCAACTGAAAGCAAAAGAGAGCAATAAAACATGTCAAGTCTTAATATGATAGTGTAGCAATAAATAGTGGCCCTACCTGATGTCCGGGCATGCATGCAACTGTCTTTATTTTAAAAGTTGTAAAATAGTGTCAAAGATTTGAAAAGATTGATTTACTGAATAAAAGTCATTTGCATGCGAGATTATAGCCTTTGTCTCAATCACAGTGTCCCAATATAAGTCATCATATCATCTGTGGGTTATATTAAATTTTAGGAGAGTTCGTCCCAGCGGTTCTCATCAATTGTCCTGTTAGTAGTCCTGTTAGTAGTCCTGTTAGTAGTCCCAATAGTTCTCTTCAATTTAGTTTGTCCCAATTGTTCTCATCAATTGTCATATTAGTTTGTCCCAATTGTTCTTATCAATTGTCATATTAGTTTGTCCCAATTGTTCTTATCAATTGTCATATTAGTTTGTCCCAATTGTTCTCATCAATTAAATTTTAAGGGAGTTCCAGTAATCCCAGTGAGCTTGTCAAAAATGAGGTAAGCAACAACCGCCCACCTCGAACAGCTCAAATCACACCCAGATAGTCTCCTGGCTGTCCACAGTCCCCTAGAACTGCTGTCTGCCGAGAACGGTGCCCTACAGCAACACACATTGCACAGGGTGTAACTATATTATTCATAAAAATACAGCTTTTGCTGTTTTTCAAATAGCACGAAAAGAGAGGAGTTTTTCACCTCTGTATAGTGCTCAGAAAAATCCAGAAAAATTACGGTTGCGTTCCTCGCGAAGAGTAGATCAAAATCGACTCTTTAAACGCCTCGATCTGATGCTCCTACGCCAAGATAAAAATCGGAGAAGTTGACACTGTCCAGAAATTTCCACAGCAAAAAGGGGGGTCAAAGAGGCCTCGGGAAACGTGCCAAAAGTACGAAATGGAGCAAAGTGATCAACACGGAAATCGAAGCCTTACCTCCTAGGAACGCGCTGTCGCAAAAATCGTCCAAAAATTCCTCCTGGTTAGCCCACAGGGAATTTTCGACGGAACTGCGACGGGAAATGGGCCAAAAAAGAAAACCGTCGCAGTGTGCCGCGTCGCAGATAACTCACTAACTGTAACTCCAAAAATTCTGAGATTTGGAGGAGAGAGAGAAGAGAGAGAGAGGAAGAAATTTCGTAGAGGGCACATGCCCTGATTCTCACTCTAAGGCCCGCAAATCGAGGTGGGAATGAGAGGGGGTGGGGATTGCTATTTATAATGGGCTGGGGCTCCACACAGGATCGGATCCGAACAGGGAACACCGAAACGGGCCAACCAAAACGCACCACGCGTCCACAAAACAGGAAACAGCCTGTGCAAGGGCCACTCGGAAGCCGCCACGTGTCCACGTGGTGCACAGGCCCGGTCCCCGCGCCGGGTCTTCCGGAAGATGTTGGCCAATCGGAGCGCCGCCACGTGACCCTAGAAGCCGGCCGGCCAATAGGGAAGCGCCACGTGTCAAGGTAAGTCTTCGGTGCACCCGGTGCACGCCATGCCGTGGACCGCGCACCAGCGCCCCCCGCCCGCGCCGTGCGCCGCTGCGCTCTGCCGCGCTCCGCCGCTGCGCCGCCGCTGTGCCGCCGCCTGCCGCCGCCCGCCGGTCGCCGCCGGCTGCCGGAACAGTAATTCCGGCAGCCGGAGTTACTGTTCCGGTGAACAGTGTTTTGGCGCCGAAAAATAAAGTGAATATACCGTTTTGATCGTTTTCGCGCGCTGAGTCCAAATCCGCTGTCCATTTCGCCAAATTCTCATCCGAAATTTTGCCGAAAGCTCCCGGAAAATCCCATTTGCTCCGATTTTCGCGCAGAGTCTATATTAAATGTCCAATTTTGATTCTACAAGCTTTGTTTCACCGAATAAGCTCCCTACAATCACTGTTTAATGTTGCACAGTTCCTGCGGGAGTCTGGATCATCACAGTTTTGTTGTGTTGTGATATTGTATTCATCTTATATCGATGTTTTGTTGTGATATGATGTTGTATTTATCTTGTATCAATGTTCTGTTCTTTCTTGATGTGATGTTGCATTCATATTGTTATATTCATATTGATGTGATGTGATGTGATGTGATGTGATATTATATTATATTCATCAAGTATCGATATTCTGTTGTGATGTGATGTGATTTTATATTCATATTATTCAATGTTGTATTAATTGTTGTTTAAAAGTTTGATTGTATTCATACTTGAATATCGTATAACATTGATATTTAAAAGATTGATTATGGCTGGGTGTGTAATAAGGACAACACGGTAAATAGTTAACCATGTCTAAACACGGAAAATCATTTACCGTGTTTAGACACGGTAAACTATTCCCCGTGTTTAGACACGGTGAATAGTTTACCTGTGTTCTTTATTAAAATTGCTCGTGTTTCTCATAAGCTAAGTGTGGGTAATTCAAGGAACACGGTAAATGGATTGTCGTGTTCAAACACGGGAATTTGTTTATAGTGTTTGAACATGGTGAATGGTTCACCGAGTTCAACTTAAACATCTCACTAGCTCTGTCGCTCACGTGGCGCACGCATGGTAGACATAGGGTCATTTTTGCAATTACAAATTTTAGGAGGTCATCTGTAAAAAAAAAAAAATTCAAGGAGCTATTTGCAAAGAAAGCCCTTAGTTATATATGTATTTGAAGCAAAAAAAATTCAGCTAAGTTATCCAGAATAACCTAGGAAAAACAATTTAAAAGATAATAATTAGGAATTATGCTTACTACAAAAGTTTAGTTAAATTTATCGTCAAAATTAGGTAAGATTTACTTTGGAGCCATTTACCCTTTGGCAAATGTGAGAGCTTTCCAGTGCGAAGCCTAGAACCGTTTACTTGGAGCATCTAAGTGTTAGATGTATGCCCTAGAAGCCAACTTGGTCTACACATGTATTCTTTCTAGGATATAAATTTGTATTTGACATTTTACATTATGAATGTTATTGGGTTTTTATTTCCATTCATGTTGTGTATGTGTGCATGTATTGTCCAAGGAATTAATAAGATGATACGTATTCTCAAGAGTTGAAAATTTGAGACATGCATCATTAAAGATTAATTCCTAAATGCTCTCGATCGATGGATCATCACGGGGACAGTGATTGATCCGGTGAGATTGGTGCATAGGTCGCTTCCCTTTTAGGGTAGATGAGTCTCGAGTCAATAGTGTGGGAACACTAGAGCGAATTTGCAGGTAGTTGTTGGAGAACAAGGGTACCGAGCATGACCATCACGAGAAGTCACTTGGATGTCTACTCACTCGTCAGTGACTTAGTCGATGTTGTGGTAGTGTGACTGGTCTTTTGACTTGTGGTGTCTCGGATATTCACAATGGGATTACTGTAGTTTGACTGTACATACACTTGGTTCCTAGCCATTTGGGTCCTTGCAGTGCATGTTGGCTGCAGTAGGTTCGTTGTAGGAATAGGGTGTACACCTATATGGAATCTATCGCCCTTAGTAGATAAGGGAGTTAGTCCTATGTGATTTATGAGACCGAGTTTAGAAGACCTTGGCCAAGGCGTAGTAAATAACGGAAAGGGTTTCCGATATTAGAAACTCGAGTCGAATAAATTTGACATATGATAGACGGTAGGGTTTGACGAGCAATTCCATGACCTTCGTCTAGTTGGGACTCCGGATAGAAAGATTGTATTACACGTTAACTGCACCTAGAGATTCAGTATTCCATTCTGCTGGAATGCCACTACATACTGCTAGGCATCACAGGTGGATTGTGGGACTCACGAGAATTTTCTGGATGATCGATAATTCTTATTGGGCTGAGTTAGAATTAGTCTAACCCACTGAAAAGAGTTTCAGCGATATTGTTGATGGTGATCACAATATATCTCACTATCAAATAGAATAGAACCTATGGGGTCACACACATAAGAGGTTATGACTGATCGGATAGTTGGATCGCGATTTTTGAATCGCCTGAGGACTTAATTGTCAATATGTTAATAATTGGACTAATTTATAATTGTTACAAATTATGGATATTAAAGTGCAAATGTTGCAAGAGATGACTTACTAATAGTTAGCAAGTTGTGAGAGGACTTAAGTGCAAATGTTGCGTTAATGATTTGATTTGATCAAATTATGATTGAGTTCAAGTCGAATTAAATTAAGATTTAATCGATTGAACTGATTAGGGATAAGATAAACTTAAATCTAATTTTAAGTTTATCTTATGTTTATCTTAATGATTATAAAAGGGATTATATCCCTCTTTATACACATGAGTTTTCTTTAAGAGAAAGAAAAAAAAAAAAGAGAACCCGTCGTCATCTTTTTACTTGTTTTCCTCTTTTCTAAATATCCACATTCAAAGAAAAACGTTCTCTGTAAGGGAGCTAGCACCCCGGTGAGAATTTCGACCAGATTGACAATCTCATGTGGATACCCGTAGAGAATTTCGGTCAGATCGACAACCTCGTGTGGATACCCGTAGAGGCCGGACGCATGTGCGGCTTCAAGAGAACCAAATTCCACGATCATCACATTGTGGTGTAAATTTCCCCACGCAAAGGTGAAGATTAGATATTCCTCTTCCTTTTTAATCTTAAATACATGAGGGATTCTTTTTGCGTGGTTTTTGAGATCGGATCTCAAGTTTTTCAAATATTTGTTTATTTGATTTCTTTTTCCGCTGCGTTTATTTTGTGCAAATCCTAACGCTAAGACCTTAGAGCACTTCTAAAAACCAAAATTTAAGTGTTGTGGCATGGGATCGAGTTGAGCACTTGCCAGCAACAGTAAGGTACGAAGCCTGTTGTGTCGTGTCGTGCTGATTCGTGCTACTGACAAAATATGTGTGTCGATACACTTTGGCAAGAAATATTTGTTTTCTTGGACAACTGTAATTGATCTTGCTAATGTGAAAAAAGAGAGTTTTCAGCCATGTCATCAGCACGAGGTTTATATCATGCCGATACCTTATCAGCACATGATGACACGTTGGGCACGATTTGTGCCGATGAACACTAAAATCCATGGTAATACTTATAGTCTAAAAGCAAAAGCAATAGTTTGTTCTTGGCAATTATTACAGTTATTCCTATAAACTGGGATCAAAAATTCATTCCTGATTCCCCCCCCCCAACCCACCCCCAGCAATGTGCTATATACACAACAAGTTTATGTCCATGAATTTTATTTCATGAAAACTGTAAATATTGTAATATATACCACTAGTAGGAAGCACATTGAACAACTTTTCTAGAATTTGCAGAAGTATATAGTATATGGGTGCATGACTACGTGAAAATTCATATTGTAGTTCGAATTACAAGCAATACAATATGCCATTTTATACAAGCACATCAATACTCACGTGCACCACATATAAAAACAAGCAAAACCTTCAAACTAGGCTTCAGAAAGGGAAACATGATGCAGTTAGCCCACATACTATCTGGGCCAACAAATATCAGCATAGCACAAATCGTACCTTTTTTGATGATTTTGAGCTAAACCAACGGGCTGAAGGTGGTGTATCGGCCAGACGAGGTACTGCACATCGACAGTTTTACAGTAAGAACCTTTCTTTTAACTTACAGTTCACATAATGCTAGAAAATTAGAAACCTCCATACCATCGAGATTCGGATCTGACTTCTTTTCTGAACGTTTCTTTTTCTAGAAAATGGTGAATTCAAAATAAATTTAAAAAAATTTCCATTCAACAAATTTTCTCATAGAAGTAAAAGAAATTGAATACAAGACATACAGCTATTAAAATATCCAAACCTTCCATTGCTGGAGGTTTCAAGCTCTCCAGATCTGCCAAAACAAAGTTGAAATACCAATATAACATTAGAGCTAATTTATCTCTTATAAATCCAAACAATCCTATTGGTTTCAGCTTTTACCTGCATTACTAAGAATATCTTGATTAATTTCGTGCCCTTCCTGTGCTAGAGAAACAAGCTGCATGTTCCACAATGTAATCAGAGAGTCAGCAAAAATATTTGCTTAGAACAGAGAGAATTGCAGGAAAAAAAATTTCGGTAATGCAAGAGAAACCTGCATTGCACTAATAAACTCTTGGAAACCCAGAAATCCTTGTCTTTTGGAATCAGCAATAGCCCACACCTTTAATGCAAAATTTTGAGCAATATCAGTACAGCTTCATATGATACATAACAACAGGCCAAAATAATTAGAAGGATATCAAACAGAAAGGAATACAATTTGCCAGACAAAAGAAAGCAGTTTAATTTAAAAGCATAATAATAGCCATATTAGAATATAGAATCGATAAATGGGAAAGAACCTCTAAATGGTTATATACAATAGGTGCTTCTTTTTTTATTTATTTTTTTTAGTACAAGAAATTATCTGGTTACACATGGTTATCACAATATAAAGGCAAATTACCAGTTTCATCTATTCTGTTGTTGGACAAGATCAAAGTAACCTCACAAAATAATGTGGTTAATAAGAATTCTCTTTTGCAGCCAACAGATATGAAGAATCACAAAGTTTGGAGGCCAGCTCTGCCCAGACGCACTACGCCCCGGCCATGTCTACTCACCTATACAGGGTCTGCTCTCAAGAATCCTCCCCTTCCGGCACAGCAAGAGAGGTTGCATTGGAGAAGTAAAGATGCTGAGGAACACATCGTGATAGCTCACAGCAAACGAGATGAAAATGCATCTTGGAGGGACCTGAACCCAATGCTTGAAAGGAGGTTTCTGAAGCTGAAAAGGAAGTTGCAAGAAGGAGTAGGGTACCTTGTGGCTCACGCACAACACAAGGAATCCAAGCCAACCTCTTCTGGTAGTGAGATCATAGGGAAGAAGACTAATCGAAAGATTTCTTGGGCAAACCACCTTGGAGATTCCTTAACCTCATGCTACCTTTTTGAAAAAGAGCTAGCTCCTTCGTCTATCAAACTCTTCGATCATCACCCTATCAGCTCGGACAGGAGATGCAAGGAGAAGGTAGAGGCCCAAAGGGTTTTGCAGAACTCCCTGGTTACTACTGAGGCCCCTCCCAAGAGGACCTATAAAAAGGCCCTTCTCACCTCCACCCACTTCCGGCGGAGCATCCATTCACTCCCCACTTTGCGACCCCGACCTCGACACAAGGCCCCCTCAGGGAATAGGTGTTTCAAGTGCCTGGCGAGGGATCATCGGATTCGCGATTGCAGGGACCCCTTCCGGTGCGCTGCGTGCTTTGGAATCGGCCACCATGCACGACACTATCATACACGTAAATCCCTGCGACCTCCTATGATGCACAGAGCGCCGGGATTCCGCCCCCCCCCCCCCCCCCCCCCCCCCACTGCGAAGATTTTCATCCCTCTCACAAAAGGATTCCACGCCCGACAGCAGCAACGAGAGAACGTTGTGCTAGCAAATGTCATCGGACCTGCCAATCTCGGGCATTTTCCGCAAGGTATGATAGCGTCCGATCTCGCTAATTGCTATGGCGGCTTCCCCAACGACTTCCATGTTGCACGACACAACAAACGAGACTTCGTTATCTTCCTGTGACAGTGGGTTCGACCGGTTGATCTAATCGGCAGGGAGATCCTCAGGTTTGCGCAATGTCGTCTCCACTGCTACGCCTGGAATCCCTTCAAGGGCGCTGTCGGCTCTCTGATCTCCTATAAAGCTTCGGTTAAACTAGTTAATCTACCTTTTGAATGCTGGTCGGAGGGACGAGTCTCTGCGATTGTTAACAGCTTTGGGCGTTACATTCGTGTGGATGATGCCAGTCTCAATTCCCTTGATCTCTCAGGTTTCAGATGCCAAATTGTTGTTGACGAGATCGCCGATATCCGGGAGAATCTATCAATCACGCTGGGAGATATCATCATTACCATCGCTGTCCAAATAGAAAGAACGGCGCCCTTCGGAGGCGATGACCGGGGTATTCCCTTTGTTGGAGGGGACGCCAATGAAGGTGGGGACCAAACTGATCCACCTGGTCGACAGATAGCAAGGCGGACCTCCAACATCGGTAGCGAGGTGAGCGACATTGACACTGGTGTTGGAGATGCCTCAGATCAAGACAACTCCTGGAACTCATCTGAAATCAGAGATAGAAGACGTGCCCCTTCCGCAGGGCCGCAGAAGCACTGGTGCCTCACCCCAGCCACTGGCGAAAAGCTCCGTGCGGCTCGCCTGAAGCCTGAAACCCCCCTTAACCCAACGGATATTGCTCTGAGTCCACCCTGTCTTGGCCACCTGGATCGTTGTCAATCATCACTCAACGACCCTTTGTTATTCTCGAGGACAGGCAGGTTGACATACTAGATGACTATCTTGGAAATTTTTCAAACGATGCTATTGCTGGAGGAACTTCGAGAGAAGATAGAAGAGGGAATGAGGGTACTGACCTGTGCGCGGGCTTTGTGGAAGCGCTGGCCCTGCCGCCTGCTGATGGGACTTCGGGTGGTTCCCGAGGCTCGGGCTTGGCCATCGCTGATTCATCGCAAGGCTCCCGAGGCGGCCCTTCCGCCGACAGTGTTGACAGATCTTCTGAAGGGCTCTCTGTCACTGGAGTCGGGGCGCCTTGAGGCTCGAGCAAGGCCGAAGAATGGTCGCACCTTTTCCCTTCCTCGGTTGCCCCGTCGGATGGAATTTTGGGAGGGGATCTCTGCCCGCCTACCCTTTCTGGAGAAAACCGGACCGGGCCTAGGCACTCATTGGCCCATTTCCCCAACCACTCCTTAGCCAGCTGGGCCCTTACTCTCTCTGGACCAACCCGGGCCAATCCCAGTCTTTCTCTTTCACTAATTCTGAGGCCCAAGCCCAACTGCTTAGGTAATTTTGGGCTTTTCCCAAGAGACCTTTTCCATCTCCCCGCTTGCCGTGGTGATTGTTCTTCGCGGGGTGACTTCTTACGGCAGCTGGAGACCTTGACGAGCTCCTGCACTCATTTGTCCGGGAACAGCTATCCAACCCAAGTTTCTACTGTAGCTCATCTGTCCGGGAACAGCTACCCAACCCAAGATTCTACTGCAGCTCTGAGGCTCCCTAGAGGCACCCTCGATATCCGTCGTCCCCAGGCGAACACCAAAGGACAATCAACTGCGAACATCTCTACTATTTTCAGGGGTGACGATGTTGATCAGCCTGGGACTTTCAGGCCTTCCAACGGCACGGCTGCTGTGAGAAGCTCATCGACCAGAAAGAGCAGAAGATTGGCAAATCGTGAGACTGACTCGGTGGTGGATAGGGCCACGGTCCGAAGAGACTCCTTAGAGAAGGTACCAAGACCGAGCTCTCGAAGAAGACTCCCTCGCGCTCCCGAGGCTCGAGCAGTGCAAATCCATGATTGGCCCCTAGTGGTTCAGCTGATAGGATGGTAATCCGGAATAAGACGATATTAGCCAAAAGTGCTAAGTGTGGTATTAACCTTACCGAGGCAGACGTTCGCAGCTTCGAGAACTTTCTGCGTGCCTCTACTTAGACCCTCAGGTGTCTAGGACTTCTTCTAGGGTTGTTGTTCTGTTGTTTCTTCTTTTCCTATGTTTTGTATTTGTAGCTGGAATGTTAGAGGTCTTAATGACCGGGGTAAAAGGGAGCTTGGGAAGCTTGTGGTGTCCAAGTTTAAGCAATCTGTACTTTGCTTCCAAGAAACTAAAGTTGATAAAGTTTCCCGCTATTTTCTTCGTTCGATTGCTGGTTCTTCTGTTGACAAATGCCACTATATTAAATCTAACGGTGCATCGGGTGGACTAATCAGTTGTTGGTGTGCAAGTGAATATTCTTGTAGTGAGGTACTTGTTCGTCGCTTCTCCCTCACTGTTCGCCTTAAGCACAAGTCAAGTGGCAACATGTTTTACCTTACAAACGTTTATGGCCCGCCTTCGTGGGAGGGAAAGGAGGAGTTCTACAATGAGTTAGCCGCGCTTAAAGATGTGTGTTACGGACTTTGGGCGATGTGCAGGGACTTCAACTTAACCAGATGCCAGTAGGAGCGCAAAGGTAGATACTGGAGTGGTAAACTAATAGCAATGTTCTATATTCTTTTAAACGAGCTGGAGCTAATTGATCTGTCGATAACCAACCAAAATTTCACGTGGTCCAATATGCAATGCAACCCTACTTTGGCCAAGCTTGATCGCTTCCTCATTGCTACCAAGTAGGACCAAACCTTCCCCTTTTCTAATGTGGTTGCCCTACCGCGCATTACGCCCGATCATACTTCGCTCCTACTCTCCTCTAGAGACAAACTAGTAAGGCGAATGTTTAGATTTGAAGAGGTATGGCTCAAATAGTCAAACGAGATGACTTCGTTAAGCTAATGCTTGTGTGGTGGGCTGAAACACCTAGACAGTGTATTAGCGCCCTTACGATGGTGGCCAAATTAAGACACTGCTGCAATAGAATAAAAGAACGGTGCTCGTGAAACTTCTACAGCATCTCTAAATCTAAGAAAATGATCTTTGAAGAAATCCAACAATTAGATCTGCTGGAGGAACTTCAATGTCTGACACATCAACAATATGGGCAGCGAAAGAAGCTTAAGATAGAACTAGCTAAAATCGTGGCAGATGAGGAGATTCTGTGGAAGACCAAAGCCAAACAACACTGGTTAAAGGAAGGGGATGGCATTACAAAAAAATTTCACGCGATGGCCAACGGCAGAAGACGCGAGAATACTATACACATAGTTGAAGACGATGGAACTACGATCTATAATGAACAAGCAAAGTTGGACTATTTTTTTAATAAGTTCAAAGAATCTTTCGCACCGAGCAGGCTAAACAGCCCAACCATCGGCGATTGGAGCAACATCTACAGTTCTACACCCTTCCTAAACCCCGATCACCTTATCTCAACCTTTTCTATGAAAGAGATCAAATCGGCAACTTTTCAGCTTGGCAGTGACAAAGCACCTGGACTGGACGGTTTCACCTTAAGGTTCTTTCAAAAATTCTGGGAAGTGGTTAAAGTTGATCTCTTTAACATTTTCAAGATCTGTTCGACAACAATCTAAACACGGGACCGATGGATTACTTGTTTGTCTGTCTTATACCCAAGAAGTAGGGAGCTTCATTAGCTAGTGAGTTCCGGCTCATCAATCTTATCAATAGCGCGCAGAAGATCATTTCTAAGGTCCTTGCCAACAGACTAGAAAGTGTAATGAAGGACATCATCTCCCCCTGCCAAGCGGCCTTCCTAAAGGACCGAGTAATTCTGGACTCCTTTGTGACCGCAAGTGAGGTGGTCAAGTGGTGCTCAAAAGTCGAATTGGAGAGCATTGGCATTAAAGCGGATTTTGAGAAGGCTTTCGACAGAGTGAACTGGGACTTCCTTAGGTTGGTGTTAAAGTGGCTCGGAGCTAATCATAAATTGTCAGAATGGATCGAGCAGTGTATTTCTAATGCCAAAGTAGCTATTCTTGTCAATGGAGTCCCTACCAAATGGATCAAGACAACTAAGGGACTCCGACAAAGAGACCCCCCTATCCCTATTTCTTTTTCTATTAGTGGCCGAAGGGCTGGCAAGAATTACAAAAAGAGACGTCTGTAATAATCTGCTAGAAGGGGTAGGGCCCAACGAAAACAGTAAAGTATCTATCATTCAGTATGCTGACGACACTATTTTTTTCTGTGGGGCCAAGAGCAGACAAGTAAGAAACCTCCTCTTTATCTGGCAATTATTGAGTGGGCGTCTGGACTGAAGATTAACAGAAACAAATCAGAACTTTTCTACCTAGGAAGGTATATCAATCAGGGTGAAATGCTTGCAGGGATTTTAGGGTGCTCATTAGGCTATTTTCCGATTCGCTATCTCGGCCTTCCCCTTTCGAATAGGCAACTCCGCAAAGAGGATTGGTGGCAAGTTATCGGCAAAGTCGAGAGACGGATAGATGAGTGGCAATCTAAACTCCTCTCCGAAGAAAGTAGGCTCATGCTCGTGAACGTTGTTTTATCGAATCTTGCCGCTATACTACTTTTCGGTGTTCAGAGCGCCCAAGTGTGTCATAAGTCGACTAGAGGCCCTAAGGAGAGCCTTCTTCTGGAAAGGAGGCGCCAAGGTTGCTGGAGGACATTGCCTTGTGCGTTGGAAGTCGGTCTGCCGAAACCGTAAGGAAGGAAGACTAGGGGTCAGAGACCTTGAAACGATAAACCTGACACTTTTGGCGAAATGATGGTGGAGATACTTATCGGACAAAACGCTTATGTGGGTCCCGCTTATAGAATGCCTTTACTATACTCGGAGAAGACCGCTCAGAGAAGGCTCCTTGTTTAGACCTCACTCCCAGTGGTGGGCAAGTGTGGTAAGGACTAGGGACCCGTTCAAATGCGGTGTCAGCTACTCAATTGGAGATGGTAGTAATGTCTCCTTCTGGTCGAACATCTGGTATGGAGAGAACACTTTAACGAGCTTGTACCCACAGATCTTCAGTGATGTTTCCAGCAAAGCCTGCAAGGTGAGAGATTGTTTTGGCAACATCGGGTGGCGGTGGAGTAAAATTCTCTCAGGATGTGCAGCAAGTTCACCACAACTCCGACCACAAGTTTTGAGTTTAGAAGAATTGCTCTCCGACACCACTCTGAGTAACGACACGGACGCAGTCAAATAGAGGTGGACTCATTCTGAGAAGTTCTCAGTGAAATCAATGTATAATTTCCTGCATGATGGCGGCGTCAAAAACACACTTCGTGCACCTTTGGAAGATCAAAACACCCCTAAAAGTAAAAATTTTTATGTGGATCGTTATAAATCGTAAAGTCCTTACAGCGGATAACCTGGCTAAAAGGTGTTGGCAAAGGGAGGAGAGTTGTGTCTTCTGTCTAGGGGAACCTGAAACAGTAGACCACCTTTTCGTGGGGTGCGACTTTTCCAGATCACTGCTGGAGAGCTTGTTCCCCAATAAGGCGATCTTCCACAATTGTTCATCACCTAACAGGCTTTGGGAGTTAAGCGATTGCAATGGCGGTGTCCTTCCAAGAAGGGACCTAACGAATATTGCGGCGACTTGGTGGGCTATCTGGCTAGAGAGGAACATGAGAATTTTCAACAAAAAAAAGACAACCCCTAATGTTCTGTTAGCGGATACCCGTTCCGTAATTAGTCTCTGGAAATCCCTTTGTTAGCGGATATCCATTCCTTTTTTTTCGCTCTTTGCGAGGCCCGGTTGCCTCCCCTTTTGCTAAATTCAACTTCCTTTTGAATGAAGCGGCAGCATGCTGCCTTCCCCCCCAAAAAAATAAAATAAGAATTCTCTTTTTTGCTCCTCAACAACTATCAAGAATAGTCTTTTCATCTGTCGAGTAGATAAATATCTCACATCCATACCATTTAAAGATTAAAGAAGCAAACTCCACTTAATATCAAACAAAATCAACTCATTACAAGAACAAAAATAGAGCAATATTAATTGAAGAAAATTGGCTCTTGCTGCTAGAGCTTGACAAAGGTATCCAGAATTTTGTTAAGCATGCTTGTGAGTTTTTGACTGTTTATTACTCTGCTTAGAGAGTAGATTAGTGTTCTGTGAAGAGCAAGTTGCTCCAGGCGTGCTTGTTTTATTTATTTTCATTTCTTTGTTAGATTTGGTTGCCTCGTCACTCCCAACTTGAGTAGTGATTGCATTTGGTTGCGTGTCAACATTTATGTCTATTATCTTTCTCATTTAATGAATTACACTAGAAGTAACATTGTGTCCTTTTTTTTGAAAGGTAAATAATGTTGTACCTTACGGTGAAAAAAAAAATGAAGAAAATATGAAGAAAATATGCTAAAACAGAAAAGAAGAAAACGAGCTACATGAAGTAATAAAATTACAATTGCGCTGGATGTGTAATTGTAATACAAAGATTTCAAATTAAGAAGCCACACCTGTTTGAGCTCGGGCCGGGAAAGCTTGGACATGGCAAAGAACTTGAGGGCATCCTTCCCCGTGACACGTCCATCTCCGTCTTTAATCACCAAAACAGAAACCAGCAATGGGTTTTATTCAAAATCAAGATGTGATGCACAATTAAGGAGAAATTATTGCCTGTACATGGTGTATCGTCTTCTAAAACCCAACCATAAATGTCTCAAAATCAAAATATAGTTAACTAGATGTGTTTTATGATTTAGCATCTGTCTCTTATCGGACGAACAATAACTCTTCATACACAAATGACCTTCTAATTACTATATAATACAGTAGTAGATTTTCAAAACTAATAGAACTGGTCTAGATGTTAGAATAGGTTAAACCACCTAGAGATAGCTTATAACCTATGTAGATTTGCCTTTTATGATTGCAACCTAAGAATTCACTTTTCATCCATAGCAATGTCCTAAGTATCATGAGTTTTAAGAATAATGTGTTCTACCTCCAAAGTAATTTATCTTGTTCCAAAAAAATGATTTAATGACTACATATGATACACCGTCATAGACTCAAATTATGCTCAACATCTACAGATTGTTGTAAGGCTTTTGAATCAATAAAAAAGACGAAGAAAACAAGATATTCGGGAATCCAAACATGCCTATAATTTGTTGGAAAACATAAATTTTAGGCATTGCAGATCACATATATGTGATTTTTTTGTAATTTGAGACACCTATAATTGAATATAGCCAGTAGCGTACAAGTAATCTGGTGTACCGGTTGCAGGTAATAGTTTTCTCACAAAGAATGGGGAAAGACTAAGGAAAACAAAAATAAATTTAATGGGAACAGTCCAACGGCGAGGCTACCAATTAACTCTACTGCTTGCTCTGCTTTGAAATTCGTGCGTGTCACTTGATTAATGAATAATGATAGGTTTGGCCATGCCTCGTTTACCTCCTCGCATTAAAAGTGCATCAATTATCTTTCTATTCTTTATCATATGTTTCAAATAGACAGGGAATAAAATGCAAGGAAGTATATCAAATTCGCTGTTCACTTCTGCTCTAAGACAGTAGTACATTTTGAATGGAAACTGCGCCCGTTAAAGTTTTGTTCGCGAGAAAAGAATGAGAAATTGGGGCGGAAGAGAATTAATTACCAGAATCGGCAACCGAGAACCACTGTTGGTAGGTCTTTTGAAGCTCCCTCGAGCAGGATTTGGGAGAGGAGACCAAATCCATTCATAGGAGTTCAGAACGTTGTGAATTATGATGGAAGAGAGGATAAAAAAAAAAAAAACAAAAAACAAAAAGGTACGGGTGCAGGACGGAAAGAAGGGTAAATTAAGAGAGTTTTAGGAGCATGCATTTGGTGGCTCGTGTTCGTAGTATTAAATTGGATGGTTTCCTTACGCACGCTCGGAGAAGCTTGTAGGACGCCACATACGGCGGGGCGGGGAAATGGGAAATGCTTAATTTGGCAGGGATACTAACTCTAAATAGAAGGATTAGGCAAATATGAGGAGGAAACACTAGCGGAAAAATGTACAAAGACCTCCCTAAATCTCACCACTTTTTCTCCCCCGGATGATTTTTTTTTTTTATTTTTTATTAAGGGTAAATTGCACATTTTGTTCTCAAATTATGTGTCGCGCCCCATTTTAGTCTAAAACTTTAATTTATAATAATTTCTCGTGGAGGCTTCTGAGCCGTCCCGAGCCGACGTGGCGTCCGTTACTGCTTCGTGCGGTGTGCTTTGGACTCCACAGCTCTTTTTTTTTTTATTGAGTTATTATTTCTTCTACTACCTTCTATTAGGTTCTAATCATGTGGGTGCACATGATATTGTCTCCAGAGTTTTCTTTCTCCTTCTCACACACTCTCTCTCTCTCTCTCCATGGCCACTCTCTCCCTCAAGGAACCGATCGCCGCCTCCCCCGGGCCGGTTCACTCCGGTCCGCCACCCGCTCACCTTCGCCAACCTCAACGCCGTCGTGCTGCTCACCCTCAGCTCCGTCCTCCACGGCAGCGGCGGCGGCGGCGGCGCCACAGCCAGGTGCCGCCGCGAGGAGGAAGGGCGGCGGGAGCCGGGAGTGGCTCGTCGTCTCCGACTCCGGCCGATCGCGGCTCGAGGAGGTTGGGAAGCACTCGATCATGAGCCGCACGGGGCTCCCCGCGCGGGATCTTAGGGTTCTCGATCCCCTCCTCTCATACCCCTCCGCGATCCTCGGGAGGGAGAGGGCGATCGTCATCAACCTCGAGCACATCAAGTCCATCATCACCGCCGCCGAGGTCCTCATCCCAAACTCCAAAGACCCCCTCGTCGCCCCCCTCATCCGCGATCTCCAATCCCGCGTTTCCGCCTCTTGCGGCACTCCTCCGCAGGTGCGTGCTCTTCGTGTCCCTCTTTCGATCTCATATGGATTCTATTTCGCTGTTTTGGTTATTATACTAATCGATTCTCTGTTGCTGTTTTGGGTAATTTGTATGAAATAGAAGACGTTCATTGGAGTACGGTGTGGGTAATTTGTATGAAATAGATGTTGATTGGAGTGCGGTGTGATTTTATTTGTTGTTAACTTAAAAATGATTGATGTTGGTACTGAATAGATATTGTTTGTTCACAATATATATATATATATATATATATATATATATATATATATATATATATATATATATATATTTATTTATTTATTTATTTATTTATTTGTTTATTTCACTGAATACTACTGGAAGTTATCGATCTTTCAGGATTAATCTTGGCATATATGAAGCTGTTTTAAGTTCTTGCATTCAATTATTAGTGTAACTTCTAATATCAGAAATCACAAATGAAGCTTGATAATTTCCACAAATTGGTTTTATGCTTCGGAAGATGTTTCTTTTTTTTTTTTTTTGCACTTATTCTTGAATTTGTATTATTTACTTAGCCTATAGTTGTGGTTGTCCAGCATTTTAATTCCACAGAACTTTTATCTTTATTGTTTTTTCTTATAATGACATCATGCAGCTTCCATCCTACTAATCTCATTTGCCTTCTTGCAAAGTTAATCCTTTGCTATTAATTCTTTTTGCTAGACACTGACGTTGGAGCAAGAAGCCTATCCAGCTTTAGATGAGTTGACTTCAAAAATCAGCACATGTAACCTTGAGCGTGTTAGACAAATTAAGAGCCGCTTGGTGGCAATATCAGGTCGTGTGCAAAAGGTAAGAACTCAGAGCTGTAATGCAATTCACGTTTTTGGAAATCCACACAATATTCAATTAGTTTCACTTGAAATTAAAGTAGTTTTCTCCGTAATGGTGCTAACATTTTTGTTTTTTCTTTCTAGGAGAAGCTCAATTACTTAATTTTCTAAAATGTACATATTATATTTGGCTTACTTTTTTATAGGTAAGGGATGAGCTTGAACATTTATTGGATGATGACATGGACATGGCTGAAATGTACTTGACAGAGAAGGTTTTAATTCAAAGACTTGGTGAATCATCATTGAGAGAGGAAGTTGATGACAATTCATTTCATTTGGACGAGGAAGAGTAAGCGAAATGTAGTTTTCCAGAGAAAGGAAACAATTATAAAACATTTGAATTACAACTCTAATATTCATTGTTCATAATTATCTCCTTCAATTTTGAGATTATTACAGCTGGAGTGGATTAGATTTTTTTACGTAAGCTTTGTTTAAAATTTATTTTGCTTCTTATTCTTAATGTCTGTAGTAATTCCGGTAATGTTCTTCACAATGACCTTAGGCAACCAACGGCTAATTGCAAAATGATGGTGAATGAAAAACAAAAACATTTACTCCAGATTTCTATTATTTTCTTTGATTGAGGAGTAAATTTATCTGAGCCTCACCTTTTTATTTAATTGTTTTCCCTTTCCTTTTTTTAAACTTCTTATAAATTGAGTGAGTATTACTGATTTAAAAGTTCTATTGATTCAAAAGTGTTTTCTTTTTACTTCCATATTTTTCCCGGTGCTTTCTTCAAACCTATATGGCGAAAAAAAATCCATAAAGTAGAGAGATGGTGAAGATCACATCCGTCAAAGCTCGGCAGATTTTCGGCAGCCGCGGAAATCCCACTGTCGAGGTGTGATTCCTCATTACCCCCCCTTTTTTTTTCCTTTTTCTTTCGTCTAATTTTAGCGGATTATTAATCATGATGATTTAGATCAACTGAATCTTGCGTTTTCTTTGATCTAATTTTCTTTTTGTTTCCTTTTTTTTTTCCCTGCTTTTTTTTTTTTGTTTCGGATCCAGCAGAAGAGTTTAGTGATTTCGATTTTGTTAAATTTAAGTGGTCGAACGTTTTCAACTTGTTTCTAGGCGAAAATCTGTGTTTTCAATGCTGTTTTTTTTTTCCCCCTTGATGGCTTGCATTTTATGTTATTTCTACTTTTTTTTTTTTTTTTTTTTTTCTTTTTTTTTTTGATCTGGTATGGAGTTAGGTTATCAATGTTTTCGACTTGTTTATAGTGAAAGCCTCTGTTTATTTTCTGCGTTTGTTTTGTTTATGATCTACTCAGTGACATTGTTGAAACAAATGAATTAGTACTCACCAAATTTGCCTCCTTTTTATCACTTTCTTTTGCTATCTCTGATTTGATTGTGTTAAAGATATGGTTTTGTTTTCTTTTTTTTTAAAATAAATCAGATTGATTACTTATTAGGCGGGCTTTGATTTTTTAGATCTGTGGATTGCTTGTGTAATAAATGTTAGTGATAATTTGAACAATTAATACACTGCAGGTGGATGTTTCCATCGATGACGGCATCTACGCCAGAGCCGCAGTGCCCAGTGGTGCATCAACTGGTATAGAATTTCTCTATCTACACTAAATTTTCCTATTTTTATTAATTTTGATGTTCATCTTTCTTGATTTGGTTACTTATTAGTTAATCAAAGCTTTTCAATGCTCTTTTAGTTGTGGAAATCTCTTTTTTTTAAAGGTCTCTATGAGTTGGGAATTGTAGTTTTCAACTTTAAAGTCTTGTTTTGTTCCTGAAAACAATCTGTGTGTATGTATATTGCATATCTAAGTAGTCGATCTACAGTATTATTATACTCTGAGGGACTCGCATAACCAAATTCAGGGTATTTTGGTCCTATAGGTTCTGGTAGCATCTTGAGCACAATAAAGTCCATCTACAGTATTATTATACTCTGAGAGACTCGCATAACCAAATTCGGGGTATTTTGGTCCTATAGGTTCTGGTAGCATCTTGAGCACAATAAATTGGGTCATTTGAAACTGAGCATGGGATTTAATTAGAAACATGTCTGGTTTGGATATACTATTGAAGGTACTAGACATGTTACAGCTTACATAAGTATGGGTTAAGGGTAGAACTTGACCATTCTCATGGGTAGTTGGAGTTGTTGAATTTGCTGATTGTGATGCATTCCTTTTCCCTGTAATTAAATGCTGCTATATACAGCTCCATGATGTTGCATTTTAAAATTGTTTGAATTTTTGTTCTAGAGTTTAGTTAGGCATAGATATTTTTTAAAGTGGTTTCGGGATTTTGTGTAAATACATATGTTTTAATTTGTTCTCCCTGCTATGTTACCTACCAGTTTTTCTCTGAATATTGCATGATTTCTACTTCCCTTTTCCCCATGCTCCTCCCTCCTCTCTTTCCCTTCTTTTTTTTTGGGTTTCAGACTGGTTGGATGTTTCCTTTAATATAAGACAAGGATGCTCTAGATGACTCTTTATGCGCTCCCGGATGTTTCTCTTACTGCAGATCACATTTCAGCTATTTTTTGATTAATACACTTAGACCTTCACGAAATGATATATAGTATTATTCAATACCTATTCTCCTACAATGACAAGTGATCAGATTATCAGATCTGATTTTGAGGATTGAATCCCATAAATTGTGTTGTTTTATGATTTTATTTTTACTTCTGTTTATGTTTTCATGTTAAATCGGATGGTTCATGGACAGCCATATAGCCATGTGAGCATCACAAATGACATATCTACCTATTTTGTTTATGTTTTCAGGTTAAAATTGTTCCTTCTTCTTGTTTCATATTTCATGACACAAAAATAATTAGTATCCAACAAATTCACTTAGTCAAAGCCCTATAGATGTTGGACTGGGCTTGATAAATTATTCCAATATTAGTACGTTTTTTCTAAATTGAGTAATGTTTAAGATATTCTGAGCATGTTTGAGGTAGCAGCAGTTTTTTATACGCGAGAATAATTGAAACATAGATTAAAATGCAAGGGATATATATATTTGGTATTCTTGAGCCTTTATTTAGATTAAAGGCCCAATGATTGAAAAATAAAACAAAATTTTATTTTACAACGTATTTCATATCTTGAAAAATTTAAAACTCTATAAAAATATTACTCTGTTTTTACTGTTTGGGTAGTGAACTTTTAAAAGAATTTTTTGTTTAAATTTAAACTTTCGATACAAAAAATTAAATTTAAAAGTATATTTTTTAACTTTTAATTTTAAAATTTTGAAATTAGGAGTTAAATTTCTAAGTTAAAATTTCCAAAATTAAATTTGAATTTCAAAATTTTAAAATTTAAATGTAAATTTTAAAATTTCGAAATCGAATTTGAATTTTAAAATTTTGAAATTTGGATATGAAATTTTAAGTTTCAAATTTTAAATTCCTAATTAAATAATATAAAATATAAAAATTAAAATTAAATTTAAAAATTTAAAATTTAAAGTAAAAATTAATTTTCAATTTTAAAATTTTAAAATTAGGATTTAAATTTCCAATTTAAAATTTTCAAAACTAAATTTGAATTTTAAAATTTTAAAATTTAAATGTCATTCACTTTCTGTTAAACAAACAACAAAACTAAAAAAACTTAACTTCTACAACTATAAAAACAAACAGCAAAAGAAAAATATTTTTCATCTAAACTCTATTTTAATTCGAAGTCTAATTCAATTTAAAATCTACTTTCGGTGAAACAAACATGTCTTAAATGTTTGTGTGAGGGCACTCTTACTTTGCTTTTTATAAGGAGCATTTCATCAAAGCACAGTAGCTAATGAGGTAGGATTTGAGCTGTAATATATAGCCATTTAGCTAAAAACTAGCCTCTTTCACGTCTCAAATTTTAACCAATGTGCCTAAAACATAAATGCTCCTAAACACAATTTATGTTGATTCCAATGGTTTTGTCAGCTTTTAACTTAGTTGGCTTTCATGTAATTCCACCCAGTTCCAGGCTATTTCAACATTTAACAATGGCTTTTGAAGGTTTTATGTTGTTTCTAAAATCTGTTGTCATGCTTCCTTAAACTTTCAAAGTCAATGTTTGATGATTGAAATTAGTTTCATAGTTGACCATCAGTTTGCAATTTATACCCTGCCACGCCTTGAGCTCACAACGCAAGTACCACTGGACACGCTTACAAACCCACTAAACGGAAGTATCCCCGATCACGCCTTGACCATCAGTTGCAATTTACAGCCTGTGAAAGATGAACTTGACCAAACCACCTTACCGAAGGAAAATTCATGCATGCCTTTTCTAATAAATTTTATTTAATGTGTAACTTTATTCAAATATAGCTAAGGTCAATACCTGTGTGCACCTCTCTCCTTTGTAGTCTACTAAATCACCAAGCCCAAATACTGTGCCAGTTGACTGCCTCCATACAAATAAAAATGAAAATACGATATCTTAAATGGGATTTGAGCTTGAAACTGCAGTAATTTATTGAATGCAATGAACTTTCTCTGATATTGTGACGACCGCTTATTTCGATTTGAAGAAATACTAAGCAGACTCATTGTCGGTACATTGGATAAGTGTATTTTTGTTCAACAGATAACTTCTGAGAGTTCAATTCCTGAAGCCAATTACTAAAGGTATGCAGCCACAAATCATCTGATTTATTCACAAAAGTAGACATGAAAACCCTCCAGTTGTAATTCTTCGAAATTACAAGACTGTGTGTTGTCTTCTATTTTGATTAAATGGATAAACAGATAAATGGATTTGTTTGGTCTGCTAGGTATCAAACTATCATAAAACAAAATTTGTAGTCATTTCTACAACCTCTATCCCATTGCTTAATGTATTTAAAACAATGAGAAAAACAATATAAGGCTCAAAAAACCTCTATTCCTGTGTTCTTCTTCGTAGGTTCGTACTAATTTTTATGCACCTCTATTCCGTTTCTGATGTATTCAAATCAACGAGGCGAACAAAGTAAGACTCAACTCCCGATTTGTACTCATTTTTATGCACCTCTATTCCATTTCTCACACTATGTTGTGTCATTGCAGCTTCCGCAGCCCAGACTTATCTACACGTGATTAGGAGGATCGACGGAAAGCGATGCGACTTGGTAATGAATAGAGTAAGAAGTTTGGTCTGTTCATCATAGCTTCTCTTCTCTCAAATGTTGTGTTTGCTGGCCCTCTGATTGAGCGTTCCCTTCATTTCGACCTAAGGTAATCATCTTGCTCGAAGTTTGGTCTGTTTATGACGACTTATCTTCTCTCAAATGTTGTCTTTGCTGGCCCCTTGATTGAGTTTTCCCTTGATTTCGACCCAAGGTAATCATCTTGCTCGCCTTTGAAAATAATTGCACTTATTAATACACCACCACGACTATAAATTTTTGATTTCTAAGAAATCGAAGTAGTTTTACATGCTGCTAGAGGCTAAAGATGACAAATTCCAACTCTTTGCACCTTTGAAAATAGTTGCACTTATTAATTTGTCACTTCCAATGCCTTAACCTTTAATGTGTGTTCCTACATGTTCAGCAATTAACTGCCTAGGTGAAGTTCTTCCTAAATGTCGAATTAATCATATGAAGTACTTTCTAAACTTTTAGTTTATTCGTAATCTCTCCAAATTGGTTTTTGTAAATGCAGGACAGCAGCAGCAGCAACCATATGAAAGGTAACAAATTCAATGCTATATTGTTAATTGGAGGGGTTCTCTAATCATGGTTAATGAAAGGACTAATATTTGACTCTTATTGGGTATTATATGGCATAACCCAGTTGAAAAGAAGAAAATTGATATGGGCGCTGTATATCATGACAGACCCACTCTTCACCAAGTATACCAAGTAATTATACACATCTTCTTATGTATACTACAACTTACTACAACTTTAATTGATTAGTCTTTGTTCTTGCTCTTAACATGTTGAAAAGGCTGATAGATATTTGAGCAACTTGGCTTTCTCACTGGTGTGTATGGCTTTCACTCTTTTTGAGCTTTTACATTTAGTTACTGCTTTTTCCTTTTTTTCTCTCCCATTTTTTATCGCTTTGAGTTAAAATATAAGTACATGGTGGTTTACTTTTGCTTCATTCCTCATGCAGCTAAGGTTGTAGTGCTAATAGTTGGAACTCAGACATGCTTCACATATACATCAGATTCATAAGGATAAGCAAATAATTATTGAGCCCATCTTTTCCCCTTCGTGACCATCATGGGTTTGCTTCTCTTCATAATCGGGTAAATGAACGGAATTTCTCCAGTTAAGAAATAAAATATTTTTTACAGATGTTTAGTCAGTAATTAAGATGAACGAATTTAAAAAGTGCATTATGATGTCTATGAACTGCTAAACTAGGCCACCAATTGTTACTCCCTGAATCGCATATGGAATTTCAATTCATATTGTTATAATCAACAACCATGTAATATCATTATCAAATATATAGGAACAACCTTCGAAAGATACATGAACAAACTGATTCTCTTTCAATTCTTTCAGTCTTACATTATCAAATGGAAGATATGATATTGCTCTACCATCTGTTATCTTCGTTTCATGCGAAAAAATTCACTACCTGTTTTTATAGAGCAAGACAAATCACAATTTACAAATTTTGCCATATTTTTAGTAATAATTAAAAAAATCTTTCAATGTACACTTAATGAGTAATGCTTGATTATTGGTGCAAGCCGTTTAACACTCTAGCTGTTTAATGTTGAGTAAGTAATATAGCAACTCTAGAGTCTATAGTTAGCCACTCTAAGCAACTTAGCACTGTTTGGTATGGTACTAGAGCAATACTCAAACATCAATTACAACTTACTCTCATTAATAACATAGCTTTTATGACGATAGAGGAAGCCAAGTTGATGAAGCTGGACCATCCATGGCTGTACAGGTTTCTTGGTTTCTTCCTGTTTGCGATACTTCTCTAATAGTCATTTATCATTGCTATTTAAGCGCATTTAAAATCTCAAAATTCTTATCGTTGTTTGGTGTATTAGTATCTTGCAACCAAGTCCCGAACAACTTTAGATGCAAGTCCTAAATTGTAAATTGTACGTTCAGAACTAAGCTAACACCTGTATCAAACAATAAAATTGTCTGAGTATTAAAGAAAGAAGTTTTCTTCTTAGAGTTTGAATTGTAGATAAGATTTAGGTTGTGTACTCTTCGAGCTGAAGTTCTGGGTAAAATCATGAGACTATTGTGATCAGTCTGTTTTGGGCATGGTGAAATAATCACTGAGAATACTGATTAGCAGTCCTAATTACATAATTGAAAAATTTTAGATGCTAACGCCGTGTTGATTGGACTCATGAATGGCATCAGATGTTCAACCTTTGATGTTCATGCATGTGTCTATTTCCATTGTTGAATCACTTATTCTATTATTGCTTTTACAAATTTTGTCCCCAGGTAATTGGCCTGAGTGATATTCCCATTGCTGGCGATGAATTCGAGGTTGTTAGTTCCCTCGATGTCGCGCGCGAAAGGGCTGAAGCACGTGCAGATTCGTTGCGGATTGAACAAATATGAGTGAAAACTGGGGAGGGAAAGCTCACTCTTTCTTCCATCGCTGCTGCAGTTTCAGCAGGACAGCAGTCCAGATTAGATAGACATCAGCTGAATATAATCCTCAAAGTCGACGTCCAGGTATGCCGTATGCAAATGCTTATCCTTACGTTGCCCTAAATAATTCTCTATTTATGTTTTAATTCCAATAATTAGTACCTCAATTGTGATCAAAAGTTATGTTTTAATAACATAATCTCTGAACCTTCCTTTGGTAAAAGAAGGATGCTATGCCAACAAATGCGCCCATTTTTGTTTATATATTTAAACAACTGTGGGATTTGCCTCTCCATATTCATCACAACTTTTGTTTTCTTTCCAACTTCTAAGATTTCCATTGAAATCAGGGTTCAATTGAAGCTATCACGCATGTAGTTCAAGTGCTTCCACAAGATAATGTTTCTCTAAAATTCCTACTTCAAGCCCCAAGCGATCTGAATTGCTTGTATTGTAGTTGGAATTAATTGGTCCTCCAGTAGGACCATTGTATTTAAGGTAATTGTAGTTCCTCTTTGATACACTTTTGTATTTAATATAATAATTGTGATAGTTTCTTCTTCCTAACCATTTTGTGTGAATCTAATAACGACCTTCTCCCACCTGCCTAGAGATCTCAGCTTCATAGAGCACACAGGCCACTTGGGTTGGAAAATGTAAGGACATGTTCAAGGCCCCTTTTCATCTTTTCTCTTCCAACTGTTTTTAGTGTTTTGGGGTTTGAGGAAACTTAGATTCAGCTGCTGATGGTTGGAATTCTTAGTTTCTCATAAGAAAAAGGGCGAGGCCAATCATCATAGACCCCGCACTCTACACTCTAAACAAGTCCGAGATCATGCGGCCTACCCAGAAGAGGAATTGGAAAGAACTAATAGAGGTAAGAAAAGTAAATTATGTGGAAAAATTGAATAGTTACCAAGTTGTTAGAGGTAAAAGTTTATTCTACTCAATTAATTTCTTTTCATGGTTCCCTTTAGTATATGCTAATAAAATGTTCTTCATGTTCTATTGCATATAAAGTGGACTGCTTCAACAACTACCCCGAAACAAAGAACAGACCTGGACCTCTTTGTGTACATGTACTAACAGTTAATTTATTTATTTCTTTTCCAATCCTATCTTACAAATTCTCTCATTGAATGCTTCCAAAATTCTTTACTGTTTAGCTGAAAACTCATTTGATAATATAATTGTAATGTGCTATAACTATTCCGTCATTTTCAAAACTTTAGTCCAAAGCCAGCAAAACTATTACACAGGATTGCCTAAACAAGAAACTGTTATCTCCAAATATGTTGAACTTTAATCCTTATATTTGTATTTTTATTATATTTGCAGAATTACTTTAGATCAAATGACTGAAATCAATTTTAAACCGCTAGAAGAATGAAAATTTAAACTTCTTTGAAATCAACTTTTATTTGTGAAATTAGAATTGCAGCCTTGGATCCTAATTTATGTGGAAAAATTGAATAGTTCCCAAGTTGTTAGAGGTAAAATTATATTCTGCTCAATTAAATTTTTTCCATGGCTGATTGGACCTGTTCAACATTGCTTGGCTTTTGTGCTTAATATAATTTGGTCTTCACCAGTAATCGGCAATCCGAAATAGGGTGTCTCCCTGCATTCTGTATTCAGAGCCATTCTGCTAAATGTCTTCATATTTGCAGGTGCATTTGTTTTGTTGTGCTGCCAGAGTAACTTTGGTAGCAAGACATCAGTCATTAAATGGAGGCTATGATCTTTCAATCTGAGCGACCTTTTGACCACCACGGGCCAATGGGGAATGAGAATAAAACTCAGGTCCTATGCTCTATATTGGCTGAGGAGAATGGCACAACAGCAGAACTAGCAAATGGTTTGAACTCTTTTGGCAGGGAGCGACTAGATGAAGGACTAATGCAGTATGGGTAAATATTCAAGTCTTTTACTTTCTAATACACTGTTTACATACTTTTTTCGTCAAATTGTTTATAAAATTTAAATTGTATGGGTTTTGATGGCCTCCTTCATTGAGAGGGGCAAAGTATAAGGTCAACAGTCAATTGAATAGGTTAAATAGGTATATCCATGGCAGTTGTCTATAATTTAGGACTGCATCAAAAATGGGTTTGATCACTACATTGGGTCTTGGAAAAGTTTGTGCTATATTTTTATGGTTCTGACTTTTAACTCCTGGTGACAGATGTTCACATTACCGACGAAGATGCCAGATTCGAGCTCCCTGTTGTAATGAGATATTTGATTGTCGACACTGCCACAATGAGGCAAAAGTAAGATCATCTGATAAATCATTCTAGCTTTGTCTGATTCTTATGTATTATGTTAGTTTGTGAGTCTCATGCAACAAGGCTCAACCTGTATTGGCCATTTCAACTTGTGATGTCCAGTGAGCATGTGATATGAACAGTTGGTATTAGATTTGAGTTACAATTTGTCACAGAGTTTCTGTAGAATTCCTTGACATTAGGACCGTATTCTATCTTTGGTGGGCCTGTGATTTCCTTCTTGTTGACTTAAGTACTTGCCTATGATGCCTAATCGATTGACACTTTCCTGTGATGCAGAATCGAATGTGGGTGAGATTGATTTGTTTAGATTTTAATTTATTTTCCTAGTGTTCAGAATTATTCGTTTTTGTAATTTCTTTTTGTTGTTTTCTTTCTAACATTTTTAGGATTTGTCCTATAGAATAAATTCTTGAAAACTAATTAGACGCGCGGGGCGGCGACTCGGTGGAGACACGCATGATGGGCAAGGCGACTTCGGCGACGACGCGAAGGCGGCTTCGGCGACGACGCGAAGGCGGCTTCGGCGACGACTCGATTCCAGCAGCTTGGTGGCTTCTCCTAGCATGCCTCTAATTAAATATGCCAACAGTCCTTGCTTGCTTACTTAATTAGATATGTATGTCAAGGAATCCCTTTATTACATGTAACCCAGTTTGAATTCTTCAGAGCGAGCAATGTCGTTTGAAGTATGAACATAGTATATAATTCCTACTCAAACGATAGTTGTAAGTTATTCGTTGACTTTAAACGGTTCAGTTTTGTATTCATGTTATTCTAAAATCTGATTCAGATCACTTTCCCATTTAACTTTCATTTTTGTGCTGTTTGTGTTTTGGATTGTGTTCATTCTTAAGAATCTGATTTCTAGCTGGGTTAGACATAAGATGCAGTTAAATACTTCTGGTTAAATTTCATCGCTCTTGCTTTCATTTTGTGGACTCTGATGAATGCAAATCACTCACCGGTGCTAAATAAAATATTTTTGCGTGAATCTAACAATAATTGATTAAAAGAGAGTTCTGAGCAAAATATTTTTTTGTTTTCTTTTTGGTTTGTCTTTCTCTATTACTCTATAATTTTAGTTTTTATTTCCCGCTGTTCTCCTACATGCTGTGAGATTTTGTTTGTTCTGTTTGAGTGATCTAATCATCCATTTGTTTTGTGCCACTACTTTTAGAATTTTCTCTCTTATTTAGAGACTGAGCGAAGGTTGCGAAATAGGAGTCAGGAAATAATGAAAATTATGTAATATTTATCGAAAATATGAAATCAAAAATAATATTTATTGAAGAAATTATACCTGCGGTGCAGCGCGGGCACTTCACTAGTTTACAAGATAGTACGAGTTTGTATTTAGAAGTATATAAGCTCTACTCACTTACTCTCTCTCTCTCTCTCTCTCTCTCTCTCTCTATATATATATATATATATATATATATATATATATATATATATATATATATATATATATATATATATATATATATATATATATATATATATATATATGGGATAATTGCCTGTGTATTCCTGAAATATGAAGAAATATCTGATTTACCCTTCTTATTTTTTTCTTTCCAATATACCCTTCATACGTTCCACCGTTATTAAAAATACCCCTACCGTTTCCCTTTGTTAAGTTAACTAGGGTTAAACTAGAGTTAAATAATAATCGGAGTTGAAAACTATCAGATATACCTATTTTGCCCGGGTTTAGGGTTTAGGATTTTTTAGGGTTTTAGAGTTTAGGGTTTAGGGTTTTAGGGTTTAGGGTTTAGGGTTTTTTAGGGTTCTAGGGTTTAGGGTTTAGGGTTTTTTAGAGTTTTAGGGTTTAGGGTTTTTTAGAGTTTTAGGGTTTAGGGTTTAGGGTTTAGGGTTTTAGGGTTTAGGGGTTTAGGGTTTTAGGGTTTAGGGGTTTAGGGTTTTAGGGTTTAGGGTATATTTGAAAGGGCAAAATAGTAATTATACACAGATAACGGTAGTTCCAAACGGTACACTAACAGAGTTTAACTTCAGGAATATTTTGGAAAGAAGTTGGAACGTAAGAAGGGTAGACCCTCTAGGTCTCTATGCTGCTGGGCCCTTGCCCCTGTCGTATATCTCGCCGTCTGCCTCTGAACCGTCGCGATCGCTGCATCCATACCTGAACCTGTGGGGGGGGGGGGGGGGGGGGTGCACCCAAGGGGTGTGAGAACTCCTGACAGAGTTCCCAGTGGGTTCAACCACCGAGAAAAAGTGTCCTACACCACTTGGTCCAATGGAAGCAATAATAATAGTGCTAGGAAACTAAAATCCTCAATACCAAAATGCAGCTATTCAATATAACATATCACTACACTATCTATGTATAACCATCTACCCAGCACTACTCTGTCTAGCCACACTAGGCAACTAACCACCAACTCGGCCACTAAGCCGCTGTATACTGGGTTACCCTAACCCGGCCACCTTGGCCACTCTCTGTTCTTATTATTCTTTACCCTATGGTGGTTTAATTTAAGTTAACCCTCAGAAATTCTTATCCAACGGGCCCCAGCCCGGTAGTCCTGCTACCATCAGATAAGATTTCTAAGGTTGCCGATAACACTCGCAAGTGTTACCCCGTCCTGCCGGGGGGACTTGTCATACGGGACACTGCCCGATAGGGTCACTGCCCAACTCTGACAAGAGTACTCTAGAACCTGTCATACGGGTCGCTGCCCGGGAGAGGGACCCTGTCCAACTCCGACAGTTGTACGTTCGCCCCCGGAGGTACGCCCATTTTATCTTTTTCTTTTCTTTTCTTTCTTTTTTCTTTTCTTTCTCTTTTCTTTCTCTTTTACTTTTCTTTCTCTTTTCTTTCTCTTTTACTTTAGCACTTGGCCTCTTTGCTCTTAACACTTGCTTTTCTGTCTTATACGAGCTTGTAGCCCCCTTTTTTTTTGCCACTGGCAATCTCTTTCTTTAAGCATTTAGCTCTTTACTTTCACTTTTAGCCTTTCGAAAGTATCTCGTCTGACGGGTCACTGCCCAGGGAGTCCTGCTCCACAATGACGAGTCTCAAATTCGAAGGCGCCATTTACATTCTCGATATGCTCTTTTAGCCGCTTTTAGCTTGCTATTAAACTTTACCTTTTACATTTATTACCTCTTATCCTAGGTCTTGCCATAAGGATAATTAGAGAGTCTCCTGGACTCTTAAACATTTCACCTTTATTTATTTAACTCAAATTGAAGTTAAAGTTATTGTCCATTTGCCCAGACACCCTATGACTTTCTAGGGTTATATTTGATCAACTCTTTAACCTTGGGATCTTATCCCACTTTCCTGATTCCTCATTGAATCCTAGAGTTAACTTAACTCTATTTTTCCTGTTCCACTATTAACTTAGAGTTACACTGACTCTACTTTTCTGTTTTCCCTTTCATATCTCCACACTTGATCCACCTTTTCCATCATCCTGATTCCTTACTGAATCCTAGAGTCAACTTGACTCTATTTCCTGTCTGTGAGTTTAAACTCTTCTAGCTCAACTTAGGTTCCCTTTACCTAAGTCCCATGTCATACTTGTCCTAGAGTTCCATGACTCTATGCTGACCTCTAGTTCACCTTAGGTTTCCTTACCTAAGTTCCATGTCATACTCATCCTAGAGTTCCTTGACTCTATGTTGAACACTAGTTCTCCTTAGGTTCTCTTTACCTAAGTTCCATGTCATATACACCCTAGAGTTTTCTGACTCTATGTTGATCACTCTATCCAGTGTCCTTAGGTTATCACCTAAGACCATGCCACTCATCCTTCCTAGGATAACTCCTAAGTTGATGTCACTCGTCAAACCCCTAAACTAGGTTTTCTCCTAGTCTTACTACCAACAAGTTCTGTTCCCTTATATCACATGATTCCTAGGGTTGTACCCTAACATGATCACAGTCATCAAGTAATTACTCATTTCTACGCATGCAATTATTTTCATATCCATCGCAAAAATAATATTTATCCTCTAAGTCCTTCTTGCACATGAAAATGAATTATCTCCTTTTGGCAACCGACAGTTGCATTTATCATCTGTGTCCATCTACACATACAAATTTATCCCCTATTGTGGATAAATCATAAATATCACTTTTCCTCTAAATTTCTCTACACATGCACATATATCATCTGTTATTGGCAACCAACAGTTGCTCTTTTCATCTGTGTTCCTCTAAACATGCAATCTTATTCATAATTACCTAACGCCTCTAACAGGCTACTATCATGCTTCGAATCGAAAAGCAAAGGAGCAAGGGGAGAGGTCACCCAATTTCGGCAGAATTCCCCACCTTGTGGTGTCCCCAATTGCTCGTAGACACTTGCAATTGGTCACCGCGCGATTCCACTTGTCTCCTCGAGCTTGCACGCAAAACGGTGCACATCCCTCGAGTCCGCACGCAAAACGGTGCACGTCCTACAACCCTGCACGCAAAATGATGCATATCACTAAAACCCATACGTAAAAATAGTGTGCGCCACTTCAGCCGGCACGCAAAACGATGCGCGGCAACACGATCTGCACGCGAAACGGTGCACGTACCTCAAAACTGCACGCAAAACGGTGCATGTCTGACTGTAGGGTTGCCCGCAAAACGGTGCATATTTTTCTTAGCCCTGCACGAAAAATGATGTAAATTAGTAGAATCTACACGTAAAATGGTGCGCATTGGTCCAACCCGCACGCAAAACGGAGCACGTACCCCGTATTGGCACGCAAAACGGTGCACATTCTACGATATGGTTGCACGCAAAACGATGCACGTTTTTCCAGCCCTGCACGAAAAACAAGACGCAACGTTAGAGTCTGCGCGCAAAATGGTGCCCGTTAGTCCAACCTGCACGCAAAACGGAGCACATACCTTGTATTGGCACGCAAAACGGTGCACATTCTACGATAGGGTTGCACGCAAAACGATGCACGTTTTTCCAGCCCTGCACGAAAAACAAGACGCAACGTTAGAGTCTGCGCGCAAAATAGTGCCCGTTAGTCCAACCTGCACGCAAAACGGAGCACATACCTTGTATTGGCACGCAAAACGGTGCACGTTCCTTTTTCAACTTTGCACGCAAAACGGTGCATATTTTCTGAGCCCGCGTCCAAAACTGTGCATATTAGTTGAATCCGCACGCAAAACGGTGCATATCTCCACGAGCGGCACGCAAAACGAGGCGCGCCCAAAATGCCCGCGAAACTCGCGCAGTAAAACGGCACAGAAAAGTTGGGTCCCTAACATGCACGTGGGCATGGGGTCAAATCCAAAATTCAAAAGGAAATGTAAGAACTGCGACAAAAATACCGCAAAACGGCATACGGGACCTACCTCAACATCGTCGCGTCGTCCAACGTACCCATCAGCCCTTTTTGAAACATCTTGCGCGCTCCACGGAGTCCACGGCGCGCTCGCGCGCCCTCGAAAACCCCGGGCGAAATCGCCCGGTTCGCCCCCTGGTACGCTCGGGTGAAGCCAAAACGGAGAAAAGGAGGAAAAAGGGGCAATTCGGGCCTAAATAGGCCATTTCCGGACTTTCGGGCGCACCCTTTCGGGCGCCCGAAAGTTTCCGGGCGGCTACAGTAACCGCCCCCAAACGCGGTCCACGGTCCACGGCGCGCCAGCTCAATGCCACGTCACCACGCTCGGCCAACCCGAGCGTGACACGTGTCCCTGGACCCGTGCACCGCGACCACGGAAATGTGGCGGCCAATCAGGGGCCGCCACGTGGACCGCACCCAGCCACGCCCTGACGCCGGTCGCAGCGATGGGTCGCGTCAGCGCGTCACGTCGCGCTGACCGCCCAATGGGAGGCCGACACGTGGCCTCCCTGCTGACACCGCGCCAGGGGGTCCGCCGCGCCTTCCCCACGCGCCCTGCCGCCTTGACCGCGGCGGCCAATGGGGAAGCGCCACGTGGCGTTTTCCCACCTACCACGCGGCCTCGGGCCGCGCGCCACAGCGCGCCGCGCGCGAAAACTTGCCTCGGGATTCATGCCCGTGCCTCGGGATTCGTGCCGTGCCTCGGGATTCGCGCCCGTGCCTCGGGATTCGCGCCCGCTGCCTCGGGATCCGCGCCAACTGCCTCGGGATCCGTGCCACTGCCTCGGGATCCGTGCCAACCGAAAAATTTCGGGCGCGCTACAGTAATTTCCGGGCGCACCTCATTCGGACCGGGCTGCTACAGTGAACCGGGTTCGCTACAGTGCAGCCCGGTTCGCTGCAGCCCCCAAAACCGGGTTGCTACAGTACTTTCCGGGCGCCCGGAACTCATTTTCGGGCGCCCGAAACTTGGGCCAAAGCCCAGTTTCGCCCGTTTTCGTCCGTTATTGCCCGTTTCTGGCCCGTTTTCGCTCAAATTTGACCGGTAGCCACAGTTTAACTTAATTTACCTCCTGGTACTTAAACTTTTCAGTTTGGACCCTCTCTGGGTTGCCAAAAGTCTCACTGTATTTAATTTCGCTGGCGGGGCCCGTTCTCGCTATCCGGGTGTCCGATCAACGCGAAACTTTTACCGTGGCCTCAAAACATATTTACGGAGCTCCCGTAATTTTCTAGGAATTTTCCGAGACTGTGGATTTTCCACTTATAATCTGGGCCCACTTTCTCACATAAGATTCTAGATATCTTATTTTAATCCCGATTTGGGCCCAATTCATTTCCAGGTCATCCTTTACCTCTATAAATTCAATAAAATAGCATTTCATACCATTTTATTTACATTTATTTATTTATTAAAATTCCGGTTCACTACAGGGAGGCTACTGGTTTACTTGTGGTTCTCACCCCCATTATTGTTTCCCTTGCTTTTTCTCCCCCCTGTTTTGCAGTGTCCTCTTCGGGAGTTGCTGATCTTCGATCGTTGTCCGAGGCGAGGGAGTCACGAGCTAGATCTTTACCACCCGAGGAGTGTAGCTGTATCCCCTGGTTGGAGATCCTGGTAGCTGTTGGTTGGTTTTTACTGTTTTATTTGGAGAGAGACCTTTCGTATTTGGAGAGACTGATGTTGAGACTGATGTACTATAGTTTTAGTTTATCTCCTTTTATAGTTGAGAGATGCTGTACTGAGGACATTGTATGATGATTATCTGTATTTGAGGAGATGGAGATTGTACTTTATTTCATGTTGTACAGTGATTGGATTTTATTTTACAGCATTTTATTTCAGCTCTGATATTTGTGTAGCTATAGTACTATCTTTTGCAGGTTAGACGCTTCGCCTATGCGGGTTTTAGCATAGGTGGCGATCTGTTGGTGAGCCCGGGTCGCAGTTTCGACCCCGGGGCGTGACAGAATAGGTGAAAATAATAAACACACCAAATCGTTGCGTAAAAAATAACCCAATGCGGAAAATAAATAAAGTACGCAAGATTTACGTGGAAAACTCCATCTAACGAGTAAAAAACCACGGGACCGATAACACGGCGAAACCCGCTAAGATTAAACACGTACAAAGTGATTTATCGTAACCCTACGACTCAACCTTTTCCATACGCTCCTAGTTGATCTTCTCCACTCGCTCCGAACGCTCATCGAATCCACGATTTGCTTCCCAACGCCGAATCCACGACGCTCAACGTCGAATCCACGACATTCAACCGAATCCACGGTCTTCACCAATGCGGCACGTCTTGATCACACGAACGCGCCTCGCTCCGAATCCACGAGAGCGGTAGCACCTTGAATCCACAAGGCCACACGAATCCCCTCGCCGATTCTTGGTAAAATCGTTGTTTTGTTTGGTGATGATCCTCCGAATACTTAGATCAAAGATAGATAAGGAAATACTATCTAAGTATTCTTCAATTTGATTCTATAATAAATTGGAGTTTTGAAACCCTAGAATCAAATTGAACAATATAGATGAAGAAACGTGAATTTAATCGTGTTTTTCTTTATTCTCTATATTTGTGGATTTTTATCCTTCGATTTTTGAAAACCGGGATTATTTTGGATTATCTTGGATTACCCTAAAAGATGAATGATAGGGTCTATTTATAGGTTAGAAACCTTTGGAAAGAGATAAGCATCAAAAACCGACTTAACAGAATTTTTTCCGCACGGCGGTCCGGACTGGATTTGGCTGATCCGGACTGTCGTCTTTTTCAGCAATTTTCCTGAAAAAATAGTTCGGGGTCCGGACTGGAATTTTCTGATCCGGACTGTTCATGCGATTTCAGCAAACACATAGTTCGGGGTCCGGACTGAAACAAGGGAGGTCCGGACTGGAATTCCGCATGAACTAAACTATGTTCGGGGTCCGGACTGGATTGGTCTGATCCGGATCCTGAACATCCAATTTGTCCAGTTTTTTATTTTTATGCAATTAAAAATCATCCAAGTGTTTCTAAACTATACGAATGTATTCGGATCACCAAAATTATTTAGTTAAGCGTACCTGATTATTCCGAATCCATTTTCCTTGAGATTGATTTAATTGATCCTCGATTCTTCATCTTCAATCTTCAAGACTTATACCACTTCACGAAATCCACCAATACAAAATCCTTAACACCCACTACGTCACCTTGTGGGGTTCACGGGTCAACGTACCACCTCTCCGAAAAAGTACACCAGTGCGGTGGCCAAACCGCTGGTGTGCGTGAAGCAACCATGAGCATAGTGACATGATCAAAGTGTAAAGATAATACTCAAGCAAAAAGGGGGTTAGACAAGACTTCAGGAATGTAATCACCTTACTTTTACAAAATAAAAATAGACTTCAACTCCAAAGACGACAAAAAGGGGGTACCCACCTGAAACAAAGATAAACGACTGTACCCGTGACCCTCCTAATCAATCAACACCACACGCGGCCTAATAAAATATCCAAAAACACAAATCAATAATTTACCCGCCCCCCCCCCCCCCCCCCCCCCCCCCCCCAAATTTGCAAAATCAGTGGTCCCGACTATTGTACCAAAAACCCATTCTATCCCAAAAACAGAAACCAACGAAAGACTCCGTGTCCAAAAATCCCTTCGGTTGCAAAAATCATACTTCCGACGCGGCAATTGACGGGAAAACGGGTTCCAATCATTGCCTTGACGAAGTCCGCGACGAAAAACAACCGAGCGGAGGCTCATCTGATGAAAAACGAAAACAACTGCGTCGAGCGAACTGCACCGTCAAGCGGACTGCACCGTCGGGCCAAAAACCATCGACGAAAACGCCAAGTAAAACCATCAAGGAAAATATGTCAAGCCAAAACCGTCGAGCAAAACCGTCGACGAAAACGCCAAGTAAAACCATCAAGGAAAATCTATCAAGCCAAAACCGCCGAGCAAAACCGTCGACGAAAACGCCAAGTAAATCGTCAAACAAAATCTGTCAAGCCAAAACCGTGGAGCAAAATCGTTGACGGCAGCGGCTCGACCCATGCGGACATAGCGGCGGCGCGGCAGCCCCGCGCGGGCACGGCAGCGTCGCGGCAGCCCGGTGCGGGCACGCGCAAGCAGTGCGGTAGCCCCGCGCGGGCACGGTAGCGGCGCGGCAGCCCCGCGCGGGCACAGCCCCGCGCGGGCATGCGTAAGTAGCGCGGTAGCCCCGCGCGGGCACAGCACCACACGGGTACGCGCAAGCAACGCAGCAGCGCGCGCGGGCGCAAGCAGCGGCGGTGGCCTGGCAGGGCGTGGCACGTGCGTTTGGCAGCACCACACGGCGGCGGCAACGGCTAGGGTATCCAGCAGCGGTGGCCTGGCAGGGCACGGCGCGCGTGTGCTGCAGCACCACGCGGCGGCTGTCCGGCAGGGCGCGGCCCTGTGCGGCATGCCCTAACAGTCCAAGGGCGGCGCGCGGGCGCAACGTTCCCGGTTGCGCGCGGGCAGCAGCCCGCATGGCTGCGCGCGGGCGGCAGCACGCCTTGCTGCATGCGGGCCGTAGCCCCTGGCTGCGCACGGGCGGCAGTCCGCATGGCTGCTCGCGGGCGGCAGCCCGCCTGGCTGCGCGCGGCGGCAGCGCCTTGCGGCGTGCGGCGCAGCGCCTTGGCGGCGTGCGGCCTGCGGTGGCAGCGGCTCGGCTAGGGCATCGAGTGGCGGCGGCGGCTCGGCTAGGGCATCGAGCGGCGGCGGCTCGGCTAGGGCATCGAGCAGCGGCGGCGGTGGCGGCTCGGCTAGGGCATCGAGCGGCGATGGGGCCACCGTCGATGACCCTTGGCGTCCCCGCCAAAAACCCCAAAAACTCGTCAAAACGAACAAAACCAACGAACCAAAGGCATCATACGAACCAACGATCAAACAGAACAAAATCACTGAACGAAAACCATCATACGAACCGACGATCAAAACGAACAAAACCAACGAACTAAAACCATCATACGAACCAACGATCAAATCGAACAAAATAACCGAACGAAAACCATCATACGAACCGACGATCAAAACGAACAAAACCAACGAACCAAAGCCATCATACGAACCAACGATCAAAACAGAGATAAAGATTGCTAACCTAGCCCTGACGGAGAAGACAATGCGATCCCGGTCCCCGCAGACGGTGGTGTTTCTGGATCCGCTCCCCGGTATTAGCGACGCTTTCGGTCCCGGTCTTCGGGACGCACAACGAGGAAAGAGCCAGAAGACGCGTTCTTTTGGAACTAGGGTTATCTTAAAACTCAGAATTAATTTATTTAATTATTTATTCCCTTTCTACATATGAAATTCCATTATCCGATATGTAAAATCAAAAAGGATTCCTCGGTAAGCGTGCCGATCCTCCGAAACGTCCCGTTACTGCTAGCACAGATCCCGATGCACCAACAACACTAAATGGGTCCCGAGAAATTCTGAATTTATCCACTCGGACCCGCTAACACTGAAACCCTCATTCCGGAAGATCCGTAAGTCGGATTTCCGATCCGACCGCATCGTCCTTCTCCGTTTAACGAGCTCTACCGCAATACGGCAACCGCAACCCAAAATCCAAGCTAACCAAACCAAAACAAATCCACCAAAAACAAGCTCAATTCCAAAGGACGTCAATTAGGAAATAATAAAAAGTCAGCGTCATTACAGTATGCTAGAATAAGAATTGGAACTATCATAGGAATAGAATATATAGGGGAGTTCACCAATTTCAATAAGATCCAACCCACCGAATAGTTGCTGAAATCCTTTGTAATAATCGTGAATTTGAAACTGGATATTTTTAAAGTTTAAATAATTTTCGGAATTAATTAATTGGCAAAAATAGATTATTAATAGTGTATATTATGGTCCGAGAGTTTCTAGGAGCGCCGAATCAAGAAAGCAAATACGCTACTTGAAAGGTCTCGACGAGCCGGACGTCGTGGTGAGGTCTGTTTTTCGATTTGACGACTGGTGCATCTCGAAATACGTAAAATACGTAAAAAGGGTATTTTTGCGAAAACCCTATTATTTTATGTACCAAATCAGATGAGGTTTCTTGGTGAGGGTTTTGGGTGTAATTGTGACCTACAGCAGAGACCTAGGTGTTAGAGGCACAATGTACAAGGACGTATTAGCATTTTGTTGCATAATAGAGTTTTTGGTTTGGGGTCTCTTGGGCTCCTCGTGGGGGTGGGGGGGGGGGGGGGGTGGTTACAGGCATCCGAGGGGCTATTAAATTCTGTAGTGCGTTGAAGCAAAGCAAAATGCCTTTCCCTCATTAGCTCTGAGTCGCCAAGAGCCGCAGCCATTGAAGGGAGAAACGGAGCTTGGGCAAGGAAGAAGAGATCTGCACCTGAGATCCTCAAGTTGGTCTTGGAGCTTTCCTGTGAGTTCCTCTGCTTCCTGTGAGCGCGCCTGAGGGAGCCAAGAGGCGCGCGTTGCGGGGAAGGGGTGAACCGGCTTCTTCCTTCTTCTCCAACTCCGGCGAGGTAAGTCCTCTTGATCCAATGGTTTCTTGGACCCGAGACCCATGGAAGTAGCCTCTGTAGGGTCTAGGCATTCCTCACGTCAAGTCCCAGCTCTTGGGAAGTCCCCGGTTGCCGGCGGGGGGAATATCTTCGGAACCTTATTTAGCTCCGCCGCGGTCGTGCATCGCAACCGCTGGATCAAACGCCGAACCAAAATGGTGGCCTTGGATTGTAGGACATGGTGATCATCTCCCCAAAATTTGGTGGAGTTTGGTTGTGTATGCGCGTCGTAGATCGAAGCCCTAATTTTTCGGGTTTTGAAGCTTCGGCTGAGCACTTTGCTTCGGCGCCTGTCACGCCCCGAGTCCGCCAATTTGTACGGTTCGGGCACGCCAACAGACCCGCCAATCGGGTAAGACATTTTTCTACCCGAAAGGAACGGTAACATCCATAATAACACAACAAGTGTATACGGAAGCTCAATATCAGAGTACTAAAATCACTACAAATTAAAACTTTCATTCAACAACAATTAGTTAATGCGGAAATGAAAGCATACCAGAGTGAACCATAACTTAAATTTGTTACACTTTACATTTCTGAACTTGCAAATAAAATTATTACAATTCTTTTACATCATTTCCTCACCATACAAGGTTCACTCGAGAAATATAAAAATGGGATACCTCTGCTAGACCCTCTAGGTCTCTATACTGCTGGGCCCTTGCCCCTATCGCATACCTCGTCGTCTGCCTCTGAACCGTCTCGTCGCTGCATCCATACCCGCACCTGTGGGGGGGGTCACCCAAGGGGTGTGAGAACTCCTGACAGAGTTCCCAGTGGGTTCAACCACCGAGAAAAAGTGTCCTACACCACTTGGTCCAATGGAAGCAATAATAATAGTGCTAGGAAACTAAATCCTCAATATCAAAATGCAGCTATGCAATATAACATATCACTACACTATCTGTGTATAACCATCTACCCAGCACTACTCTGTCTAGCCACACTAGGCTGCTAAGCACCAACTCGGCCACTATGCCGCTGAATACAGGGTCCAACTAACCCGGCCACCTTGGCCACTCTATTTTTCTTTATTCTTTAGATTCTGGTGCTTTAGTTCAAGTTAACCCTCGGAAATTCTTATCCAACGGGCCCGAGCCCGGTAGTCTTGCTACCATAAGATAAGATTTCTAAGGTTGCCGATAACACCCGCAAGTGTTACCCCGCCCAACGGGGAACTTGTCATACGGGTCACTGCCCGGGAGAGGGACACTGCCCATGGCTCCGACAAGATCTACGTTTCACCCCCGAAGGTACGCCCATTTTATCTTTTTATATTTTCTTTCTTTTCTTTCTACTTTAGTTCTTAGCCTCTTTGCCTTTGAACACTTGCTTTCCTTTCTTATTCAGGCTTATAGCTCCCTCTTTGCCACTGGCAAATCACTTTCTCTTTTCTTTGAGCATTTAGCTCATTGCTTTCACTTTTAGCCATTCGGAAGTACCTCGTCCGACGGGTCACTGCCCAGGGAGTCCTGCTCCACTTGACGAGTCTCAAATTCGAAGGCGCCAATTACATTTTCTTTATGCTTTTAGCCACTTTTAGCTTGCTTTTAATCTTTGCCTTTTAGCAACAATTTTTTTTTTCCTCTTATCCTAGGTCTTGCCGTAAGGATAACTAGAGAGTCTCCTGGACTCTTAAACATTTCTCTTTTATTTCTTTAACTCAATTGAAGTTAAAGTTATTATCCATTTGCCCAGACACCCTATGACCTTCTAGGGTTATATTTGATCAACTCTTTAAACTGGGGATCTCATCCCACATTTCTGATTCCTCACTGAATCCTAGAGTTAACTAAACTCCGTTTTCCTGCTTCACCATTAACTTAGAGTTACACTGACTCTAATTCCATGTTCCACTGTTATCTTAGAATTACATTTACTCTACTTTTCTGTTTTCCCTTTCATATCTCCACACTTGATCCACCTTTTCCATCCTCCTGATTCCTTACTGAATCCTAGAGTTATCTTAACTCTATTTTTGCTGTTCCACTTATAATTTAGAGTTACGCTAACTCTAATTTCCTGTCCCCTTTCATATCTCCACACCTGGTCTATTTCTCATTATCCCTTTTCGTGTCACCACACTTGATCTATTTCCCCTTTCTCTGATTCCTTGTGGGATCCTAGAGTTAACTTAACTCTATTTTCCTGTCTGTGAGTTTAAACTCATCTAGCTCACCTTAGGTTCCCTTTACCTAAGTTCCATGTCACATAGGTCCTAGAGTTCCCTGACTCTATGTTGATCACTAACTCTCCTTAGGTTTCCTTTACCTAAGTTCCATGTCACATATGTCCTAGAGTTCCCTGACTCTATATTGATCACTCTATCCAGTGTCCTTAGGTTATCACCTAAGACCATGCCACTCGTCCCTCCTAGGATAACTCCTAAGTTGATGCCACTCGTCAAACCCCTAAACTAGATTTTCTCCTAGTCTTACTACCAACAACTGTTGCTCCCTTATGTCACGTGATTCCTAGGGTTATACCCTAACATGCTCACAATCATAATAGCTAATCCTTTTTCATGCATGCAATTATCTTCAGTTCATTCATCAAATAGTAATTACTTCTACGCATGCATAATCATCATATATCTTTGGCAACCAACAGTTGCACTTTTTCTCTGTGTTCATTTACACATGTACATTTATTCCTCTAGCTTTGGCAACCAACAGTTGCACTTTTCCATCTGAATCCATCTACACAGGCAATCATAATCATAATTACCTAGCGCCTCTAACAGGCTACTATCATGCTTCGAATCGAAAAGCAAAGGAGCAAGGGGAGAGGTCACCCAATTTCGACAGAATCCCCCACCTTGTAGCGTCTCCAATTGCTTGTAGACACTTGCAATTGGTCTCCGCGCGATTCCACTTGTTCCCTCGAGCTTGCACGCAAAACGGTGTACCTCCCTCGAGTCTGCACGCAAAATAGTGCACGTCCTCCAAACCTGCACGCAAAACGGTGCACGTCAGTAAAACCCACACGCAAAACGGTGCGCGCCACTTCAGTCGGCACGCAAAACGATGCGCGTCATCTCAACCTACACGCAAAACGGCGCACGTACCTCGGATTTGCACGCAAAACGGAGCACGCTTCTCTTAAGGTTGCACGCAAAACGGTGCACGTCTTTTCTGACCCTGCACGAAAAATGATGCATAATATTAGGGTCGGCACGCAAAACGGTGCGCGACAACACGATCGGCACGCAAAACGGTGCACGTATCTTAAATTTGCACGCAAAACGATGCACGCTTAACTGTAGAGTTGCACGTAAAACGGTGCACATTTTTCTATCCCTGCACGAAAAACGATGCATAATATTAGGGTCGGCACGCAAAATGGTGCGCGACAACACGACCTGCACGCGAAACGATGCACGTACCTCGAATCTGCACGCAAAACGGTGCACGTCTGACTGTAGGCTTGCACGCAAAACGGTGTACATTTTTTTTTCTAGTCCTGCACGAAAAACGATATATATTATTAGACTTCGCACGTAAAACGGTGCGCGATAACATAAGTTACACGCGAAACGGAGCACCTACCTCGGTTTGGCACGCAAAACGGTGCACTTTTCTTTTTCAATGTTGCACGCAAAACGGTGCACGTTTTTCGAGTTTGCGTCCAAAACTGTGCATTTTTGCCGAATCCGCACGCAAAACGGTAGATTTTTCTACAATTTGCACGCAAAACGAGACGCACCAAAAAAATACTCGCGACAGTCCGTGCAGCAACGGTACAGTAGAACTCGGTCCCTAACACGCAAAACGGCATGGGGTCAAATTTAATGTCCAAAAAGAAACCCTACAAATTATGGCCAAAAATACCGAAAAATAACGTTACCTCGTCAGTCGCGCTGCCCATCGGCTTTTGGAAACGCCTCGCGCGCTCCACGAGGTTCACGGCACGCTCGCGCCCCACGAAATCCCCCATTTTTTTTTCCTCTCTTCCTCTCTTTCTCTCTCTCGTTCGTGCTCGGGTAGAGAAGAAATGGAAGAAGGAGGGGAGAGTCTGCGGGGAGAAGGAAAAGAAGAAGAGAAAAAGGAAGGAAAAAAAAAAGGGAGAGGGGGTGGTGTAGACCCAATCCACGGGGCCACTAATGGGGAGCCGCCGTGTGGCGGTCCACCACACAAGGGGGGCGCGCACCAGGTCCATGCGGCGCCCCCGCACCACGTGGCGCGCGCCCCCGCGCCCAGTGCGCGCCAGCTGTGTGCGTGGCGCAACGCGCCGCGCGCATGGAAATCTCTTTTTGTTTCGTTTTCTGTCCGTTTTTTGTCCGTTTCCGTCCAAATTTGACAGGCAGCTTCGTTTCAGCCTAATTAACCACAGAAAATTTTAAATTTCCAGTTTTGGCCATTTCTGGGCCACCAAAAGACTCGCTGTATCCAGAATCGCTGGCGGACCCCGTTCTCGCAATCCGGATATCCTATCAACCCGAAATTTTTACTGTGGCCTTAAAACATAATTACGAAGCTCCCCAAATTTTCTCAGAATTTTCCGACACTGTTGGCGGAGCCCGTTCTCACTATCAGGCATCCGATCAACGCGAAACTTTTTCTGTGATCTTAAAACATATTTACGGGGCTCCCGTAATTTTCTCGAAATTTTCCGACACTGTGAATTTTCTACTAAAAATCTGGGCCCCCTTTCTCCAATAAATTTTTAGATCTCTCCATTTTAACCCGAATTGGGCCCAACTCGCGTCCAAATGTTCCTTACTTCCCCAACTTTCATAACACTAGTATTTCATACCACCTTTATTTACATTTATTTATGTGCCGATAATTCGGTACATTACAGCGCCGGCGTCGCTCCCCACCGTCGGCCACTTGGCCGAGAAGCTTCCTGAGTCCATTTGGGGACCATCCATGCAGCCCGAGGAAGGAGCGGCCATGGGTGACCGAGCTTGAGCTCGAAACATGGTGGCCGGCCGTCCGGTCGTCGCCGACTGTGGGGACTTGCCCAGAATGCTTTTTGGTGTTATTTAGAGCACACCCATGTATTTGCATGAACCCCATGTTGCCCGGGTGGAGTTCCACCATTGTTGGTGGAAGCTCGGGCCAAGCTTGCTCCACCGCCGCCGCCGCCGTGTCCTGTCGCCGGGCACAGGTCCAGCAAGCTTAGTGGGGTCGAGAGGCACCTGTAGGTGCTGTTGTGAGAGGCCCAGAAACCAATGATGGAAAAACACCATTGTTGGTCCATGGAGCTTCATCTTATTCATCATCTTCTTCTTGTTCTCGGCCACCCGAGTGTGTAAGATGACCCAAGTTGCAAGGGAAATGCTCCTGCAGCCTTATAGAGTCTTTCCAATCAAGTTAGAAGCTCCCAGAACCATTCATGCTTTAGTTACTGCTTGGGTTTGGAGAGATTGTATGTTAAGTTATTGTGCCCACCATATGTTTGTATAAAAGCCCCAAAGAACTCGAATTCAGTTTTAGCTATAGCTAAGCATCCAGCAAGTTATCAGATTACTCCACATAATTCCCTGAGCTTGATGCTCACTTCAGATCCAAAGATGGCTATGTGAATCAAAGTGTGGAGCATGGTAAGGCCATTAGAGAGCAAGGGTGGTTGGATCTGTGGATCCGGCAGCTTCTGGGTTGCACCAAGGCAAGCCCTCGAGTCTCTGTGAGGTCCTGAGCAAGATGCTCAAGTTTGTTTGGGGTTGGCACAAGCAGAAACCAAAGTTTGAGTAATTAGAGACTTATATGGGTTCAATTAGTTATGGGGCTGATTTAGTGACTTAGCAAGTTCGCCGTAGTGAGCCTCTGTCTAATTTGAGGTCACTGAACGCGATGCTCACCTTAAAAATGGGTATGTATGGGTTGTTCCCTGATCAACATCTATGATTCTGGTTGGCACGGTTTGACTCTAGCCTTCGAGCATTCCGTTGGAGTTGTCAGATCGCCCGTAAATAGGTGGGTTTATCTTCGGTCCGGGCTTTATCATCTCGGCCTTCTGGGGTATCGTAATTGGTCGGACCCCTGTTCTTGTGATAGCCTAGATTTCCTTGTTGAGCCCGCTCTTTTTATTGATCAGCATCACTTTTATATTGCTATATCTACTTGACTCACTGATCATTATCAATTATCAGCCTAAATGTTGCCATGTTTGATTGAACCTTAGCTTGCTAGCCTATATGTTGCCATGCTTGATTGATCCTTAGCTTGCTAGTTTATATGTTGCCATGCTTGATTGATCCTTAGCTTGCTATCAGTTATTATGATTTTATCCTGACAGTTGCCATGCCTGATTGGTCATTAGTTAGCTTTCACACATTATCATGCTTATTGGTATATGTGTGATCGGACAGTTATTTTATCTTGCATTCAGTATTGCATGAGATGAGATTGATTGGCCTTCAGTTATTGCATCCCGTGGGGATTTTCGGCTTGTTGCCGATTACCCTGTCTGTGGACCGTGAGCTTGAGCATTAGCATTTTGATCTCCACAGAGCCAGCTATTCTTTCACGTACACTAGCGGAATTGCTACTCGCAGTGGTGTACTTTACCGGTAAAGTGGTCAGCAGTGGCGACCCGTGAGCCCAGAGGGTTATGACAGCAGATTGGTGTACAGGTGGTATTTTCCCTGAGGTCTTGTTGACCAATATGGTGGCTTCGATTGGGTATTTGGTTGTTCTACCTTTGATGCATAAACTGCCTGCTTATTATGTCTTTCATTATACTCCATGTTTGCTTAGTTCCTGTTCCTGTTATAACTATCATCCTATGATTGTTCAGTAATTATTCAAGCCTGCTTTTAAATACAGTACCAAATATCTCTGCTTGTCTATAATGATCTTTACTATCCGCTAGTTATTGTATGCCAGTAGGTACGATTTGCTATTTCTCGGCTCGTTGTGCCCACTGGGATACATGTACAGTGTATCTCACACCCCCTGGGTGACCATTTTTCAGAACGGTCGGGTGCTGGGATGTCGGGACGTGTTGGTGAGGTTCCGTGATAGCAAATGACCCGTGGCAGCCGTTAACTTTTATTCTTCCGCGTATTTATGTAAAGATGTTGTAATAATTATTTTTACCTAATCTTTTTTTAGAAGTGCGTAGTTTAGACTACTATGGTATTTGCTGTAAGAGCTTAACCGAGCATATATAGAAAAGGCTCAATTCCAAGGAGGATTAGAAATTTTCTATATATGTGGCGGTCTGTCGTGCCATGACTTGCTTGCAAACTCTGATTGAAAAAAAAAAAAAAAATATTTAGACTCTGTTTTTGAACTCGGGGCGTGACATCCTTTCAATCAAAGTTGTCCTCTTTTCTCTTCTAGTTCAATAAAATTACGAGTACTTAATTACCTTATCTCAAAATTCTTCAAAAATTATGAATAAATGAGTGTAAAATACTTCAAAATAAGAAATCCTAACAAATCTACCAAATTAAGATGATGGGGCTTCAATTCCAACCTACATAAATATTTTAAACACATTAATTCCAACTCGAAACTCCTCATTTGAAAATCTCTAAAATAAATCCTCATTTTTTAAAAACTAGAAATTTCAAACTCAAGGGTTCGGATTGGGGATTGGAAGCTCCAAACAACTCTTCTTCCGATCCTCTTACTCCACAACTCAATATGTTTCTAGGCCCATAAAAAAGGAAGAAGGAAGAAGAAAATGTATAAGATTGGAAGGATTTGAGAAAAAAAAAAAGAAGAGAAAGAAGAAGAAAAGAAGAAAACCCACTTTCTCCCAAGTTTACTGCGTAGACAGTGAAGAGAAGGGAGAAAGGGGTATATATACAAGGTAACAAAATGCCCAATAGCCCTTGGACTCTTGGAAATTGCAACCTGCACAATTTCAGATTTCATAGCATTGAGAACTGGTACTCGCACTTTTGTACTGGTACACCTTCACTATGTTTCGATACTCAGGGCTAGTTTCGCAAAACCCGAGCCTTGTATGTAGTTCTACTCTAATGCGTACTGATATCTGCAAACTTCAGTGTAAGTACTTTATATTTTAGTACTGATATATTCTGAAGTTTCGCAAAACCTGAGAGCTATTCCAACCAATTCGCAGCTGAGTATTAATACCATATTCTCAGTATCGATATTCCTTGTCAAAACTATTTTTTGCAAATTTTGACCTTCAAAGTTCGTTTTCACACCGAAAACACTCGAATGCTCCTCAGACTCAACCAAAACAATACAAATAGTATTGAATACTATTTTGCTCACTGAAATTCTACTGTTTGCAAAAGTTTAGCATACTACAGTATAACTAACATAAAAATTATCTAAAAGTTTTGCTTTAAAATAAGTTAAATCATTATTTCTCATAATTAGGGTTATTTTGACTTGCACCCAATCAGTCGAAATAATAAATTAATTCAACTTAGCATCGAAGCTTAAATAATCAAACAATAATTATAATTATTTAATTTTTATATTATATCTGTTTATCAACAGAGCTAACTACTAAAATATAAGAGTATACATGCAATTTTAATTATGACATAAAATATTTAAGCATAACACCATAACATGCATTTGAATAAGCTATGACAGTTATATAGTCCAATAACATTACAGTGCAAACTTCATAGCTATATGGTTTTCTTTGTAGCTATATAATTTTTTATTTAATTTTGTAAGTATTTCTCTGGGTTTTTCTCTACAATCATATAGATTGTTGGTTTTAATCTTGCTCTTCTTTTCTTTTCTTGGGACTTTTCTCTATACATTCCAGAAAATGGTGGAGAGAAAGGATGAAAACATGTGACCCTAATTTAACAAAAACACCAATTTCCCCTTTGTTTGGTTTCGAGGATACTTATCTATATATTTTCTCTACCAAAACTGCATAATAAAGTAATCAAACCCTACTTTTTTTAATAAATTGCTCACGGACCTTTTACTTGAAAAAAAAATATATAGCGCACATAATAACTAGTTTCACAATTATGCATTGATCAAACAAATAATACATGAAAAGAACGATGTGTTACCCTAGAAAAGTAAAACAAACAAACAAAGTTCAAGATACAAGCTGAATATAGCATATACGAGCAAATACATTAATTTGAACAAAACAATTTGATTTCACTCTACAAATAGAAAAGGATAAATTTTTTAAAAAAAGAGAGAGAAAAATGATAATTTTACACTTTTACACCAACCAAAAATCCCATAAGGAAGTTCCAAAACTGCCACATCAAGTCGACTTTGAATGTATTTGAGATCGTTCTTTGACCTCATGGGTTTAGGCAGCCGAAAATCTGAAAAAAATAATAAGTAGTCCAAAAATCAGAGGATATGAATATATATAGTATTTGGGTAAGTAAAACTTCTTTTAATTTTCTTTTTAAGTACTAGAAATTTTTGAAAATAGCCCTTCCTATAACATGATGCAGTGTGGTTTCATCTGTAGTAGAACTAGTACTATATATATATATATATATATATATATATATATATATATATATATAATGAGGCTTATATAGAATATCATCATACTTTGGGTTACGCAGAAAGCTTCAAATTATTATTTTATTTTTTAAAATATTATTAAAGATTGTTGTCACTAGAAAGCATAAGCGGGATCGAATAATTATGGATGGTGGTTTATTGACATTTTACCAATAGTAGAATGTTTGGCAAATAAAATATACTGAAGCTTCAACTATAGAAAGATTAATGTAGAAAAAATTTTAATTTGGTATTTCTGATTCTACTGCCAAAATAAATATGAAATTATATGAAACAATTATTATTCTTTAAAAAATTAAGTATTTAAAGAACGATGGCCTAATTAAATGGAAGAAGAAAATAGTTTAATAAATAACGCTACCCTCTTCATGGCAGGACCACAGCACTTAAGAAGAAAAAATAATTATCATGTATAATGAAAATCATATGCGTACAAAAATAATACTATCTATATATTTTAAAAATATATATAAATTTTACTTCTTTTTCTTCCAATTAAGGGATTATGTTATCTTATCAAACTCCAATTTTTTGAAAACAAAATATTCAATAGGATTGTATAAATTCTTGGATGGATTAAGTATTAAATACAGAACCAACTTTTGAACGTGCGGGTAGCATTTCTCTTTGTGTATCCGTAGGAAGAGGTGTGCAAATGAATCAGGTTAATTACGTACCTTAGATAATAGGGATGGGTTATTGTCACTATTGTTGCTGTGAGAGTTCCCTTGTGGTACGGACTCTGGCTGAGGAGAAATTGGGGGCAGTTTGTTGTATGCACCACCCTCCCTCTCCTTCTTAAGCTGGTCGAATTGCATCGTGTATCCATCGCCCGCTGTGCTGTTTGTCTCATCCCAAGAACCAAATTTCGGCACAGATTTACCTTTGTGTTGTTGCTGTGACAAATATTTTTAATTAATTAAATTTCATGCTAAATATGCTCCATTAATAAAATGAGTATCTGTCATATCACCAAACTTTGATTTTTGTTGCCCTTGAGTTAGTTTTTTTTTTTTTTGGTTACAATCAAATCACTCTGCCAACCTCTGCTTATTTGAAGAAGAATAATAATAGTGCTAGTTAATTTAACTATGGTGTGATCTTCAAAAGATTATGAGATAACATGTTAGATCAGTTTCGAAATAAAAGATAAAAATTTATGGAGACCCTAGGGCTTTATTTAATTGTCTTCTTAGCTTTAATTGTTTTGATTGACACAATTTTGACTTTCATTTAATGGCTCTGTTTGTTAATTGTTCTAGTATCACTCGATAAAAAATGATTAAAATTGTTTAGTATAATAAAATCTCTTATAATTTTGATAAAATTATTTATTTAGCTGATAAAAATTACCCAATTGCAAAAAAATTAAAGTTGAGAAGGCATCGAACTAACAAATTAAAGGTGAGGGGCCCAATTTAGAAAGGCCTATAGGGGAGGATGTCTTCAGATAATTTTACGGGTAAACTTCAATTTGCCCGTGTGGTTTAGCTGATTTTTTATTTTATCATTCTATGATTCAAAAAACCTTCATTTAAATATTTTATAATTCAGCTTATTTTTACTTTACTACTTTGTAATTTAAAAATTTGCTCTTAACTACCCAGGGTTTATCCAAAAGTTTTATATTGCAACTTTATTTGATAGTAAATTTTTTTAATTAAAATTATATAATAATTAAGTGTAATATTTTGAAGCAGGGAGTGAAAATATATAAATTACCTAAACCAAAAAAGGGCAAATTAAAATTTACCCTAATTTTACCTAATGAAAAAAAAACAGAGATTCAATATATAGCTACATCATTTTTTAGAAAGAAAACGGCGTGTATATAAATTAGTCACATCATTTGAGAAAAATGATGTGAAAATTCATTCAAGATAGTGTGATAATTAAATTGGCTATCATATCATTCTGTATCAACTTTCTACAAATAAATAATAAAATAGATCTTGATAGAGTTAACAGTTAAAATAAATTTTGAAAGTTTGATGATTCAATTGCAACAAACAAATTTGTAGATTTAGCGGTCGCTCATGCAATTACTACAACAAATGTAAATGTGAAGTACGACTCTACTTACAGCTGCAGTTTGTCGCGGGTTCCCCATCTTCGGTGCAGCTTGCTGTGGCCTTCCTAAGGGGGGGACCTGACTGCTTTCGGCCGTGAATCTGCCTGTAGGTCTGGGACGATTCTCCGATGGTCTTACCGGACCATTTGTTGCTCTTTGAGGATTAGGGTTTTGCCAGGTAGCTTCCTTATGTACATGCGACACGTCGTCTTTCCACCGCGTCTTCGGCTCTTTTGTTTTCTTTTCAGGTATGTTTGTGTTCGGATTTTCATTGTTGTAAACATCGTAAGGATTAGTAATCTTTTGTCCACCGCCGCCTTTACCCTGGCGCGCGACCTCAAAACGCATCGTAAACCCGGTGTTTCCGTTGTCCCATTGTCCGAATTTCGGCACAGCCGTATGTTTCTGGTGACATGAAGCATGCGCAAATGTAAGAACGGTAATATGGAGTAGGCAACTGAACTTTAAAGACTTACATTGCACTATGTTTTTTTAAAGGCGACTGCACTATCAAATCATACAACGTTTTTTTTTGAGAGAAAAATCATACAACGTTAAACAACGCAAAATTCCATAATCTGATGAAATATTCTACTAATTCCCGGAATATTTTGTAAAATAATTAAAATTTCAAAGTTCAGGGCATCTATTTGGACTATATATATATATATATATATATATATATATATATATATATATATATATATATATATATATATATATATATAATAGATGTTATATATTTTTAAAAACACAAGTTCATCTATATTTAAAATTTTATTATTATTATATTTGTATTGAGATTTGTGTTATTATTGTGATGACCCGGATCTTCGTAGTTATTACAGTGTGATCGACAGCTTGTGGAGGCCTATTTCTTTTGATAGTGTTGGTTGCGCGCAAATCGGACCAAAGAAACGGACTCAGTGCGAGAAATGGATCAACTTTACATTTTTGGATGTTTCGTCGAAAAATAAAAAATGGATTTTTGTAAAATAGACACCGTATTTGGATTCAGCGCGGAAAAACGATGAAAATAGACTATTTGCATGTATTTTTCTGAGTCCGGACGCGCGAAAACGGACAACACGAAGTTTACGGTGTTTTCGGGTGCATGGTGGACCGGTGGACCGGAGGTATGCCACGTGGCGGCTTCCCGTTGGTTCCGTACGCCATGTGGCGGGAGCCGGAGGCACAGCGCAGGGGGCCCAGCCCACGCAGCAGGCGCGGGCAGGCGAGGCTGTGGGTGGATAAGGGTGGCCACGTGTCGCCTCCCGATTGGCCGCGCGGATCAGCCTGTCGGGGAGCGACACATTGCGGCGATCCAGCGCGGGAGCGACAGCGCGGGGGCACGCGGATGCGCGACGCGTGGCGGCCCGGCGGCACATTGCCGGGCCGGCCCGTTACTGTAGCATCATGGGCATTTTTCCTGCTTCTTCTTCTTCAATGGCTTTAAAAGGAGATTTCTTCCTCCACTTTGGTTCTTTTGGAGAGGTTTTTTCTCAGTGGAGTTTTTAGCAGAACTTCATCAACAACTTTACTGCAACACTGGGTTTTTTGGAGATTTTTGAAGACCATTTTGATCATCTTCTTCACCAACCTTTGAGGACATCATCATTGCTGCTTCATAGCATTCTTCGTCACATTTCAGTGCAAAATTTCCCCAGGACTTATTTCTTGGAGTTTTAAGATCATTTTTGGTTCTACGTTTTCACAAGAGGTAGGGCTAAAATTTTTGTATTCAACTCCTCCCTTAGATCATGAGATTTTACAGAGTTTTTAAGCCATCTTTTGGACCCTTTATTTCAGCCGGGAATATTGGACAGTCCTCAGTGTTTTGGCTTCTTTGGACAGTAGGATGGGAGTTTTTGGATGATTTTTGTGGGGAAATTTCCAGGACTCGAAGATCTACAATATTGGTATGTATCATTCCCCCTAGATTTGTGTTTTTATTGAGGTTTATTTATGATCTTTGGAATACCTTGTTGCATTCGTGCACAGATTGAACATGTTGGATAGTCCAAAGTGTTTATGTGTTTTCTTCTTCATCCGAGCATGGATTTTGGAGTTATTTAGCTCTATTTGCATCTAATCTCGACAAGGAATCCAATGGTACCTCTCTTGCTGGATTTGGAGCTCATTTGGTTAGGTAACTTTAACGATCTTCCCAGCCCTGTTTTAGATTTCGATTTGAGCATTGCACCTTGGAATGCAGATATCTTTGGATATATTAGGTCTTTTTCGGAATTTCAAGTTGGGACTTCTTCTTAACTTCAAGGTGAGCAAATTCTCTTTTGTGATATGTGGATGATTCCTTTTGGAAAAGCCTCTAATTAAACTTGGAAGTTCAAGCAAGTTTATGTTAGCAGTTTTGGGATAGCATTGTGATGTTTGCTTCTTTTGAATTTTAAGGAAAATTAATGGTGGATTTTAAGGACTTGAAGATGTTGGTTCGAAACAGGATATCTTTGTTTTACTGTAGGGGACTTCATCTTGAGGTATTTGGGGCTGCACTTGCATCTTCTTTAGCTTAACCTCACTTGTTGGAATTCTGGAATTTGATTGCGCAGTGTGCATTGTTTCAGTAATTGCGCCCAATCCGTCTGGCGGATTTAGATGATTTTCACGGCATCGGACTCCTGGGAGGATAAGGATTACTCACGCCAAATTTCAGCCAGATCGGGCAGCGGATCGCCAAGTTTCAGGTGGGTTGTTGTGCTTTTCCGAAAATGATGATTTACCCACTCGGGCTATTAGATTTCCACATGACATAGTTGATTGTTGCCTTCTTTTCCTTGGTGAATCTTGCTGGAATATTCATGTTTATATTAGGTTAATTGATCCTCAGTTTTTATATGAGTGAATGATTAGTTTGGTTGATATTACATTATCTCATATGAAGTTGATTACAAGTGACCATCCTTTAACCTATGCTATGTGAGAGTAGTTTTGGTTATTGATCTTCTAGCCTACACTATGTAAGATTACTATAGTTGTTGACTCTTCACTTATTAATGAGAGAATGGATGGTTGGTTGATGTGTGAAGGACATGGTTGCTATGTGAGAAAAGTTAATATGGTTTTATGTGAAATGTTATTTGGTTTAGATGAGAATGATTATAATGGTTAAGTGTGAATGGCTAACATGACTATGTGAGGATGGTTATGATGTATGTGAGCGAGGGGTTATCAGGGTTATGGGTGAATGGTTATTATGGTTATGTGAGAGTGATATTGTTGGTGATCCTTGAGCCTATGTCATGTGAGATTGTTATGTTAAATGATCCTTGGCTTATCTATATGAGAATAATTAATCTTGTTGATCTTCATCCTACATCTTGTGATATTAATCATAGTGGTTGATCCTTAGACTACTTTATGTGAGAATATGTATTGTGGTTGGTTGGTGATCTAGTTTATGTGAAAATGGATGTTGATGGTAGATCCTATGTTCATCCTATGTGAGATCAATGAAGGTTGTTTAACTTTAGTCTATTCATTAGTGATACTTGATTGAATGTCCACATTTAAGTGATGTTAAATGATCTTTAGCATATCCATGTGTGAATGTGAGGTGTGATAAGCGTTGGACCACCTTATGTGACGATTGATTACAAGTGACACTTCTTCAAGCTATGCTTTGTGAGAGTAAACGGGTATTTGTTCATCAACCTACACTATGTGCGAATGGATGGGTCATGTGTGGATGGTTAGTGGTTTATATGAGAATAGTTAACTTCTTTAATCTTGATATATTTATGTGAGATTCATTCCTTATGAGATTAATGGTTGTCGGTTATCTCCTGATTCATGTTATGTGAAAATTGTGATGGTTACTATTCTCCCATTATTTCCAAATAAGAACAATTTCATGCTTATATGGACATCTAGATAGGCCACTATTTATTGCTACACTATCATATTGAGACTTGACTTAGGAGAAATCATGTTGACTCTTTTCTCCTTTTTATTCAGTTGCATGATATTTATTGCTCGGGTTCGAGTAGGGGTTTGGAATAGTGTAGTCGGGACATTAGGTTTGGGACAGGTTGGGCGTGATTGTGGATAGTGGGGATTGCGGCGACCGCGGATATTGAGCGGTTGACCGGATGTCGGTTGTTGGACTTGATTGTGGATCGTGGGGTATTGCGGCGACCGCGGACATTGGGCGGTTGACCGGATCTTTACTTTTGCATCAGATTAGGGATCGGGGTTTCTTTAGTGGTTGGGTTTTCCCACTTGAGCATAGTTGTGATCCGGTCTTGCTATATTGAGATACTCGTGACGTATTATTTTACTCGTGTGGGTCGCTCTCCTCGAGTGCCACTCCGGAGTGTTGTGACTGTACCGGGGCGGTGCCGGTCAGTTATTGGGTTCTTGTGTTCCCTATTACATCGGTGTTATGCGTGGGCTGGCATACCCGATGATAGGGACCATATCACATCGGTGTTATGCGTGGGCTGGCATGCCCGATGATGATGATAAAGCAGGCAGTACCAGTTTTTACTGGTCCATTAATTGGGTTTATTCAGGCAGATACTTTTACAGATGCATTCATACTGTTACTTTTTTTGGCACTGCATTTAGAGGCATAGTAGTGGTAGTTTCTTTTATCAGCAGTCTTTACAGCTTTACCACTTATTCCTTTTTTTGCCTCCGGTAGACTTGGTGGGTACGTCGGAGTTTGAGGATTTACCCACTGAGGGTTACTGGTTTTACTAGCAGTTCTCACACCCTATGTTGGCAACAGTTTTACAGAGGTTTCCCCTTTTGTCCCTGCTTTAGTTGGATCGACAGGTCGAGGCGAGGGAGTCGCGAGATAGATCCCTACCAGTGTTGTTTACTACAGCGGGATAGATGTACCAACCCGAATTGTGGGTTTCACTGTATACTGTTGTATTTAATTATTTTTAGTTTATCTCCCATTTTGGATTTATAGATGTCGTATAGGTGGTTTTTACTTGTATTCTGTTTCGGTGGACCGGATTATTGTATCATTATTTTGGGAGATGGATATTGTACCCATTCTTTTCAGATGTACAGTGGTTCAGATTTTTATTACTACAGCCTTTTCTTGAGCCCTGATATCTGTTTAGTTGTTAGTTGTTACTTTTGCAGGTTGGACGCTTCGCCCATGCGAGATTTTTCGTATAGGTGGCGGATCTGTTGGCGTGCCCGGGTCGCAGTTTCGATCCCGGGGCGTGACAATTGTAAAGTCAACTAAAAAGAGAGAGAAAGAGAGTACAATAATACGGATTCCAATACAAATTCAAAGATAAAAATTTCACAAGTATAATTGGATTTATACTTTTAAAAATATATATAAGCTCTACTATATATATATATATATATATATGAGTCCGGTTACTATATTTGTATAACCACCAAGCAATTGGTGCTCGTAAATTTTCTGTATCTACCGCTTTGATTAATTTTATCCCTTAGATCATTCTATTCCACCAACCACTCACTTAACCTAAGGGGTCCACTATTATCCTAACCGCACATCATTTCATCTAAGGACTAAAAATCTACAAACACCAATTACTTGATACTTTTAAAAATATATGAGCTCAATTACACACACACACACACACACACACACACACACATATATATATATACATATATATATATACATATATATATATATATATATATATATATATATACATATATATATACATATATATATATATATATATATATATATATACATATATATATATATATACATATATATATATATATATACATATATATATATATATATACATATATATATATATATACATATATATATATATATATACATATATATATATATATATATATACATATATATATATATATATATGGGGAGAGAGAGAGATCTAGAGAGAGAGTAGAGCTTATATACTTTCAAAAGTACAAGTCCAACTATGCTTGTGAATTTTTTACCATTGGATTTGCATTGAGATTTGTGATTTTGTACTTTCTCTTTCTCTCTCTTTAGTTGACTTTATAATAGTACAAATCTCAATGCAAATCCGATGGTAAAAAATTCACAAGCAAAATTGGGCTCGTACTTGTGAAAGTATATAATCTCCCTATATATATAGAGTTAGGCTTGTGTGCTTTTAGAAGCACGGGGGCCTCCGTGTTCATAAGTCGTTTTCAATGTGAGGACTTTCGAATTAATGATTGGCTCTGTTAAAATTGATCTAGAGTATTTAAAAGGTCTAGAAAATAAATTTCGCAATTTTTTGATATCATTTACCTAGTAATCAAACGAGCTCAAAATCAATAACTTTAATGGTTGTGGTGAGCTGTTTGCAAGTTTAACGGTGTAGAAATATCCAAATCACGTAAAATTTTGATAGAAAATATTTTATACTATATAAAACAAGATCAATATTTTTGATTTAAAATTTTAGTATCATATCATCACATTTTGTAAAAATTTTATTTTCGGCCGATGATTTTGAGCCATTTCAATTATTAGGTAAATAATATCAAAAAATTATAAAATTTATTTTCTAAATATTTTAAATATTTTAGATGAAGTTTAATGGAGCCGATCGTTCATTCAGAAGTCCCAACATAAAAAACAACTAGGGAGCATGGAGGCTTTCGTGTTTCTAAAAGCACACAAGTCCTCTCTCTCTCTCTCTCTCTCAATATACATATATATATATATATATATATATAGATTGAGAGAGAGAGAAAGAGAGAGAAAAAGAGAAAGTTTGATTACTATACTATCAATAGTACAAAGTACTTGGTACTATTGATGTTTTAGCCATTGGATAAAGGGATGTGTGGTTAGGATTATAGCGGTTCCCTAGAGTTTATACTATTTCACCAACAACCCACTAAACCCTAGGGAACCACTATCATCCTAACCGCACATCCCTTCATCCAAGAGATGGAAACTCAATGGTACAAAGTGCTTAGTAACCTTTTAATCATTAGGTCAATGATATTAAATTTTTTTAAAATTTGGTTTATAGATACTTATATATATATATATATATATATATATATATATATATATATATATATATATATATATATATATATATATATATATATATTTGTAGGAACCTTTTGGATTTCAGAATTTAATTAGAGTCTGAAATTAATTCCGGGAATCTAAAGAGAATATTAATTTATGCACTATGAGGATTAAATTCTCGGGTTTTTCTTCACTGGTTTATTAGTGAATCATCGCTGGAGGGAGTGGTCAAGTTCGTTTTTGAATTTGCTGTACTGATTGCACCGGAAAGCGTGAAAAACGGAGTTCGATGAAAAAATCACGAAAATCAAATTTTTTTCCGAAAAATGACCAACTTTTGAATCCGGTGAGATCTTCAAAATAGAAGATCATTACATTTGACGGCGTCGTCGAACTGAACGTGGTGGTGCGACCGGATTTCAAATCCGATACCCGGATCTTCCGAATATGCATATTTTGCAGATTATCGAATCGAAAAGTATGGATTTTTCTAAATTCGGGACAGTTGTGGCATTTTATACGTAAAAAGGGTCATCTTGAGGTGTTTCGGCTTTTGGCATGATTTTTGAGGTTACGAGAGTTTAAATTTTTTAAAATGGAGATTTTGGATAAGTAAAAATGGGATTTTGGAGACGCAATGAGAATTTTGGATAAGTAAAAATGGGATTTTTGGGATGCATTGAAAATTTTTGCAAAAATTTTAAAAGGGTTTTCTTAAGTGGGTTTTGGATTAGGACTTAAAAGAGGGACTTTAGCCCAAAATTAATCCCTAATCCCTTCTTCTTCCTCCCCAGTTGCAACCGCCCTTTTCTCGTCCGTACGGCCTTGAAACCGGAGCCGCCACCATCGCCAGAGCCGAGGAAGCAAGATTGGGCTTCCCACCTCCTGATCCGGGCGCCCCCTCCCTGCAGCAGCCGCCGCCCCACGCACGAGCGCGCTCGTGCATGGAGGAGGCCGCCGCCCGCCTGCGCCCCTGTGCCGCACCTGCCGCCCTAGAGCCCGCTCACCCGCCTCGGCCCAAGCCCGTGCGCTTGCGAGCCCGCGCCTGTTGCCCTAGTGCCCGTGCGTCGCAGCCCTAGTGCCGCGCGCCTGAGCGTGCTGCCAGCCGCGCGCCCTGCTGCACCCAGCCGCGCTCCCTGCTGCACCCAGCTGCGCGCTCTGCTGCACCTAGCCGCGCGCTCTGCTGCCTGGCCGCGCGCCAAGCGACCTAGCCGCGCGCCCCTTGCGCGCTACTGCAGCCTGCGCCCGCGTGCAGCCGCCTTTGCTCGCGTGCAGCCAGCGCGTGGCCCACCCTGTGCCTTGCGCTGCCAGCCTGCACGCCGCACTCTGCACCTTGCGCTGCCAGCCCACGCGCCGCGCACTGCCCCTGCGCGCTGCCTTGCTTGCATGCTGCTCGCGTGCAGCCAGCGTGTGGACCGGTCGGCGCGCTGTCCAAGTTTGCGCGCCGCCCAAGGGCGTTGCTTGTGCGCTGCTCCATTTTGTGTGCCGCTTCGTTTTGCGCGTCTCTTTGTTTTGCGCGTTGGTCTGTTTTGCGCGTCGTTCTTGTGTGCAGCCCAACACGCAGCCCGCGCCTCGTGGGGCTACCTCCTGCCCTGGACTGCCGCTTTTAGCCGCTGTTGTGGCCCCGCTTCTCGTTCCGGCCACCCCAGTCGTCGGTGACGTCGCCGCGAGGGAGCACAGTGTTCCTGAGGGTGTGTAGATCGTCATGCTCACCTTAGCCGACATCGATTTTGCCTCGGTTCACGTGTTTGACTGCACCGCCCCCGGCAATAGTGGATTTTGAGGTTTGGCTTGCCCTGGCGCTCTCTCCGGTGCCCGTTTTCGCTCCGGACAGCGAGTATCGCCTTCAGAACGTCGAGACCTGTCAGGCTGTGGTGTTAGTTGGGTTCCGAAGCATGGGAATTTATGGTAAATGCTTAAATACTGTATTTTTATGTACTAATCTTGCGTCCTAGTGTATGTTTTGGGGTTTTTGTGCAATTATTGCATGCGTGTTGTCTCAAAAAGCTTGTATGAGTTGTGCTTGACCTTTGGACTAGCCATCCTAGGTCTGTAGATTATCGCGGTGCTTATTTCAGGATTTCGGCGTGATCATCGGCCAAATTGGTCGTCCGATCGCGGTTCTGTTCCGAAATTCAGTTCTGTCAACTTGACACATTGCGTCTGTTGTCGAGCCTTGCTGGCTGGTCATCCTTGCTTCTTCGTGTGCCCAGAGGCAATGGATAGGTTGTGGTGGGTTTCAGAGCCAAAATTGGCATCTTTGGGAATCCGGTATTGTTTGATTTTTGTTAATCACACCTATTCGCGTCGTTTGTGTGTATTGCTGTCCAGACACCCAAATCGGTGTGTCTAAGGGCAGCGGGTGGTGTTTGTTAAGTGTTGGAACTCTACGGGACACCGTGTGGGTTCGGTTGTGCTCCGGTGAGTTGCCGGGGATCTCCGGCAGGTTCTGAGAATCGGTAAAATGTACCGATGGCTCGAATGGTTCTCGAAGTGTGAGTCGATGTGTGGGTTTCAGTGGTATTTAGTATTGAGTGATTTATGATTTTACAATACCTTTCGTAGGTGCAGATGACTAGTTGTAGCATTTTCGGCATTTGGTGCTCCATCGGATTTCAGGTGGGTACTTCGATCCGGAGTTGGTTCAGTGGTGCATGCTCGGTGACATTCCTTCCCCGTGTTTCCTTTCTTGATTACACACTTTGCATGTTGAGCACTTGAGCACCACACACTCTGTTCATGTTTGCTCTACTTTCCTATTTGCATCATGACCTAGAAATAGAGCAGTAATATATGAATGTTATAGTTCATATGACATGATTATAGCACATGATCTTGAGATATAACATGATTTAGTGACTTCATGATTGTTTCCATCTCATATCGATTGCATGATATTTGGGTTATCTGGACTTGATTGGTCGGTGACACTGTGACATTCCTTCGGGAATAGTGGACTTGATTGGTCGGTGACATAGTGAGACCGGTGACATGACTTGTGGGTTTCGTCCAGTGATTCCTTGTTGATTCTATCTCAGCTACTTGCCGACAGTTGGATGAGATCAGAGTGTGTCAGATTGAGGACCCCTAGCTTGATGAGGAGCGACATTAGAAAGATAGCCACAACAAGAACAACTTCAACCCTTCCCTCCCTTTTTTCACTCTCTCATGCCGTGGCTTCGCGAACGGACCGACAACACCGAAAGGCGGCTCCAAAAATGGAGACGGTGCTGGAGCCTATTCTTGTTTGATTCGAGTAAAGGCACCGGCCTTTCGAGATTTTCGGACTTTTCGCTATTCTTCGGCGATTTTCTAAATTGAGAGTGGTGGTTGGTGATGTTCCTGGTGTTGGGCATCGTTCTTACATGGATGGTTGTGGGAGTGTACTTCAGGGTTCTTGGATGAGTTGGCAATGAGGATGAGATTTGTGGAGTGTTTTGGTTTAGTGGTTACATGTTTGTTTCTCTTTTTCCCCTATCTTGTTGGAGTCCTGAATGTTTCCACGTTTCAACTCAGAGGTGAGATGTTTTGGATTCCCCGCCAGTGATTGACTCGCTCTACTCGAGATCAGTGAGTGACTGGGGTACGAGGGACGCTCGTTGTGAATTCTGGCTCGAGAGATGAAGGAATTGCGCAACTTGGCCATGTCGTACTCGTTGTTGATGATGTTAGGGAGTAATCACGGGGAGGGAGTAATCACGGGGAACGAGTGGCGATTTGAGAGCTAGTGATGGTGGTGTTGGATACCCACCTTTCTGGTTTGAGACTCCCGTTGAGATTTGTCTGCAGGTAGCATGTCTGCTGGGCTGGGGCCCGTTGGGCAAGATTCTCTGAGTGTTTAGCAACTTTAATTAAAGCATAAAGAAATAAAGAAAGTGATTTGTCAAGTAAGAGGTTTGGCTGGAGTGGTACCTTACAACGACATAGAGTCGTGTCATGGCAAAGGTTGAATTAATTGAGCATATTAGTTAGAATTTACAGCTTTCAATACTATATTTATTCTCTATTATATTGCTTCCATTAGACCAAGCGGTGTAGGGCATTCTCTCTCGGTGGTTGAACCCACTGGGAACTTTGTTGTAGTTCTCACACTCTTTGGGTGACATCCCCAGAGGTCCAGGTTCAACGAGCGAGGCACGCAACAGGGGCAAGGGCCTAACAGAGTAGCGACCTAGGAGTCTAGAGTTGCCATCATCATTTTGGAGTTTTTTTTTTTTGAGCGAAATTTGTATGTGAGGAACATTGTAAACTTTAAATACTTTAAGTTTCATTTTGGAAAAAAAAGAAGTTGTAATTTTTATATTGTAGTTGTATGTTAAAGAGAGTTGTAATCTAAGCAAAGTTTAACATTTCGCTTAAGTATGGTATCTTTCATTATCATCTAACTATTTGTTGAATGAATGAAATTTTTTAAATTCATAGTTTAGTTATCTGATTGTTTACTCTTCCGCTACACTAAACTGTGATTGTTGGAATCAACCGTTCCATTCGAGTCTTGAAAGGTCATGCCCGATTGGTGGGTCTGTTGGCGCGCCCGAACTGTCCAAATTGGCGGTCTTGGGGCGTGACAGATAAGAGTGGTATCAGAGTCTAGGAATAGTCCTAGGTGGTTAGTGAACCTTAGAAAAACCCTAGGGTTTAGGTACGAGAGAGTGTGTGGATCTTTTAGCGAAAGTATACGATTGGGTTTTACAATGTCCAAAAAGGATATTGGGAATGGATCGAGGGAAATGAACTTCCACTAGCTAACGATACGTTGGGCGGCCAACAATGTAACGTTAGGAGTGGGAGGGAGTATTCCTCTTTACTTTCACATGATTGGGTTGACGGATCCTTAATTGTGTTTATTAATTATTCCGTATTCAATTACGCAAACGTCTGAGTTATAAAATTTGGACTAATGTTTATTATGGTGTGCAGATAGCTATGCCACCACATAGGGAGACGCGGTTGTCTCGACTTGAGCCAGGAGAGGGCTCTAGGTCGAGTGAGGTGCGCGAGTTGTGAGAACAGATGACTGCGCTTATCGGCGTGGTCCAGTAGTAGGCGGAAGCTTCCCGTCGGCAGGAAGACGCATTTCGGCACCTAGAGGAGGTGTCGAGGCGACAGGCGGAGCAGAATAAGAGGCTCCGGGGACTGTTAGCGCAACAAGCTGAGGCTGCTGGGACAGCACACGAGAGAACGGTGTCGCCACCTGTTATGGCGGTAGTTGAGGGTACAGTAGTGGCCGCCGAGCCTATATCGGCGTTCCCTACACATCCAGTCAGAGTCGCGATGGAGGAGCTTGAGGAGCTCCATTCTGCGAAGCATTGTTCTTACAACGCCAATCAGCAGATGGAGAAAGACTTTAGGAACCTCCGCCAGGGGGAACCGCTCGGTGTAGGAGTATGAGTGCGAGTTCGCTCGCATTGTTAGCTGCCTCCCCTCTGTCGTGCGTAGCGAGTGGGGCAAAGCGCGGCGTTTTGAGTGGGGCCTACGACCCAATATTTATTCAAAAGTCTAGCCACTCAACATCTCGACCTATCAGGAGATCGAGGATCGTGCTCGCTTGGTAGAGCGAGGTGTGGCCGTGTTGCGCCAGGAGCGCAAGGCTTGTGCGAAGGACAAGAGAAAGGAAAAAGGAGAGGCAATCGAGCGGCCTTGGTGGTCAAGGTGATTGCAAACGGCCCCCTAAGCTACCGCGACAGCAGCACCACCCTCGGGGGCCTCGACAGCCTATTGCCCCCGAGAGGTGTGTGATTTGTGGTGGACCACACCGACCAGCCCAGTGCGAGGAGAGCGAGGGGAGATGCTACAAGTGTGGCCGGCCGGGCCATATGGCTCGGCAGTGTCGTGGGGATAGGGAGATAGAGCATTGCTGGTCTCCAAGAAGCCCTGAGGAACAGTTGGGCCCCATACAGTTCCCGAGGCAGTCGCGGCAGCAATCGCGGTCGCAGGGACTCCCTAGCCCTCGTCTGCAAGCGCGATGTGTGATTTGTGGCGGCATTCACCACCTGCACCAGTGTGTGCACCGCGACGGAAGGTGCTTTAAGTGTGGCCGACCGGGCCACGTGTCGGCGGACTGCAGGAGAGGACTTCCACTAGTTTCGCCGGTGGTTTTGGTATTGTTTCCGTCGCGGCAACAGGATGCACCGCAAAGGACACCGGGTGGGCTGACTTTCGCCACTTGGGCGGAGGATGAACCGGCGGCGGAGGACGTCGGAGCAGGTATGGATTATTTAAAGCAATTACATAAGGCATAACTTTTATGAGCATTGCATCATGGTTGGACGGGTCGTTGCAATTGTATACGAGAAGGTGTCAGCTAGTTTGCTGGCAAGTGGGTCCGGCGAGGTCCGGCGGTGATTCGGCGAAAGACCGACTCACGAGATAATGGTGATCGCTATGTTGTGAGAGCTAAGTTGTGATGTCCTAAGGGATTAGGGCAAGAGAGATGTATGAACCAGGTGACGGGAATTCGCCCCTGATAATGTTAATAACCGTGTGGCGCATCGGTTGTGGCTAAATTGTCGCGTAGTGGAGTTGGTGATGTGATGATCCGGATTTCCCCAGTAACTGTTGTAGCCTTAACAGTGACAATAGAAGGCTTATATGGTGTAATGGAGCTTGTAGTGACGAAATTGGACCTCAGAAATGGATCCGGCGCGAAAAACGGAGCAAGTGGGCTTTTCCGGGGGCTTTCGGCAAAATTTCGGATGAGAATTTGAAGAATCGGACGGCGGATTTGGACTCAGCGCACGAAAACGATCAAAATGGCATATTTACTTTATTTTTTCGACACTGGGTTACTGTTCATGCCGGAATTACTGTTCCGGCCGCCGGAAACACTGTTCCGGCGACCGGCGGCAGGCGGCAGACGGCGGCGCAGGGGCGGAGCAGGGCCGCGGGCAGCCCGGGCAGGCGCGGGCAGCGCGCAGGCGCGGGGTCCACAGAATAGGCGTGCACCGGGTGCACCGAAGGCTCAGAAGGCCACGTGGCAGCCTTTGATTGGTCCGGCGGCGTCAAGGGTGGCGGCTTGTCCCTGACACATGGCGCGCTGTGATTGGCCGACAGGATCCGGAAGACTCGGCGCGTGGACCGGGCTCGTGCGCCCCGTGGACCACGTGGGACACGTGGCGGCTGTTCATTGGCGGGCGCACGGCCGCCCACGTGTGCCGGGCGCGTGAGAAACGTGGGCGGCGGGGGACACGTGGCGTAATTTCATTGGCCCGTACGGATGTTTCCTGTTTTGTGAGGTGTGGCGCTGTCTGATTGGCTGGTTTCGGTGTTTTGTGTTCGGGCCCGAATTCTTTGTGGAGCCCGAATAGTAAATTGGCCCATTATAAATACCCCTCCCTCTCTCTTTGCAAATTTCGAGTTTTAGAGAGAGAAAATGAGAGTGAGCCCTTAATGAAAGTTTTTCATTTCTCTGTCCTCTATCTACCATAGAAATTTCAGAATTTTTGAAGTTCCCGACAGAGAGATATCTGCGACGCATTACGCTCTGACGTTTCTTCTTTTTCGGCCCGTTATCGTCGGAGTTCAGTCGGAAAATTCCTGTGCGCTAACCAGGAGGAATTTTTGAACGATTTCTGCGACAGCGCGACCGTAAGAGGTAAGGCTTCATTTTCCGTGTTGATTGGTTCACCTCATTTCGCACTTTTGGCATGGTTCCCGAGGCATCTTTGACCCTCCTTTTTGCTGTGGTACTTTCTGGACAGCAGTAACTTCTCCGAATTATATTTGGAGCTAGGAGCATCGGATTAAGGCGTTTAAGTAGTCGATTTCGATCTACTCGTCGCGAGGAACGCAACCGTAATTTTTCTGGATTTTTCAGAGCACTGCACAGAGGTGAAAATCCCTTCTTCTTGTGCTGTTTGTAAAAACAGCAAAGGCTGTATTTTTGGGATTTGTGTTTACTCTGGGTGTGTTATTCTGTACAGTTGTGCACTGTTCTTGATGAGTTGCGGGTATAGAGGACTATGGACAGTAAGGAGACCTTTCTGGGTGTGGATCACGCTTTTCGAGGTGGGTGGTTGTTGCTTACCTCACTTCTGACTATCTCACTAGGAGTATTAGAGATCCCCTATTTTAAACCGGTAATCGGTATTTTATTGGTGAATTGCATGAGTAAACCCCACAAATTATATGACGGCTTATTTATATTAAATTGGGACACTGTTGTTGAGACAAAGGCTATATCATAATCTCGCATGCAAAATGACTTACTATGTTGGGACATTTAAGCCATCCTTTTCTAAATAAATATCAAACACTTTTCTTCAGTTTTAAAAGAGGACAATTGCATGCTTGTATGGACATCTAGATAGGCCACTATTTATTGCTACACTATTATTGGGACTTGACTTAGGAGAAACCATGTTTTATTATTCTCCTTTGCATTCAGATGCATGTTGCTCAAGTTTGAGCAGGGTTTTGGGGTAGTGTAGTTGAGGCCATCGAGTCTGGGACAGGTTAGACTCGATTATGGGTTGTGGGGCATTGTGGTATCCGCGGACATCAGGCGGTTGGCCAGATGTTGATTACTTTATCAGGCTTTGGACTTATGGGGTATTGCGGCAACCGCGGACATTAGGCGGTTGACCGGATGTCGATCTTTGCATCAGATTGGGGATCGGGCTTTTTGCTAGTGGATGGAGTTTCCCACTTATTGAGTACTATTGCATCAGATTGGGTATCAGCTTTTCTTTAGTGGATGGGTTTTCCCACTTTGATCAGAGTCATGATCCAGTCCTGCTGTTTTATGATACTTATGATTACTGGTTACTGAGATACTTTACTCGTGTGGGTCGCTCCCCTCGAGTGCCACTCCGGAGTGCGCGACAGGCAGGCTTTGAGTCCTTGAGACTCCTTTTTACATCGGTGTTATGCGTGGGCTGGCATACCCGATACGGCAGGCACAGCAGGCAGTACCAGTTTTTACTGGTGATTAGATTGGGTTTATCCAGGCAGGCAGGGTAGATACTGATGCATACTTACAGTCATTTCCTTCGGCATGGCATTTAGAGGCATAGTAGTGGTAGTTTCCTCTTTATCAGCAGCCTTTATAGCTTACCACTGTCCTTTCCTTTTGCCTCTAGTAGTCTTAGTGGGTGCGTCAGCATTTGAGGTTTTACCCACTAGGGGAGGCTACTGGTTTATCTAGTAGTTCTCACCCCCATTGTTGTTTCCTGTCTCTTCTTCTTTGTGTTGCAGAGTCGTCTGCAGGAGCTGCTAGGCCATCGGCAGCTGATCGAGGTAAGGGGATCGCTGAGTAGATAGATCTCCTGTGAGATTGAGTTGTTGTTAGACAGATGTTGTACCCTTTACTCAGACTGATGTATTTTTCTTATTTTGGGTCTGGCTTTGGCCAGCAGGTTGTACTATTTTGGTGAGTTGAGAGATTATTGTATTTATTACAGCTTTATTATTATTCCAGTCTGAGATACTATGTGGTTCTTCTATTTCAGCTCTGTATTATGCTCTTTTATTGTTTATATTATACCTGAGCAGGTTACCAGCGCTTCGTGTACGCGGGAAATTCCGTGTGCACGGCGGATCTGTAGACGGACCCGGGTTCTGGTTTACACCCGGGGCGTGACAGGTGAGGTCCAAAGTGGGCCTCGAGATGCTAGAACCTCTTAATAGAGTGGGAGTTTTGGGGCGCCATTCTGACGGATCGGTATAATGGCAAGGGTTGCCACCGTAGGGTTCTGTTAATCACTAGAATTGGTGAACAGTTATCGTGGTGCCTCAACCCAGTTGGGAGAGGTGCACAAGGGCCTTTGTTGTGCTTAAGCAAATCCCTTAACACTGAGGATTTTGCGAGTTGGTATAAGGGGCGTAAGACGCTCAACCGTTTAGGTGCTCGTGGAGCACAAGTACCGTTCAGTCAGAGAGAGCTGATTAAGTGGCACCTTAGCATTTGCTAAGTGTAGCAAGAGTCGATAGGTAGTTGGGTCAGGGAGTGACGATTAGAGCGTAAGTGATGCTCGGTGCAGTGTGGTTGCCGCGTGACGGTGATTAGTGGGCTCGCTGGGGGCAATCCGTGCCTGGACTATATGTGAGGACTGTAGAGCCGGTAGACATGTGGGCTAAAGCAGTCGGCTGTGAGAGACAGTGGCCCGAGGCCAGAGGGCCGGGCATGATAGAGTTTTGATCGGGGCGGTAGTTCGAGCGATGACTCGGGAACGTGGAAAGCCACGTTTGGGCCTTGAGGCTCTTAGAACCCCAAGTGCATGGACACGAGCTGGCCTTACAGCTAGTGCTGGTCGGGATATTGTTGCTCTAGTTGGAATATGGTGTGGTAATCCTAAGTAAGGGTCTAGCCGTATGATGATTGGGTCCACGTACTCGTGAGAGCCGTCGCTCATTATCGAGTTAGAGGCTGGGCTGTGAACCTATGTGGTATCGTGGCCTGTGGACCTTCGGTAATTCGAGATGTACGGGTTAGTTGAGAACTCGTAGGTTAGAGCGCTAGTGGCGTGTGGACTTTGGGGAGGACAGTGGGATACACAGTGGTAGCATGTAGTAGGCCCAGTGAGGGAACATAATTCCCTTTTATTCAACAAATTTCGGGTTGGGGTTGAATGTGTGTGCTCGATGACGAGGACATTCGTGAGATGATTCTCAAAGAAGCACGCCGATCGCCGTGTACTGTCCATCCCGGTGGGCATTAAATGTGCAAGGACTTGAGGGCACGATTCTGGTGGCCGGGCATGAAGAAGGATGCTGGATACTTGTTGGCTAGATGATTAGTGTGCCAACAGGTCAAAGACGAGCATAGACTTCCGGCGGGCAAACTTCAAAGTCTATCAATTCCCGTTTGGAAGTGGGAGAATATCGCAATGGATTTCATCGTGGACTTGCCTAGATCTCAAGCGGGCCACGACGCGATTTGGATGGTGGTGGATAGGTTGACCAAGGCGGCTCATTTTCTGCCTGTCCACACCACATAGTCGAGGGACAAGCTGGCGCAGTTGTATATTGATGAGATTATGCGCCTGCATGGAGTTCCTGTTTCTATTGTGTCGGATCGAGACCCCCGATTCGTTTCACAATTCTGGAAGAGCTTCCACGAGACCTTGGGAACACGCCTGGACTTCACTACAACGTATCATCCTCAGAGCGATGGTCAATCTGAGAGGACCAATTAAATCCTCGAAGATATGCTTAGGGTGTGTGTCCTGGATTATGGCTCAGGGTGGCAACGGTATTTACCCATGGCGGAGTTCGCCTATAATAGCAGCTACCAGGCCACCATTGGAATGGCGCCTTTCGAGGCGTTATAAGGGATGAAGTGTCGGTCTCCATTGCATTGGAGCGAGGTCGGCGAGAGGTCATCACTGGGCCCTGATGTTTTGCAAGAGGTCGAGGAAGAGGTGCAAATTGCACGTCAACGTCTAGTGACGGCACAAAGTCGGCAGAAGAGCTATGCGGATAAAAGGCGGCGCGACCTAGAACTTAAGGTCGGGGATCATGTGTTTCTGAAGGTGTCGCCCACAAAGGGAGTGGTGCGATTTGGGATGCGGAAAAAGTTAAACCATCATTTTCTTGGTCCTTATGAAGTGTTGGAGCGGGTTGGCCCGGTGGCCTATAGAGTAGTGTTGCCCTCAGACTTGGCGGGCATTCATGGTGTGTTCCATGTATCACAACTCCGCCAGTATGTCCATGACCCGAGACACATAATCAACTACCCACCGCTTGATCTACGGGAGGATATGAGTTACGATGAGTTCCCGTACAAGATTGTTGACCGGCGCGAAAGGAGGCTAAGGAACCGCTCCATCCCCTATGTGAAAGTGCTTTGGACGAGGCACAACGAAGAAGAAGCCACGTGGGAGCCTGAGGCCGTAATGCGGGAGCACTACCCTTGCCTATTTGAGGAATAAATCCTAAGATATGTGGGTTTTTGTTTCGTGGACGAAACTCCTAAAGGAGGGGAAAATATAGTGCACCGATTTTCGCAAAATGACGAAATTCGACAAAAATACTTGTAACACATTTCAAATGTAATTACAAGTGAATTGGAATCATTTCGAATCGACGTAAAAGTCGTTGAGTCGAAAAGTGAGTTGGAGTTGAGAATTTGAAGCTTCAAATTGTGAAACTTAAGTCCTTATTCGCCGATTTTCGCAAAATGGCGAAATGCGACGAAAAGACTTGTAACATATTTTAAATATGATTACAGTCGAGTTCGGTGCGTTTCGGACCGACACGAAGAGTATCGGGTCGAAAAGTGAGTTCAAGCTCAAGGACTTAGCGAAATTCTGGAATTCTAATTTTTGTTATCGGCAAGCTTTTTCGAGACACTATCTCGAGGACTTAGAGTAGTCAAAAAATTAAAAAGAAATCGTGGGGTGTCTCAGAAAAATTTGCTGATAAAAAGGGATGAAGTGTCGAGATGAGAGATTAAAAGAAAATAGGAGAACGAAGAGGAGCAAAATGGTTGAAGAATTATGGAAACTGCAGTTTGCTGATGCAGTTTGAGGGCTTAGAGCAGCCCAAAATTTTAAAGGAAATTGTGGGGAGTTTAAGAAAAAATTTGTAAAATAAAGGGGAGAAAAAAAATTGTAATTTCAATTTTCCAGTTGGTGGTAAAACGTGGAGCAAAAGGGGTTCTCGAATTTTACTCTCTGCATCAATAAACTGCAGCAAGCAGAGGGTAATTTGGGGAAATAAGTTGTAAGTTGGGGCAATTTAGTAATTTCACCCTCTCCCTCCAACCACCACCTGCAGAGGAAATTAATTCTCTCTCTCTCCCTCTTGAATGCACTCAACCCTCCATCTCTCTCTCTCTCTGCTGGGCAGGAAGAAAGAAAGAAGAAGAAAGGGAGAAGAAGAAGAAAAGAAGGAAAGAAGAAGGCTATCTCTCCCATCTTCCCTCTCTGTTTCTTCAAAAGGTGCTCTCTCTCTCCCTCTCATTTTTCTCTATTTCACATGGAGAAAAAGAAAAGAAAAAAACAAGAAAGGGAGTTGGGGGCTGCAGCCTTGCTGCTGCCATCAGTAGCTGCACTAGTTGCAGCTGCTGCCCAGCAGCAGCAACAGCTGCTGCCCAGCTGCTGCTACTGCAGCTGCCAAGCAGCTGCATCGCAGCTGCAGCTGCACCAGCAGCAGCAGCTGCATTGGCAGCTGCACTAGGCAGCTGCCAAGCAAGCTGCAGCTCAAGCAGCTTAAGACCCAAAAAAAGAAGAAGAAAAGAATAGGAAAAGAAAAGAAACAAAAATTTTGTAAGAAGAAATAATTGCCTCTTATTTTCTCTCCTCTAATAGGCAAAATCGTCGATGGGTGAGAATTTACTCAAATTGTGTTTTCTGTCCAAATTCTTGGGCATTTTGCCCTAGGCTAAAGAGATCAAAATTTCTCTTTGGCAAAAATGTCCAAGATGAGATTATTTTTTTCCTTTTCATATTTTAAAGGGGTTTCTAGTTTACAAATTCTAAGGAATTACTGGACTATGAAATAAAGTGCTTCATGATTTCTCGTTTCATTTTAGGAAAACCTTGGAGGATCAAGTGAGCAACTTTTGTCTCCTTCAAAAACAACAAGAAACCTCAAGGTGGGGGATTCTAGCGAACGAGGGTGACCTCTCTCCTCTTTGTCTTTTGCTTTTTAATCAGAGGCATGTTAGTCGAGCTAGGGTTTGTATGAAGTATGAACAAGTGCTTGTGCTTATTCTTGAGCTAAGAAACATGGAAATAGATTATTACATGAGTAGAAAAGTAAAGTGTATAAAGTTATGTTGATGGCATACTACATGTTAGCATAAAAATATTGATGTTGTATGATGGATATATGACATAGGAGAAACCTAGATTAAGGTTTATGAGTGGCATTCACCTTAGGATTTCACGGGTGGCATTATGCATGAGTCAAGCTAAAGTTATGAAGGAGTAAGACTTAACTTAGAGCGAGTCTCTAAGAGAAAAGGGAATAGGGGTTGTGAGGTTAAGAAATGTGAATGAGTAAATCCCTAGAGTTGGTCTTAGGGAGTTGGGTAAAATAAACCCTCACTTTAACTTCAACTTGAGTAAAAAATGAAAGTAAGAAAATTTAAGTCCAAGGGACTTTTGGTTACCTTGAGGCAAGGACCTAAGGTAAAAGAAAGATAATAAGCAAAGAAATTGCTTAATAAGTAAGATAAGTTTAAAGCTTAAATGAAAGATAAACAAATTGCCAGTGGCAAAGTGAGCTAAAAGCTAGAATGAGAAAGAAAAGTAAGCGCTTAAGAGCAAAGAGAAAGTTAAGGGCATAAAGTGCAAAGAGGCTAAATGCTAAAGCAAAAGAAAAGAGATAATAAAATGGGCGTACCTTCGGGAGTGAAACGTAGCTCTTGTCGGAGTTAAGGTGTGAGGACCTGGATCCCCACGACGAGATTACTGGTTAATCAGCAGCTCCTGGAGGCCCATGTGGCGTGTCGGTGGCGTTTGTACACTAATTGGACACTAGTGATGGACTCGGTGTGTTAAATGGATCACGAGAGTAGTCTGATGACCCCGTCGAATGCTTAGAAGTGGTTTTGCGTGCAATGGATATTAAAATTGGGCTCAGCGCGAAGTTTGGACAAAAGAACACCTTTCCGGATGCCTTCGGCAATTTTTAGAAGTGGAATTTGGCAAAACGGATGGCGGATTTGGATTCAGCGTGCGAAAACGATGAAAATGGACTACCTACTTGTATTTTTCGGAGCCCGGTTGACCCGGCACGGTTTTCGAGGCAGTGTACTGTTCTGGTCGCCGGTGGGCGGCGGCGGCGGCGGCGGGCAGCGACCGAGCGCGGCGGCGAGGACGCGGGCGCGGCGGCGGGCAGGCGCGGCAGGCGCGCGGGCGCGCGGTCCACGGCGCCGGCGTGCGCCGGAGGGTGGACACGTGGCGGCCTGCGGTAGGTGCGGTGTGACACCCCCGGAATTTGGATTAGTCCTATATATAAATGATATAATAGGACTAAATCTCTTAACCCGGCTATAGCATTTTGGGTGGTAGCAAGACCCAAGAGGTTAAGAGAGTTAAGCGTGCTAGAGCTAGAGTAGTTCTAGGATGGGTGACCCCCTGGGAAGTTGGGGCGTCACAGTTGGTATCAGAGACGATCACCAGCCGGAAATATGAGATGAGTCTCGGCTGAGCCAGGGTTATTTAGCGGGTAGAGCGAGGCTCCCCAGCTAATGACCGTTGTGGGTGGAGTGCAGCTCCCCACAAGGTCGGCTAAGTCTAGCGAGACGAGTCTCACATCGCCTGGTGCTTGTGAGTGTCTTTGAGCCTGACGAGGACGTTAGGGCTTAAAGGGGGGAAGAATGTGACACCCCCGGAATTTGGATTAGTCCTATATATAAATGATATAATAGGACTAAATCTCTTAACCCGGCTATAGCATTTTGGGTGGTAGCAAGGCCCAAGAAGTTAAGAGAGTTAAGCGTGCTAGAGCTAGAGTAGTTCTAGGATGGGTGACCCCCTGGGAAATTGGGGCGTCACATGCGGTGTAGCGCGCTCGGTGCACCGAGCTAGTGCGGCTCGCCTCGGGATGCGTGCCTGGCACAGTGGGCAGGCGGCGCTGGCGCGCGCACGTGCGTGCGCCAGGCGCGTTGACGGACGGCCGGGCCACGTGTCGGCTTCTAGGGGCGGCCACGTGTCGCGTCGGGTGTGGACGCTTTCGCTGTTGCCTGTGCGGCGGGCTACGTGGAGGCCCGTGAGGGATTCGGACCTGCACAGTGTTGGGCCGGGCCCAACACTGTAGCAGCCCGGATCTTCCGAGCGCCCGGAAGTGGGGACACAGCCGTCATTTCTTCATTTGTTTTCTGGGCCTATTTAAGGATCCGAGCTTCTTCTTCTTCCCCTTTTTCCGCGTTTCTGAGCTTCAAACCGACTGGGGGCCTTCAGCAAAGTTGCTCCCCTACGTGTGGCGCACCCTCTGGAGGATTTCTAGGATTTTTGGTCGCACTCTTATCGAGGTTTCCATTTTTACGGTGCGGCGCGACGCTCGTCCATTTGTGTTCCCCTTCGTCGCGTTTCGGTGCGCGAGCTCCCCCGGCCTACTCCGACCTCAGTTTTAGGAGATTCTTGCGCCGTTGGATCCGCGACAGACAGAGCTACGATCTTGGTATTTTTGCTTCCCCGAGTTTTGCGCTTTTCGAGAAGTTTTTCCATGCTTACTGGGACCCCATTTTCTGATCGAATTTTTGGACAGCGACACCTTGCCGGATTTTTATCTCCGCAACCGGGCATCGGATGGAGACGTGCCTATACACTTTTTTCGTCTAATCGATGCGAGGATTGTCACAGTATTTTTATTGGATTTTTATAAGGCTTGTCCGAAGGTATATTTTTTCTCCCTTTATCTGTGCATGGAAATACAGATGTGTGGTTGTGTGTTTGTGAGCGCCCTGTATTGTGGAATTTGTAACTCGGCCTACGGCGGTCGGAATTTGACGTGCAAGTACTCGTTTCGAAGGTATCGACGCGACGAACGCGACAGTATTTTTGTTGGATTTTTTCGAGTCCGTTCTGCAGGTAGAAATTTCACATCTTTGAGGCTGTTTTCGCAGATTGTGTATACTTGGGATATTTTTGGATTAAGTGTAACGTTGAACTTTATTGTTGTCCCCGGGAGGGTTCGCGAGTGTTTCTGAACCTGTTGGAACTGGAGGAAATTAAAGATAGTGGATTCTGGGTGTTTCCAGCTGTTTGGAGCCAAGGTTTGCGCGACATATACTGAGGGTGCAGCTTCGGCAGAATCTGGACTGTGAGCGTCTACACACTTCACCGACTTCGGCTTTGCCTTCGGAAAGCACTTCAGGTCGGTGCTATGTTCCCAGAACCGATGGACGGTTATTTAATTCTTATATTAGAATGCACGCATGTTTAAGGTACAATAATTGTACGTGATTGGGAGGTAAGCTAGGAAGGATGATTGTATAAAGGGAATTGCAAGATTAATATTCATATTAAATATTATCGAGAACTTGCAGCATTCATATATTCATGATGATGAATTGTAAATGCTTACCTAAGGGACTTACCCTATGTGAAGGACATTTGCATGCTTGTATGGTCATCTAGTTAGGCCATCTTTTACTGCTACACTACTTATTGGAACTTGACTTAGAAGAAACCATGCTTTTCCCTTTTCTCCTCCTTTGTTAGTCAGGCGGTCTATGTTGCTCGGGGGCGAGCAGGGGTCTGGGGTAGTGTAGCCAGGACATTGGTGTCAGGGACGGGTTGTGCTGGATTACAGACGGCAGGGTATTGCGGCAACCGCGGATATTGGGCGGTTGACCGGACATTTATTTATGCACCAGATTGGTTATCAGATTTCTCTAGTGGGCAGAGTTTCCTACTTATTTAGTGTGCGACCGTGCCGGTCAGGAGCCGGTCTGTCATTCATTTAGTGTGCGACTGTGCCGGTCAGGAGCCGGTCTGTCATTCATTTAGTGTGCGACCGTGCCGGTCAGGAGCCGGTCTGTCACTTTTTTACTGTGCGACCGTGCCGGTCAGGAGCCGGTCTGTTACTTATTTTGGGTGCGACCGTACCGGTCAGTAGTCGGTCTGTCACCTATTTTGGGATGCGACCGTACCGGTCAGTAGTCGGTCAGTATTCCCGCAGATGAGTTCTTGAGTTCGATAGCAGGCATGACAGGTATAGCAGGCATGGCAGGCATAGCAGGCATGGTAGGCATAGTAGGCATAGCAGGCATGGCAGGCATAGCAGGCATGGCAGGCATGGCAGGCATAGCAGGCATGGCAGGCATAGCAGGCATGGCAGGCATAGCAGGCATGGCAGGGATGACAGGCATAGCAGGCATGGCAGGCATGGCACGCATGGCAGGCATGGCAGGCATAGCAGGCATAGCAGGCATGACAGGCATAGCAGGCATGACAGGCATGACAGGCATAGCAGGCATGACAGGCATAGTAGGCATAGTAGGCATGGCAGGCATAGCAGGCATGGCAGGTATAGCAGGTATAGCAGGCAGTGCCAATGATTACTGGTCTATCGATTGGGTCGATTGTGCACTTCATGTGCTAGTGGTTGCATACTATTATTTGGTTCTCCCATTTTGGGCATTTAGATAGAGGCATGATAGCTGTTGTGAGTCTCCAGCTTCCTTATTTCACTCTTTACGACTTTGGTTAGTTTTTGTCTCTTGAGGACTTAGTGGGCAGACCGTCGGGTGCGGCGGTGGTACCCACTGAGAACTCCCTTTATGGTGTAGTTCTCACACCCTTTGGGGGTTTTCCCCCTCATTTTTCCTTCCTCTCCTTTGTTTTGCAGAGTCTTAGCGGGTGTTGCTGATTCTGCGATGGTTGATCGAGGCGAGGGAGTCGCGAGCTAGACCCCTACCCATGTTTGGAGAGTAGCGGTACCCTTTCAGAGGAGAGCTTCAGTAGATTAGTTGTTTTATTTCCTCTTTTGAGATACTGATGTAGTGAGGATATGATATGTATTGAGAGCCTGTACACTGATGTATTTTTTGGAGATATCTCCATGTTGAGTCTCGATCTTTTGTATATGAAGATATTGTATGTTTATCATTTTGGGAGATGGACATTGTTGCATTATTTCCAGTTGTACAGTAGTTGTTTTTAGTTACAGCAGATTTTCATTTATAGCTCTAATATCTGTTAGCTGTAGCACTTTTCTTGCAGGTAGGACCCTTCGCCTATGCAGGTTGGCATAGGTGGCGGATCTGTTGGCGAGCGCGGGTCGCAGTTTCGACCCCGGGGCGTGACAGATTAGGTTGGTATCAGAGCCTAGGTTGTAGGTCATGGTGGACTTAGAAACCCTAGGCTTATGGTTTGACCCTTGGTTGACTTCGTGAGAGTCGTGATTTATAGCGAGAGTCCTGATTGAGTTTTATACCTCTCCCAAGGGACGGGAAGAGTGATTGGCATGTTTATTCTCCTAAGTGATTATGTTGGCTGCAGACAACATAATGCTGTGGAACGGGTGACATGCTTTAGACTTTCGCTGGATTGGGTCGAGCGTTGTTGTGTGCTGTTTTGCTGTTTCGTCGTGGCGAGCTGTGTCTCCCCGACGCTGGGTTTTGACCCGTGTACTTCCTGTCATAGCAGTTGAGCTTGAGCGGTTGGTTTTGGGCTGGATACCCGGATTGAGGTCAGAGAGTTCCGGACCCAGATGACAGGATCGTCTGAGGCCTATCAGCGGCAGAGTGAGTGAGCAGCTGGTTTTAGTGACACGGTTGTCGGAGCAGCGGGCAGCTCGACAATGCTTCCTTCTGAGACCACCCGGTTGCAGTATCCTCAGGGGCGGGGATTTCTGTGGCACCGATGGAGTGAGTAGCCCCCTCTGTGCCAATGTTTAGTGCCGAGGCACCGAGGCAGGGTGGATAGTTGATGGCTGGTGAGCTGAGGTGACGCGATCGATCTATTGAGCCAGATTTGGCAGATGAACCACTCCGACTCGTAAAATTGAGTTTGGAGCCTTGGGAGGCAGAGTCGTGGTTGGTGGTGATGGAGTGATCAATTGAGAGCCTCCCTGTGCTAGAGAGTTTTTGGCAGTTGTTGAACTGCGCGCTCCAGGTTCGAAGGACGAGGCGCATAGGATGTGTGGCTGGGAGTGGATTGCACCAGGATACCTTTCAGCTTAGTTGGTCCCTCTGTTATGGATTATTGACGCCTCGTTGGAGTAGGCGTTGTGTTTGGAGCGTGGCGCTGTAGTTCCTTTGGATAGGGATCTGCCGCCAGAGGTGAGTTCTGGACTTAGGCGCTTGGCGCCGGGGGTTGGACGGCAAATCGGTCGGCAGAGGCACTTCTGATTTTCTTTCCAGGATGACGGGTTCCTGAGATGCCAGAGATCGGGTGGACCTCGATGGCAGCATCAGTATCTATATCAGAGTGGCGCAGCGGTAGCGTGGATTTGCTATCTGCGAAGGACCTTATTCGTCGCCTCAGTGTTTGCAGAGACAGAGGTCGTGCTCCCTTTGTGTTTGGTCTAGATTTTTCCTTGCAGATTGAGCGACAACCGCCGGCATCGAATGGATGAATTTGTGCCGCCCGGTTGGAGGGCGCCACGGCAGTGGATGGAGTTGTTGCAAGTGTGATTTCATCATAGCAGCCGGAGTTAGAGCATGTTGCATTCCTGCATGGACTAGAGGCAGAATTATTACCACGTGCACTAGAGGTACAGGTTTCTGTTGTTGTTGTGCATGTGGAGGAGACTTTTGGATCATGTTCAGTGCAGCTGAGACTGCGAGTTACCGGCAGACTTAATGGTAATTGTGGCAGTTCGGTATCTTGACCATGTGCTTGAGAGTGATTGGCACAACGCCACAGGATGTTTTGGCTGAGGAGTGAGAGGACGTCGATTTTCTACGAGGAAGACGAGAGGAGGTTTGGTTGTTAAGACTGTTAGAGCACACAGGCTTTAGCGACAGTGTGAGAGGTGCTTTTTTGGCGGCACCGGGATTCAAGGATATCTCTGTTGCCCACGAGATCCCGGGTGTGATTTCACCTGAGCTGTTGACGATGCCGCCGGTTAGGGAGATAGAGATTGCGTTTGACGTGGTTCGGGGAACCACGCCACCCTTGATAGCACCTCATTAGATATCTCCTATGGAGCTGAGAGAGCTGATGGCGCAGTTGCAGGATCTGATAAATCGAGGGGTCTGTTTGACCTGATGCCACGCCGTTGGTACACGGTGGTGATGCCACGTCGTTGATACACGACTGTGAGGGTCCTTTTATGGTTCGAGTGTAGACAGGTCCGGGTGGTATCTAGGACCTTTTGATGGAGCTATATGCAGGCAGTTATTGTATGATGCGAGTACTTACTCAGAATCAGACAGTCGAGGATCTTGTCTAGATGGCGTTCAGGACACGGTAGGGCATCTCGAGCTCACAGTGAGGCCAAGTGGATTGATTAATGCCCTGCCCTCTTATGATTTGAGGAAATGTGCTCCAGCTATACTTGATTGGATTGGTAACAAGATCCTCCAGGGATATTTTGATTTACTCCCAGAGCGATGTGGAGCACGAGGAGCACTTGTGGATGTGCTACCATGCCCGTGTGGATGAAGCGGTATGCCAAGTTATTGAGGTACAAGTTGTAGCTCCAGAAGCATACCTTCTTGGGTCACTTCGTTCGAGCCGTAGGAGCGGCGGTGGAAATCCGGCCAATATGGATACTAATTGGAGATTGGTTGAGACCAACATTTATTCTTGAGGTGAGGAACTTCTGGGGCTTGACAGTGCCAGGAGAGCACGACTAATGGATAATGAAACTGATGCCAGCGCCGAGGCTAGTATTACCAGTGTTGGGAGAAGGATCTGCGAGTTATATTGACTGTGGAGTTTGATGATTCCACAGCTGGCGCTATGTGGACTGTTGAGGCAAACAGGGCTTGTGGGGGTGTCCCTGGGGGTTCCTTTGGATGATAGACTGCGGCTGAGTAGTTCACTCGGATGGCCAAGAGTCAGGAGTGACCGAGTGAGGACCCATCCTAGTTAGGGCTCTTCTCCTTATTGGATAATCGTGTGGGTGTGCTTCGGGTTGCCATGGTTGAGTTGACACAGGTTGTGGGTTGGTGCGTGTTGCACTGGCGGTCCAGCTTTTTGATGGAGCCCCTGTGGTGTTTCGCGTCTCAGCTCAGGAGTAATTTGCTTTTGGATCCATCGCCCGTGATTGACTCGCTCCATTTTGAGAGCTGGAGATGATGATGATGAGTACTTACCCTTGGTGTTTGTGACTCCTGGTGGAATTGAGCTAGTTTCGAGGGCGAAACTTTCTTTAGTGGGGGAGGATGTGAGGACCTGGATCCCCACGACGAGATTACTGGTTAATCAGCAGCTCCTGGAGGCCCATGTGGCGTGTCGGTGGCGTTTGTACACCAATTGGACACTAGTGATGGACTTGGTGTGTTAAATGGATCACGAGAGTAGTCTGATGACCCCGTCGAATGCTTAGAAGTGGATTTGCGCGCAATGGATATTAAAATTGGGCTCAACGCAAAGTTTGGACAAAAGAACACCTTTCCGGATGCCTTCGGCAATTTTTAGAAGTGGAATTTGGCAAAACGGATGGCGAATTTGGATTCAGCGCGCGAAAACGATGAAAATGGACTACCTACTTGTATTTTTCGGAGCCCGGTTGACCCGGCACGATTTTCGAGGCAGTGTACTGTTCCAGCCGCCGGCGGGCGGCGGCGGCGGCGGGCAGCGGCCGAGCGCGGCGGCGAGGACGCAGGCACGGCGGCGGGCAGGCGCGGGCAGCACGCGGTGCGCGGGCAGGCGCGCGGGCGCGCGGGCAGGTGCGCGGTCCACGGCGCCGGCTTGCGCCGGAGGGTGGACACGTGGCGGCCTGCGGTAGGTGCGGTGTAGCGCGCTCGGTGCACCGAGTTGGTGCGACTCGCCTCGGGGCGCGTGCCTAGCACAGTGCGCAGGTGGCGCTGGCGCGCGCACGTGCGCGCGCCAGCCGCGTTGACGGACGGCCGGGCCACGTGTCGGCTTCTGGGGGCGGCCACGTGTCGCGTCGGGTGTGGACGCTTTCGCTGTTGCCCGTGCGGCGGGCTACGTGGAGGCCCGTGAGGGATTCAGGCCTGCACAGTGTTGGGCCGGGCCCAACACTGTAGCAGCCCGGATCTTCCGGGCGCCCGGAAGTGGGGACACAGCTGTCATTTCTTCATTTGTTTTCTGGGCCTATTTAAGGTTCCGAGCTTCTTCTTCTTCCCCTTTTTCCGTGCTTCTGAGCTTCAAATCGACTGGGGGCCTTCAGCAAAGTTGCTCCCCTACGTGTGCCGCACCCTCTGGAGGATTTCTAGGATTTTTAGTGGCACGCTTATCGAGGTTTCCATTTTTACGGCGCGGTGAGACGCTCGTCCATTTGTGTTCCCCTTCGTCGCGTTTCGGTGCGCGAGCTCCCCCGGCCTACTCCGACTCCGTTTTAGGCGATTCTTCCGCCGTTGGATCCGCGACAGACAGAGCTACGATCTCGGTATTTTCTGCTTCCCCTAGTTTTGCGCTTTTCGAGAAGTTTTTCCATGCTTACTGGGACCCCATTTTTCTGATGGAATTTCTGGACAGCGACACCTTGCCGGATTTTTATCTCCGCAACCGGGCATCGAATGGAGACGTGCCTGTACACTTTTTTCATCTACTCGATGCGAGGATTGTCACAGTATTTTTATTGGATTTTTCTAAGGCTTGCCCGAAGGTATATTTTTTCTCCCTTTATCTGTGCATGGAAATACAGATGTGTGGTTGTGTGTTTGTGAGCGCCCTGTATTGTGGAATTTGTAACTCGGCCTACGGGGCTCAGAATTTGACGTGCAGGTACTCGTTTCGAACGTATCGACGCGAGGAACGCGACAGTATTTTTGATGGATTTTTCGGAGTCCGTTCTGTAGGTGGAAATTTCACATCTTTGAGGCTGTTTTCGCAGATTGTGTATACTTGGGATATTTTTGGATTAAGTGTAACGTTGAACTTTATTGTTGTCCCCAGGAGGGTTTGCGAGTGTTTCTGAACCTGTTGGAACTGGAGGAAATTAAAGATAGTGGATTCTGGGTGTTTCCAGCTGTTTGGAGCCAAGGTTTGCGCGACATATACCGAGGGTGCAGCTTCGGCAGAATCTGGACTGTGAGCGTCTACACACTTCACCGACTTCGGCTTTGCCTTCGGAAAGCACTTCAGGTCGGTACTCTGTTCCCAGAACCGATGGACGGTTCTTTAATTCTTATATTAGAATGCACGCATGTTTAAGGTACAATAATTGTATGTGATTGGGAGGTAAGCTAGGAAGGATGATTGTATAAAGGGAATTGCAAGATTAATATTCATATTAAATATTATCGAGAACTTGCAGCATTCATATATTCATGATGATGAATTGTAAATGCTTACCTAAGGGACTTACCCTATGTGAAGGACATTTGCATGCTTGTATGGTCATCTAGTTAGGCCATCTTTTACTGCTACACTACTTATTGGAACTTGACTTAGGAGAAACCATGCTTTTCCCTTTTCTCCTCCTTTGTTAGTCAGGCGGTCTATGTTCCTCGGGAGCGAGCAGGGGTCTGGGGTAGTGTAGCCAGGACATTGGTGTCAGGGACGGGTTGTGCTGGATTACAGACGGCAGGGTATTGCGGCAAACGCGGATATTGGGCGGTTGACCGGACATTTATTTATGCACCAGATTGGTTATCAGATTTCTCTAGTGGGCGGAGTTTCCTACTTATTTAGTGTGCGACCGTGCCGGTCAGGAGCCGGTCTGTCATTCATTTAGTGTGCGACCGTGCCGGTCAGGAGCCGGTCTGTCATTCATTTAGTGTGCGACCGTGCCGGTCAGGAGCCGGTCTGTCATTCATTTAGTGTGCGACCGTGCCGGTCAGGAGCCGGTCTGTTACTTATTTAGTGTGCGACCGTGCCGGTCAGGAGCCGGTCTGTTACTTATTTTGGGTGCGTCTATACCGGTCAGTAGTCGGTCTGTCACCTATTTTGGGATGCGACCGTACCGGTCAGTAGTCTGTCAGTATTACCGCAGATGAGTTCTTGAGTTCGATAGCAGGCATGACAGGCATAGCAGGCATGGCAGGCATAGCATGCATGGCAGGCATAGCAGGCATGGCAGGCATTGCAGGCATGGCAGGCATAGCAGGCATGACAGGCATAGCAGGCTTGGCAGGCATAGCAGGCATAGCAGGCATGACAGGCAAAGCAGGCATGGCAGGCATAGCAGGCGTAGCAGGCATAGCAGGCGTAGCAGGCATGACAGGCATAGCAGGCATGGCCGGCATAGCAGGCATGGTAGGCATGGTAGGCGTAGTAGGCATAGCAGGCATGGCAGGCATAGCAAGCATAGCAGGCATGACAGGCATAGCTGGCATGGCAGGCATAGCAGGCATAACAGGCATGACAGGCATTGCAGGCATGGCAGGCATAGCAGGCAGCGCCAGTGATTACTGGTCTATCGATTGGGTCGATTGTGCACTTCATGTGCTAGTGGTTGCATACCATTCTTTGGTTCTCCCATTTTGGGCATTTAGATAGAGGCATGATAGCTGTTGAGAGTCTCCAGCTTCCTTATTTCAGTCTTTACGGCTTTGGTTAGTTTTTGTCTCTTGAGGACTTAGTGGGCAGACCGTCGGGTGCGGCGGTGGTACCCACTGAGAACTCCCTTTATGGTGCAGTTCTCATACCCTTTGGGGGTTTCCCCCCTCCTTTTTCCTTCCTCTCCTTTGTTTTGCAGAGTCTTAGCGGGTGTTGCTGATTCTGCGGTGGTTGATCGAGGCGAGGGAGTCGCGAGCTAGACCCCTACCCATGTTTAGAGAGTAGCGGTACCCCTTCAGAGGCGAGATTCAGTAGATTAGTTGTTTTATTTCCTCTTTTGAGAGACTGATGTAGTGAGGATATGATATGTATTGAGAGCATGTACACTGATGTATTTATTGGAGATATCTCCCTGTTGAGTCTCGACCTTTTGTATATGAGGATATTGTATGTTTATCATTTTGGGAGATGGACATTGTTGCATTATTTCCAGTTGTACAGTAGTTGATTTTAGTTACAGCAGATTTTCATTTATAGCTCTGATATCTGTTAGCTGTAGCACTTTTCTTGCAGGTAGGACGCTTCGCCTATGCAGGTTGGCATAGGTGGCGGATCTGTTGGCGAGCCCGGGTCGCAGTTTCGACCCCGGGGCGTGACATAAGGGCAGTGTCCCTCTCCCGGGCAGTGACCCGTTTGGCACATTTCCCCCGTCGGACGGGGTAACATTTGAGGTGTTATCGGCAACCTTAGAGATCTTGTCTTATGGTAGCATGTCTGCCGGGCTGGGGCCCGTTGGGCAAGATTCTTCGAGTGTGTAACAACTTCAATTAAAGCACAAAGAAAATAAAGAAAGTGATTGGTCAAGTAAGAGGTTTGGCTAGAGTGGTACCTTACAACGACATAGAGTCGTGTCATGGCAAAGGTTGAATTAATTGAGCATATTAGTTAGAATTTACAGCTTTCAATACTATATTTATTCTCTATTGTATTGCTTCCATTAGACCAAGCGGTGCAGGGCATTCTCTCTGGCGGTTGAACCCACTGGGAATTTTGTTGTAGTTCTCACACCCTTTGGGTGACATCCCCACAGGTCCAGGTTCAACGAGCGAGGCACGCGACAGGGGCAAGGGCCTAGCAGAGTAGCAACCTAGCAGTCTAGAGTCGCCAACATCATTTTGGAGTATTTTCTTTTTGAGCGAAATTTGTATGTGAGGAACATTGTAAACTTTAAATGCTTTAAGTTTTATTTTGGAAAAAAAAAGTTGTAATTTTTATATTGTAGTTGTATGTTAAGGAGAGTTGTAATCCAAGCAAAGTTTAATATTTCGCTCAAGTATGGTATCTTTCATTATCATCTAACTGTTTGTTGAATGAATGGAAGTTTTTAAATTTATAGTTTAGTCTCTGATTGTTTACTCTTCCGCTACACTAAACTGTGATTGTTGGAATGAACCGTTCCTATCGGGTCTTGAAAGGTCATGCCCGATTGGCGGGTCTGTTGGCGCGCCCGAACTGTCCAAATTGGTGGTCTCGAGGCGTGACAGTTTTTGTGGGCTTCTTTTGGCAGAGCTCATCCTCATCTTGTCTACTACTCTTCCAAGGATCTTGGGAATTTTTGGAGGCCGCGACATCAACGATTTCAGCAACTCGGCGCGCTTCGACGCTTCTCCGATTTTGGCTTTTCCCGTCAACGTTTTATCCGCGGAATCCCCTAAGCTGACCCGAGGGAGTTTTTAGCCGATTTTTTCGGCATTGTTTCCACGAGAGGTAGATCTTTGATTTCCGTATTTATCGTTCCTCTCCATTTCGAGTTTTTATGGGGTATTTCGGAGCATCTTTGAACCCCTTCCTTGCTGTGGATTTTTCTGGACAGCAGAGCTTGTTTGATTTTTATCTCAGTGCACGGTTGTCAGATTTCAGCCTGTGAGGACTCGATAGACATCTACACTTCGCGAGAAACACAGCCGTATTTTTTTGGGATTTTTTTGAGATATCTACGAAGGTGAATATTTTCAGTTTTTGGGGCTATTGCGCAAAATAGTAAATGCAGATTTTTGAGAGTGTAACTTTTGCGGCGTTCGGCTTGTGATACAGTTTTCGCGGCGATTTTGGAGTTTCGCGGGGAAAAAGGAAATTGGAAAGTATCGTCACGATCGAGGTCAGCATTTTTTCTTTTGGTCCCAGCTGAAAATTATGTTCGGATTGGCCTCCACATCATCTTGATGCACTCGCTGATTTTGTATGGGATGTTGGACAGCACTTCAGTGTTTTGGTTGCCGCCGCCAATCCGGGACTAGTTTTTGGATGATTTTCGTTGCGTTGGAATCTTGAGAGGCTGAGGAACATGCACGCCAAGTTTCGGCTCGATCTAACCCCGGATCGTCCCGTTTCAGGTGGGTTGGATTTTCCTCCAAAACTAACGGGCGGTGTACTAATTCTATGTTGTAGAATGCATGCATGATAAGTAGAGAACTCCTTTTTGTGGACCGAGATTCAAGCATATATAATAGAATTAGTAAATTGGTTATTTCTTATGATAACAAAATATTGGAACCTTGACTAGCACCCCGTCATATGTTGCATGTATTTAACCAGACTAGTAGAGAACCCTCATTTGGGCTAGGTTTTTTTATGTTTTAGACATCCTCACTTTACATTCTATTTCTGGACTCAATGTTTTCCTCGCCCAGGTAGTGGGCCGAGTGGTCAGGATTTTATTTAGTGTAGGATGCATGTTGCACTCGTGCTTGGGGGCCGAGTGAAGTCGGGTAGCTGTGGCTAGTCTTGTACTGGTGTCGGGAACCGTTTGAGTAAACGGTGGTCCCAGGTCGTCGGGTTTTCTCTGATCTTTTTGTCGTCACTGTGTTCGTGGCAGTAGTGTACTGGTGATAGTAGGACCTGAAATCCTGACTATTTTTGGACACACATAATTTCAGTAAACTAATATTTTCCTTCCGAATTTCGAAGGGTCGCCGGAGCCTATTCTTGTTTGATTTGGGTGAAGGCAATAGCCCTTCAGGGTTTGAAAAATAAAACTTGTTTTGACTTATTTTATTAGCTACCGTTTGGTAACGGAATAAAGTAATACTAATTATATCAGGAATAAGTATAAAATACGAAATTAGCGTAAAAAAATGTTTGGAATGGTTCCAGAGATAAAAGATTTTGTGTTTGGTATGATAATGAATGAATAAGAGGAATAAAGAGGTTTAGTTGGGGTAAATAACCTTTTTACCCTTAAGCTTTATTATTTGATAAAACTTATTAAATTCTAATTTTTTTATTTTAATTAATGGATTAAAGCTTTACAAAAAATAAGATAAAATCAAAATCATCAAAATCAAAATTAAATTATATTTTATAAAAATAATATTTAATTTAAAATTTTATTTGCTTTAATTTTTTTTAAAAAATAGAAATATTCATCATATTTTTAGAAAAATATTTTTTTCATGAATAAAGCTATATGCTATTTGTCGACTATAAATTCTATATTACCTCCCTACTAATATATACAATTTAAATTTGAAAAGTGGAGAAGAGGGTGTGCCTCGGATAGCGTGCTAGGAATAAATTTAGAAAGTAAAATATAGTGGTATTTTACTATTGAAACAGTAATTCTTAATTATAACAGAAATATCAGAACAAAATATTTTTATTATTCCTAGTGTGTTTGAGGGAATAATATCCCCAAGCAAATCCCAATCCAAACGGACCCTTAAAGAACTAAAATTTATTAAATTAGGCTTCTCAAATAAAAATAGTTTTCAGTAATAACTATCATCTTTGCTTACAAACTTCCTTATCCGAGAGAGTTTGTGTGATCTGGGTTCTAGGGGCCGTTTTCTTATTTTGGGACGAAAGCTACGGGGGCTGTGTCTAGAACCTGTTCTTGTTTGATAGGGTTGTAGGTGCTAGTCTCCCGAAACTTTTGGACCCTAATTGGTTTCATTCGGATGTTTTACCGAGGGAGCTGTTTTCCCGAACTGTAAGGGGCAGAGAACTTCGAAAGGCGGAGCCTAGAGTCTGTTCTTGTTTGATTGGGGTTCTAGGCACCGGTCTATCAGGATTTCGGACCCTTATGATGTCGGTCAGTTCTGTGTCATCTATGAGTTGGGTGTTTTGTTTTGGGAGCTGTTTGGGTTCACGGTGGTCTCGAGTTGTGGAGTGTCTCCGGAAGATATTGTTAGTGTTGAGTTTTTGTTTTCGATCTGATTGATCGCGGATTTGAACTATAGACTGCATGAGCCATATTGAGCTCGACAGAGATGCGCGGATACTTTCCTCGGTGGGGTCGCGCCCCTCGAGTGCAGCTCCGGAGTTGGACCTGTTACTTTACTATCTCGACTTGTCGACGCAGTCCGTGTGGGACACCTCACGTAAGTCCAGTCTTCCGTGGATGTAATGGCAGTAGGTGGGCGCAGGTTTGACTGGACCCTATGTGGCAGTTAGTGTGATTGGGTTGATTGAGTATATTGGGCTAGAGTCGATGCATC
>CM055083.1:3301216-3371191 GCA_029204045.2 Tillandsia leiboldiana
TAAAGAATGGCGGATAAACAATTTGAAGAGAAGGACAATATGGCTTTGGCAAACCTATATTTGGCACTGGATGATTCGGTGCTATTCAATGTAGAGACCGAGACTACCGCAAAAGTGATTTGGGGTAAATTGAAAAATCTCTATGATGGAAAGTCATTGGTGAACAATATCTTCTTAAGACGACAATTGTACAATCTAAAGATGAAGGACGGGGCACCGGTACAAGAACATCTAAGTACATTCAACTCTATCGTGAGCAAACTCGCTGCCCTAGACGTGAGAATCGATAAAGAAGAAAAGGCAATTATTTTACTTTGCTCGATGCCGGAAACTTGGGATAATTTGATTATGAATTTGAGCCATGTTGAAACCCTTAAGATGGAGTCGGTTGTTGCATCGTTACTTACCGAGGAGATGAGGCGGAAGTCTAGCCAAGGAAGTTCTTCGGGGGAGGCTATGATAGCACGGGGAAGACCTTTAGAGAGGGAGCGTGGTGATCGAGAAAAGTCGAGATCAAAATCCAAGGGCAAAAAGAAAATAAAGTGATGGAATTGTGAAAAGTGGGGGCACGTGAAGAAAGATTGTTGGGTTAAAGTTGTTGATAGTAAATCCGATTCAAATAATTTTCAAGGTAATATAGCCGAAGCGAATATTAAGTCGGCTAGTTCGAAGGACGGAGATGCGTTAGTCGCATTGGATAGATCCGTGCTTATTTATCATTGGATCTTGGATTCGGGGGCGTCATTCCACATGACTCCCTATAGGGAGTGGTTTCATTCTTATAAGTCACGGGATGGTGGAGTTATCTATTTGGGTGACAACACGGCATGTCCGGTGATTGGAGTGAGAGACGTTCGGATCAAGATGTTTGATGGTGTTATTAGGATGGTTTCTAATGTTCGACATGTTCCTACACTTCGGAAAAGTCTTCTATCACATGGAAAATTTTGCAAACAAGGGTTTAAATTCATCGGCGAGAAAGATCACTTGAAGGTATGTCAAGATTGTTTGGTGTTGATGAAAGGAGAGCAAGTAGGTAGTCTTTATAGATTAGTGGGCGAGACTCAAGTGGGAGAAGCGGTTGTTGCAAGCGCAAAGGTGGAGTCTTCAACGGTGTGGCATCGCCGTTTATGACACATGAGCGAGCACGGATTGCAGGTATTATCCAACCGTGAACTTCTTTCAGGTTACAAGTCCGCGCTATTAGATTTTTGTGAAGATTGTATCTACGGGAAGCAACGGAGGTTGTCTTTTTCTCTATCACATTAAAGAAGTAAGAAGCATCTCGAGTTGATTCATTCGGATACTTGGGAGTCACCCGATACTTCGTTGGGCGGATGTTCTTACTTCATTTCATTCATTGCTGATTACTCTCGGAAGGCTTGGGTATGTATTCTAAAACGAAAGTCCGATGTGTTTGAGACTTTTAAGAAGTTCAAAACTCCTGTGGAGAATGAAAAGGATTTAAAAATTAAGTGCCTACATTATGATAACGGAGGGGAATATTGTTCAAGGGAATTTGATGAGTTTTGTAATGAGCATGAAATTAAGAGGCATCTCACGGTACCCGGTACACCGCAACAAAATGGTGTAGCGGAGAGGTTAAATAGAACACTCATAGAGAGGACCCGGAGCATGTTGAGTACTTCAAAACTCGACAAGAGATTTTGGGCGGAAGCCGTGAGCACGGCTTGTTATTTGATTAATTGAGCGCCGACAAAATCACTTGGTTTGGAAATTCCTGAAGAAGTCTGGAGCGGCAAATCCGTTGATTACTCATATCTTCGTGTCTTTGGATGTGATGCTTATGCGTGGATACCGAAGGAGAAAAGGTCAAAATTGGATAAGAACTCTTGGAGGTGTATATTTCTTGGCTATGCGAAAGGTGTTAAGGGGTATCGATTGTGAGACCCTACTACCCACAAAATAGTCATAAGTAGTGACATTATCTTCAATGAAGGGTCCTTTCAAGGCACCAAGGAAAAGCAAGATGATGATGCTATGATTCCAATTGAGCTCTTTGAAGCAGGTGATGAGGTGCAAGTTGAGCAAATACAGCAGGACGATGAAGCGGTTGATGATGAACCAGACTTGGAATCTCCGCAATCATCCGAAGATACAAATTCACCGGTAGATCCACCAGCGGATTCCGGGCGTCCTAGGAGGGTTATTAGACCTCATGCGAGGTATAATGACTATATTACTTCATTTATTCCTTCTGCTAACCATGTTAGTGCATATGTTGCTTTGGCGGAAGAAGATGAGCCGACTTCGTATAAGGAGGCTTGTGAGTCAACCGATACTGGGAAGTGGCAATGCGCGATGGAGGAGGAGATGGAGTCAATTCGGAAAAACAGGACTTGGGAACTTATTGATTTGCCGGAGGGAAGGAACGCTATTGGATGCCGGTGGGTGTTTAAGGTGAAGAATGATACAGATAGGAATGTGGAGAGGTTCAAGGCAAGATTGGTGGTGAAGGGATATGCTCAGAAGCCGGGAATCGACTTCGATGAGATCTTCTCACCGGTGGTTCGTCTTACCACTATTCAGGTTGTTTTGGCAATCGCAGCGATCATGGATTTGGAGCTTGAGCAGATGGATGTAAAAACATCATTCTTGCATGGTGACCTGGAGGAGGAGATATATATGTCGCAACCGGAAGGCTTTGTCGAAAAAGGTAAGGAATATTTGGTTTGTCGGTTGAACAAATCGTTGTACGGCTTGAAACATGCGCCAAGGTGTTGGTACAAGTGATTTGATTCCTTCATTATGAGTTTGGGTTTTGATAGGCTTGAAGCGGATCATTGTGCATATTTCTGCGATTATAATGATGGGAGCTTCTGTATTTTGTTATTATATGTCGACGACATGGTAGTCGCCGGAAATAACAAGGGCTGGATATCTATCTTGAAGACCCAGTTAGCCGGTGAGTTCGATAGGAAGGACTTAGGAATTGTGAATCAAATACTCGGGATGAAGGTACTGCGGGAGAGAAAGAATAGGAAAGTTTGGCTTTCACAGAAAAGTTATGTGGAGAAGGTTCTGCGGCGCTTCAACTTGCAGAACACAAAGCCAGTTTCTACCCCGTTTCCTATTCATTTAAAATTGTCGGTCGAGCAATCACCGGGTACGGAAGCAGAAAAGGCCGACATGGCTCGGATACCATATTCATCGACAGTAGGGAGCCTTATGTTTGCCATGGTGTGCACGAGACCCGACATTGCTCAAGCAGTGGGAGCAGCGAGTCGGTATATGGCGAATTCAGGTTGTGAACATTGGAATGCAGTGAAGTGGATCCTCAGATATTTGAGAGGCACTGTGGATTTCTCAATCAGTTATGGTTCTGTGGGTTTGGAGTGCGTCGGATATGTGGATGCAGATTTCGCAGAAGATAAAGACAAAAGAAAGTCTACCACGGGTTATGTTTTCTCCATGAGTGGTGGTGCTATTAGCTGGGAGTCGAAGCTTCAGTCGGTGGTCGCTTTGTCCACGACGGAGGCGGAGTATATAGCAGTGACACATGCTTGTAAGGAGGCTATCTGGCTAAAAAGACTTTTAGAAGAATTGGAAGTGAAGCAAGATATGGTGGGAGTGAATTGTGATAGTCAAAGTGCAATACACTTGGCGAAGAATCCGGCGTTTCACTCTCGGACGAAACACATTGATATTCGTTATCACTTCGTGAGAGATGTGGTGGAGGAGGGTTTTATCTCATTGTTGAAAATTCACACAAATGCGAATCCAGCGGATATTTTAACGAAGCCGGTGACTCGAGAGTAGTTCAATTGGAGTATGACTTCTCTCGGTCTTGGAGCTACGTGAAAAGAGTGCGAATTTGGCAAGATCTTCAATTTTGTGTTTTATGGAATTCGGCACATGTTTTTAAGTGGGAGAATTGTTGGATTATGTAAAATCATGTTTCGAGTCCATATGGATTTGATCCAATCTTGTTGCTAAAGATTAGGAATGATTTAGGAATATCTTAAAGATAATTCTTAAGAGGATATGGACGACGACTAGAAGTGATTTGGAAATTCGGATGGACGGTAGAGATCGTTTCCTATTAGAATTAGGTTTTTAGAGTTATATTAACTCTTATGATTCATCTTTTATTTTTTAGAACTTCATTGAAAAAAATCCTAATTGAGAGGAAAAATGTGGAGAGCCTCCGTGAGAGAGTTTGTTGTAATCCAATTTTACTTTTTGTACTTTTGTGTCGTGGATTAATCGAAGAACGCATTGAGGTGGTCTTGCCCGTGCACGTAGGTCGACACATTGTTGGCCGAACTACGTAAATTTTGTGTCCTTGTATTCTCTTATTCGTTTTATTTGTTTAGTTATTCTCGTACTTATTTTCTATGATCGTTCTCGTTTACGTTTATTTACGAAAGATTCTGTTTTCGCTGCGCTCGTGTGTTGTGTGGGTTGAGATGTGCTCGGTAATTCTACGACCGGTCCCCTTTCACTAATTATCTCTTGCATTTCTCTGCTCTCTTTCTAAGCGGTCCATCTAAAACTCAAACTCCATTTTAATTACAATAAATGATCAAATTTCATATTCAAGACAACGTACCGTAGGACCTTACTAGTTGTAGTGTTTGGAATTTTCTTCTGTGGTATTTTAATTCAATCTGTAGCTTTCAGAATTTTTTTTTATTCAAGCGTGTGTATATATATATTAATCTGAAGCTGGAGCTACGAGCATCAAATTTAAGCTTATACAAGAGCTCGATTTAGCAATTTTATGGTCGGCACCTAATTAATTAAGTACCTAAACTATATATTAGGCTTCGAACCAAAACTAGTAAATAGGAACAGAAGGGAAATAAATCAGGTGTCTTCAAAAAGCAAGTATTTAATAGAAAGGGAAAATTATGAAATTAGGAAAGCGAAGCGAAATGATATATGTAGCATCCGTTATTATATAAAGTTCAAATAGCTAAACTGGGATCAAAATAATCAACATGATATATATATATTTAACCAAATCATCCTAGCTTATTAGATCGTAATTTGTTTGATTAATCGTCTCATATCTTTATTAGGTCCTTTTGAGGGCTGTGCTTGCATGATTTGGGATTAGAATTTTGGGTTCTAGGAAGGCATACGAATTGTTTCGTACCAACCCCCAAGGGAAAAAAGAAAAAAAATTGCTCATGAACAGAAACAATATTACATTTTCATATCAAACAAAAAGCTAATTTGTTGCAGTTTCTCAAAATTCATCAATAGAAACTAAAAAAAAAAACAATAAAGAACTTAAAAATATATATACGAATTAATTAAGCTACAGCCAGCTGATTCTTTATAACATTTTTCTACAAAACAATTTGTTTTGTACCTCCTAATAAACAAAAAACATTGAAAAGTCACATATTAATGCAAGATAATTATCAGCAACATTTAATTATGCACCATTGCAAACCATTAATTAATAGTAATTAAAAAGATACAAAAAAGAAATTTTACTCACAGCCATTGCGTGGTTGAGAAGGAGAAGAAGAGAAAATTGCCTTGCTGATGAAATGGGTTTGTTTCTGACTCTTCAGAGGGATATAAATAAGATCTGATTATTTTTAACAAAGTGTGCCAACCTATATATTTCCGTGAGGTGCTTTATTTATATTAAAATAAATAATAGAAGAAAAAAAGGTGACTCGGTAAGAGAAAAAAATTAGAAGAGAACCAGTCAACCCTCCTACATGCCAAGTTGTCATGACCTTCCAAAACTCTTCTCATCCCGTGGGTTGAATCCTTCCCACCTCCTTTTGGTCAATGATTTGTTTTCACTATCTCCTTATCTTCTCGGAGGTTTAAAAATAGAAAATTCTTGTTATAGAATTGAAACGCCTCTATATAAGATTACAAATTTTAGTAATAATTAATAACTGAATTTAAATATTTTGGTTGGGACCCAACAAGTTATTTGAATTAGTGGTTTTGATCGTTATATTTGGTATCTGTTGTGGCCGAAATGCGCCGCTGATTGTTGACCTGGTCCGATCCGCGATCGGCCTCCGAGTTGACTCTCTAAGTGTGATGCACCGTGTGCCAAACGATTAGGCCGAGGAGGGATCCGCTCGGCCGGGTTCTTCTCAATTAAACTCTCAACAGAGTTCGACCTAGAGGAGCCGAACCGAAATTTGGAAACAAGGATTAACACGATCGAAAGCTGATTGAAAGTTGTATTGCTCAAAGGATGGCTACAGCGGAACAATTACAATTAGGATTACTCAAAGGATGGCTACAGAGGAACAATTACAATTAGGATTACCCTTAGGAAAGCTGTAAATGCGGGTATGAAAAGCTAGCTAGGAAAACGATAAGTAAAACTGTAAACTTAGTCTAGAAAAGCTATAAATGCATGTATTGAAGGTATTGAAAAGTATGGGTGGTCACTGGCTTACGAGATTGAAGGATATCTTTTTCTTTGATAGTTCGTTTATTTATACTTGTCCAAACCACGTAGACAGCTGTATATATCGTAATTGAAGGGGAATCATCACGTATCTTTTAACTACTTACTTCTAAGTTTATTCTTCTCGGTTGGATAGTAGCTCTTTTCCATCCACGTTCATCCTCAAGATTGTCGCACCGAGACGTGATCCTCGGCGCTTCCTGATGCGGGGCGCAACTTGCCATTTCTGCGTTAGTGTGTTAGTTACATGATTCACGCCCAAAATATCGTGCCTTTCTTCTTCAAGATCTTTCCTTTTGTGGCTCGAGTAGCCGCTTCTTGATGCTGGTTTCGTCTACTGTTATCGTTCAACCGAGATTTATATTCAGCTGGAGTCGGTCTTAGTTAAGACGCGAGTATCTTTTCATCAGCTGCTTCTTCTATCGGCTGATATCCATGGCCGATGGTCTGGTCTGCGCCACATGTCGCTTCTCAATTTGACCGCAGCGCATTCCACCTAGCGAAAATTTTGACCTCAACAATGCCCCCTCGGCAATCGCCCGATGTCTCGTTTGGGTGATTGTCGAAATTTAATTAATGACCGACGTGTGTCCTGAGATCCCCGGTCATCTTTTTCGTACACTAACAGTATATTTGCTCACTGATCGAGGGATTCGTAATCAGAGACCGATCCCCATTTGGCTTTGGTTTGACGGTTGTAGATCGGCGATCCTACCCTTCATTGAATGTTGTTTAAGTTGATCTAATGTTATCAGCTCATCCGACGGTTCGCAACCATGCTCTAGCCATATTGTTATAAATGCTGTCGTTTTTCGAGGGATGACTGTGGTTGTCCTACTCTCTCATTTCTCTTTAAATTACGACACTCGTTGCTCTCTTTAGCCCCTCTCACGACTCCTAGTGCAATTCTGTCGAAAATCCGTCTAATTCGCTCCTTTTGCTGTACTTTCTTTGTTGAAACCTTCGACAATATTTCACTACCGTCGGACGAGATCTTCCTTGGCACCTGGGCTTCTAGCAAGGTCTTTGAAAGAAGGTCTTCGCTCCAGGCCCACCGATTCCAAGTATTACGTGCGGTGGCCTAGCCGAGTTCAGGCCGTTTATGGATGGCTATATTTATGAAGATCTTTATAAAGAACGTCGGTCCTCATCTCACCCTCCGGTCATTTTTAGGAGTTCGAGTTCCTCGACAGCTCCGTCTTCTTCGCCTCATCCGCCGGGGAGACACTTTGTATTCCTTTTCTCTCGCCCCCACTTCGGGAGCTGATGGTGGTCACGCGTCTCAATTTCCAGCAGGGACTGCTTAGTCCTTTGGCTTCAATTTTTCCTTTTTGAAACACTTTTGTATATACTTTTCTTGGTTCGTGTATGTATCTGTAGTGGCCCAAATCCCCATGTAGCTTTTTCCTGTGAATCCACGATGTGAAACACCTATTATTGGTGTGTCGGACCCGTAACGCATTAAATGGATGCATTAGATGGACTCAGTGAGGTTTCTGAATCAAGCCTGTCTTTTGGCTGCTTTTGCCGAATTTAGAAGTGGTTACAGGCTGATCGGAGGTCGGATTTGGATTCAGTGCGGAAAAACGCTTGGAAACAGCTTGTGACGCCCCACTTCCCAGGGGGTCACCCATCCTAGAACTACTCTAGCTCTAGCACGCTTAACTCTCATGTTCCTCTTGGATCTTGCTACCATCCAAAATGCTATAGCCGGGTTAGAGATTTAGTCCTATTATATCATTTATATAGAGGACTAATCCAAATTTTGAGGGTGTCACATTCTTCCCCCCTTTAAGCCCTGACGTCCACGTCAGGCTCAAGCACACTCACAACCACCAGGCGATGTGAGACTCGTCTCGCTAGCCTTAGCCGACCTTGTGAGGAGCTGCACTCCACTCACAACGGTCATTAGCCGGGGAGCCTCGCTCTACCCGCTATATAACCCTGGCTCAGCCGAGACTCATCTCACATTTCCGGCTGGTGAATGACTCTGATACCAACTGTGACGCCCCACTTCCCAGGGGGTCACCCATCCTAGAACTACTCTAGCTCTAGCACGCTTAACTCTCATGTTCCTCTTGGATCTTGCTACCATCCAAAATGCTATAGCCGGGTTAGAGATTTAGTCCTATTATATCATTTATATAGAGGACTAATCCAAATTTTGAGGGTGTCACAGTGAGACTCGTCCCGTATGACAAAAGGGACACAGTTAGCCAGCCTCACAAACTCCCGCTGGTACTCCATGACAGTTCGGCTCCCCTGCTTGATATGGTTCAAATCGTACTCTAGCTGTCGCTTGACACTGTTGGAGAAGAACGCCCCGAACAGCTCTTACTTGAAGGTGGTCCATGATGGGAGAGCGGTGCCCTTTGAAGAGTCAGGGTGCACCGTCTTCCACCACATCCGGGCTTTCCCCTCGAGGAAGTGGACGGCCAGGAGGACCCGCTCGTACTCCTCCATCAATAGGTCCTCGAGCAGTTTCTCCATCGTGTCCACCCATTTTTCCACGACCCAGGTGTCGGTCGTCTCCCCCTCGAACACCGGCGGGTCATACTTCTTGAAATCAGCTAGGTTGGCTCGCACGCGGTCCCGCTCGGTCCGCGAAACAGACCCTTCCCCCGTGGCAGTGGCGGCCACAGCGGGAGAAGGCGTCGCGACAGTCTCCTCCCAGGTACCTCCGGCAGTGGTCCCCGGCGTCGGTCTCGCAGCTGCTGTCGAAGGGGCTACCGCTGGCACCGTTGGCTGGACTAACGGTACCTCGGCTGCCGCGGCCCGGGTAGGGGCAGCCCCCGTCTCGGCCTCCATCACTGGCGGTCCCGTTGGTGGTGCAGTTGGCCCCGGAGGGGGGCCCTGGGCGACCACCACCGTTGCAGCTGTCTGCTGCGGCAGCTGTCTGCTGCGGCTGCTGCTGCGTCAACTGGCGCACATGGTCCGTGAGGGTCGCCAATTGACCCGCCATCTCCCGTAGCTGCTGCCGCAGAAGCTGGTTCTCCGCGGTCGTCGACGCTGCTGCGTCGGCCCCTGCATCCTCAGTGGAGGATCTAGTTCTGGCCATGATCTGAACACATGCACAACACAAGTTACTTCTAGACTCATCTAATATAGAACCTCAAACACTAACGAGGAAAGGGATTCTACTATTCCCCCCCCCCCCCCCGACCACTCGCGTTCTACGCATCTATGCAATGTTCATCTCATTAATCAATAGCTAGGGTGTCGCGTTCCGTGGATGTTGGGCTCCAACTACTGTGGTTAAAGTTCGTCTCTGATACCATCTTAATTGTCACGCCCCGGGGGTTTAAACGCGCGGAAGGATAGCCACCGATGCTTCCAACTCACTTCTGTATTTTTTTATTTTTTTTTTCTTCCCCGGCGCGTGCCCAGACCCGCCGCATATACAAATTCACTCTGCAAACAGGCAGAGTCTCCTTTGTATATGCACGGCGTCCTGACTACAAAGTCCACATAAACATGCCTTTAACCACACCAGATCGATTGCCAAGTACATACAACCATTTCAACTACCAATAGTTAATTTCAACAAGTGATAAAGAGGCCGACTATTTTTGAAAGGATAAAACCACAGGGTTTTGAAAGCGATGCCCACGCGACATCAGGTTTTATAAAACTATTTTCGAAACCACATAAATCCACAGAATTTGAAAACGGTGCCCACACGGCACCCATATTTTTAAAACAGTTTTCGCAACAGTTTCCTTGTTTCTTGTTTGTAGTTTGAAAGCGGCCCAGCAAAGAAGTAAGAACAAACACCCATCCAAAAGAGTTATAAAATAGCCCAACATCCACATCGATCCCACGGGGGTATCGCGATCCACAACTAGCTACTATGAGTAATGAAATGAATAAGGAGAGAATAAGTCAAAGTCTGCAGCCCCAAAAGGGCTAGAAGACCACTCGCACGCCCTCACCAACGCCCTAGCACTCGCCCCTAGACGAACCTGTCACGGAGTGGGAAGTCAGTGACCAGAAATAAAACGTAAATGCAATAAGGGCTAAAAGTAAGGCAAACCAATATAAAACCAGAGCAACCGCCCTCCTCAACGTGCAACCGGCAGTGAAAACCTACCCCCTGTACAATCCAAACCCGGGCACCTGCCCCGGCATCCACACTGAGCACCCACCTCGGCTAATCGTACCGAGCACCTGCCCCGGCACCACCTCGAGCACCTGCCTCGGCACCGCTCACACCCCCCACCCATGAGGGCCCCCATTACGTTACCCACACGTGGGGTACACGGGTCAACGTACCACTTTTCCGGAAAAGCACACCCTCGCGGTGGCCAAACCGCTGGTGTGCGTGTAGCACTCTCGAGACTCATAACGAAGTATATATATATATATATATATATATATATATATATATATATATATATATATATATATATATATATATATATATATATATATATATATATATATATATATATATATATATATATATATCATAACTTAAATAGGGTTAGCACGAAAACAAGTAATTATTTTATCCTTCCCTTTGCCCAAACAAGCAATTTCTATAACCTACACCTTTCCCAAATAACCATAGTGTAGCTTTTTATAGGATCCACAAGGATCTAAATAGGTACTATCAAACAACTAGAGGGGGGGTGAATAGGTGTAATACTTATAAAACCAATCTCAGTGCAAAATAAAAACCAATGCGGAAATAAAAAACAGCACACCGAGATATACGTGGAAACTCCAATCCAGGAGAAAAACCACGGGACCAACACGCAATAACAATCCACTAAGAATAGAAGAATAACAAGGTGATTACCGACTCCACGGACTCAAACCCCTCCTTCAGCTTCTTCGGACCTTGCGCTGACCGGTTGGATGTCCACGCAATAACAATCCACTAAGAAAAGAAGAATAACAAGGTGATTACCGTCTCCACGGATTTAACCCCTCCTTCAATTTCTTCGGACCTCGCGCTCCACCGTTTGCACGTCCACTACACACGTTCGAATCCACGAACGCCACTCGAATCCACGAGCACACGTTTCGAATCCACGAAACGCCTTTAGCACACCGAATCCACGATGCCACGTCGAATCCACGACGCAAACTCAGTCGATAAGAATATTGACTTCGATGGTGATCCTTTGCTTAGATTCTCATTGAGGAACCGTAGAAGAAATCTCTAAGCAAAGATTAGATCAATTCGACAAAAGATATGTTCTTGAAAGAACCGTCGAATTGACCTAAAAGAGGCTAAAAAGAAGATCGATAAAAACCTAGCCTCTAGGGTTGCTCTCAAGAGTTTTATAAAAAGATCGGTCGTAGCTCCCACGTTTTTGAGAAACCCTAAATGTCTATTTATAGTTTAGAAACCTTTGGAAAGAGATAAGAATCAAAAACATACCTTATCTGGAAATTTTCAGGACGGCGATCCGGATCGGATTTACTGCGATCCGGATCGTCGTAACGAGATTGACGATTCCAGAAAACCAAGGGTTCGGGATCCGGATTGCAAGGTCCGATCCGGATCGTTCATGCAATTCAGCAAAGTCCCATGTTCGGGATCCGGATCGGAATGGCCTAGGATCCGGATTGAAATTGCCAAAGAACAAGTACCCTTCGGGATCCGGATTGCAAGGTCTGATCCGGATCCTGAACATGTCCCATGTTCAGTTTTTGATTTTTATGCAATTAAAAAATCATCCAAGTGTTTCTACACTATAAGAAAGTATTCGGATCACCACAATTATTTAGTTAAACATACCTGATCCTTTTGAATACTTTCTTCTTGAGATTGATGTAACTGATCCACAATTCTTCAACTTCAATCTTCAAGACTCAAGACACTGAGTGTCAACTTGAGCTCTTGTTGAATCTTCTCTAAGTCTTTGATTGCTGATTGATAATTTGATCCCTTTAAGACTCCGACTCAACTCACTGACTTGACTCACGAAATATGCCAATACCAAAATGCCGTAACAATCTCCCCCTTTGGCAATTTCGTGACAAAACCCAAAAATACATAAAAGCGCTCAAGTCACTCATCTTAAACCAAAAAGTCGAAATTCAATGTTATCACCAAAACATTGATTTTCTTTGCGTGAAAGATCCAATAAATACAAAATTACATTTGAACCAAACAGTCCTAGAACATACTCTACGACTTAGGACTTGGAGTCTTAAAGTGATGTAATTCCTGCAAAACAAAACTCCAAACAAAATCAAACGTTAGTCGTTAGAAATTAAAATCCTACATTTGATTCGTCCTTTTGGTTCTTTTGTTTTTCCGGCTCTTTCAACCTTTTCTTTATCTCCCCCTATCAAGAGCATCTCTAACATGTTCTCCATGTTCTCCATGTTCTCCCCCTGTCTTGAGCATTTATGTTCTCCCCCTTTGTGATACGATCATTAATTTCTGTTCTCCCACTTTTTGTCACAAATTATCAAACAGTGAACATACTAGACAAAAGAAAATCACTAACAATATTAGTTCATAGAGAAAGAGAGATAAAAGCTCAGTTCTGGTATATAACAAAAATGCAGATTCCGTACCTGTACCAGAAAGCAAAAATCAAATAATTTCTTGAAACAAATCCAGATTTTAGAATCTTTTCAAATACCGATTTGTATTCCATCAAGAAATCAATTTAAGCGCTTTAAACAGTGAATTCACACAGATGTCATTCAATCCAATTAATTTCACAAAATTAAAAAGATTTACTCCAAAATCATGAAAAATAAAGGTAAAACATTATAAACCGTTTTTCATGTTATATTCATCAAACACAAGTCATCAAAAATAATCTTGAGATCCAAACTCTATCAAGATGTAACGGATTTACAAAGATGACTTACAGAGATTTCCAAATGACATCAATTTGATTTCTTACCCTTTCAAATTTGAGATAAGCACTAAAATACCTAAGGGTGGCTCTTTGAGCATCTTTCAACTATCCCACCTTATACCAACCAGGAGATTGTTCAAAATATAAGAGCTTTGCATATAAATCTCCAAATGCTTCAACTAAAAATTTCAAGAAATATTTTTCAAGCATCAAAACATGTGGTAGCTTCACACACAGACCGGACGACCGGGGTGGCAGCTCTTTCCAACATGTGGTGGTAGTTTTCACACTCCTTTCGTATGTAACTCTTTCCACATCTTTTGCAAATCATTTCAATACCCTTGTAAGAATGCAATCTCTTACGTGAAAGAATTAAATCCTAAATTTTAGTCTATCGGTTGTCTCATGTTTATCACAATGAATTCACACAACCGAGATAGATTAAGCATCTAAAGATCACACATGATTTCTAAAATTTGATGCTTATAATATCAAAAACTCCTATAATGAAGTATCTTCAAAATTATGATTAAGGAGTAAAGTTGATAATCCAAATAAAATTAATTTGGAGTGAATAAAAGTGAAGTCCTTTTTATTCAATGCACTTGTTCAGTAAAAACCCTTTTGTTCAAAAACAAAGTATAAAAACAAAGAGCATTGAAAAACATGTAATGCAAAGATTAAGAAAGATATGAAGGGAAAACCAATCAAAGCATTACATACAGTCATAAGCTATTTAGAACTTAAGACAAGGAAAGATATCACCTTTCCGAATCCAAAATCGCTGGATTTTGGGTTGTCTTGATTCGTTGTGGCCGGGGGCTGTCCGCTTTGACTGTTGGTCCACCTTAGGTCTTTGCCTCGCAGTGATCCACTTGAATGATTGATGTTGTGGCTCGGACCTTTGGTGGGTTGAGTGAACTCCTTTGACTTGATGTGTCTTTTGATTCCGTTGAGTTCGCTCCGTAGATGAAGTTGCCGAAGGACTCTTCTTTCTCTTTTTCGGGCAATTCTTCACCAAATGTCCTTCAAGTCCACATAAGTGACACGTTCTTCCTTTCAATTTGAATGTGGAACTTGAAGCATGCACAGTTTGATCCTTTTTAAATCCCAAACCAACCTTGCTTGTTTGACCTAATCCGGACATACAATCTAGTTTCTTGGAACCGGTTGAAAGCCTTTGTATGTCGAATTTGAGTTCATGAACTTGCTTGGTCAAAGCTTGGTTGGTGATATGAATCTCCTCAAACTGCTTTTCAAGAAAATCAATCTTGTTAATATGGGAATTAACGATCGTTTCCGATTGATTTATCTTTTCCTGGAGGATTTTATTATTATCCAATAAAAGCTCTCGTTCCTCCTCGAGATCATAAAGTTTGATCTTTAAAGCATGATTCTCGTCTTGATTCTCAAGTCGTTGCTTCCTCAACTTCTTGATATGCTTGGCCATCTTCTTAGATTCCGCAAGAAGTTGTTGATATGCCTCAACGAGTTCTTCTTCGTCCGACTCCCCCTCACTTGATGACTCTCCGTTGGATGTTGATGTTTCATGCAAAAACAAAGGAATAGAGTCAGTGATTAAAGATGATAAACAAACATTAGAAGAGGGAATTTGAGAAGCATGTAAGGCAACGACTTTTTCCTCTTTACTTGAGGTCGATTCATTAGAGGTAGAATCGTCCCAAGTTTTCGCTTGCAAAGCCTTCTTTTTATATGATTTCGGAGAAGGACAATCCGTTGAAAAATGGCCGTAGCCTTTGCATCTATAGCATTGGATTTTTCCTTCGAAATCATCTTTTTCTTTAGAAGGTTTTGCAAAGCTTTTGAGGTTAGAGGTTTAGAACCCGATGATCCTTTAGATGGTTTCGTGGATGAAGATCCATCGGTTCGATTCTTCCAAAATTTCCGACGAAATTTCTTTGTGATCCGCGCCAATTGTTCTTCAAAATCGGCAAAAGAGATTTCATCATCGGAACTTGATTCGCTATCTTCTTCCTTTGTTGATTTGAATGCAATACCTGTAAGCTTAGAAGAAGACTTGGAAGAAACTTGATTAGTAGGAAATGTCATTTCATAAGTTTGCAAAGCACCTACTAATTCCTCTACACTCATCTCATCCGGATGACTAACGGTTTCAATGGCGGTAACCTTTGCCCTAAACCATTCCGGAAGAGTCCGAAGTATCTTTCTTACAATTTTCGACTCCGGGATCTTTTCTCCTAAATTAGCACATGTATTTATTACATCTTGAAGTCTAGTGTAATAATCTGTAAACAATTCATGCTCTTCCATATGAATAGAGTCAAATTGACTTGTAAGCATCTGGAGCTTTTGAATTTTTACAAGATTAGTACCCTCATGTGTAATTTTGAGAATATCCCAAATTTCCTTCGCGGTTTCACACGCGGAAATTCTTGTGAACTCAGTCGAGGAAAGAGAATTAAATAAAGCGTTCATACCTTTCCCATTGTAAGAAGATCTTTCAAATTCCTCTTTGGACCATCTAGAGCGAGGTTTTGGGGTAGTAGAATTTCCTACTTCCTCAACAGGATGCACCAAACCGTATTCAACGGATTGCCATACCCGCTCATCAATTGCGATGAGAAAAGCCCTCATCCGCACTTTCCAATAAGCATAATTAGTCCCATCAAAAAGAGGAGGTCTAAAAATATTACCACTTTCACCCGACATGATAGATAAACCTAAAACCTGCTCTGATACTAATTGTAGCTTTTTATAGGATCCACAAGGATCTAAATAGATACTATCAAACAACTAGAGGGGGGTGAATAGGTGTAATACTTATAAAACCAATCTCAGTGCAAAATAAAAACCAATGCAGAAATAAAAAACAGCACACCGAGATATACGTGGAAACTCCAATCCAGGAGAAAAACCACGGGACCAACACGCAATAACAATCCACTAAGAATAGAAGAATAACAAGGTGATTACCGACTCCACGGACTCAAACCCCTCCTTCAGCTTCTTCGGACCTTGCGCTGACCGGTTGGATGTCCACGCAATAACAATCCACTAAGAAAAGAAGAATAACAAGGTGATTACCGTCTCCACGGATTTAACCCCTCCTTCAATTTCTTCGGACCTCGCGCTCCACCGTTTGCACGTCCACTGCACACGTTCGAATCCACGAACGCCACTCGAATCCACGAGCACACGTTTCGAATCCACGAAACGCCTTTAGCACACCGAATCCACGATGCCACGTCGAATCCACGACGCAAACTCAGTCGATAAGAATATTGACTTCGATGGTGATCCTTTGCTTAGATTCTCATTGAGGAACCGTAGAAGAAATCTCTAAGCAAAGATTAGATCAATTCGACAAAAGATATGTTCTTGAAAGAACCGTCGAATTGACCTAAAAGAGGCTAAAAAGAAGATCGATAAAAACCTAGCCTCTAGGGTTGCTCTCAAGAGTTTTATAAAAAGATCGGCCGTAGCTCCCACGTTTTTGAGAAACCCTAAATGTCTATTTATAGTTTAGAAACCTTTGGAAAGAGATAAGAATCAAAAACATACCTTATCTGGAAATTTTCAGGACGGCGATCCGGATCGGATTTACTGCGATCCGGATCGTCGTAACGAGATTGACGATTCAAGAAAACCAAGGGTTCGGGATCCGGATTGCAAGGTCCGATCCGGATCGTTCATGCAATTCAGCAAAGTCCCATGTTCGGGATCCGGATCGGAATGGCCTAGGATCCGGATTGAAATTGCCAAAGAACAAGTACCCTTCGGGATCCGGATTGCAAGGTCTGATCCGGATCCTGAACATGTCCCATGTTCAGTTTTTGATTTTTATGCAATTAAAAAATCATCCAAGTGTTTCTACACTATAAGAAAGTATTCGGATCACCACAATTATTTAGTTAAACATACCTGATCCTTTTGAATACTTTCTTATTGAGATTGATGTAACTGATCCACAATTCTTCAACTTCAATCTTCAAGACTCAAGAAACTGAGTGTCAACTTGAGCTCTTGTTGAATCTTCTCTAAGTCTTTGATTGCTGATTGACAATTTGATCCCTTTAAGACTCCGACTCAACTCACTGACTTGACTCACGAAATATGCCAATACCAAAATGCCGTAACACATGGAAATGTACCCACCTGGTGTGTGACAACCGGCGTTCAACTCGTCCGCGACTGCGTGCCCACGAACCTGCACCGTCCCGTCCCCTGAAGAAAACATCAATACTAAGACTTGATGACTAAAGCACTAACCGTCGACTCAAAACTGGCGAAGGAAAACCAACGCGATCCCAGAACTCCGCGCGGCGAAGTTCCCCGCACGGCACCGACCCGTGCGGCGCGCACACCTCCTGCGGACGGCCCCGCGCGGCCCCGACCCGCGCGGTGCGGCCTGTCCGCGGACGTCCCCGCGCGGCACCAACCCGCAAGGCGCACTGCCTGCGCGGCGCGCTGCCAACAGGCAGCCCGGCGCGGCACCAGCCCTTGCGGCGCCTGCCTGTGGCAGCCCCACGCGGCGTACTGCCGCGCGGCGTGCTGCCGCGCGGCGTGCTGCCAGCGGGCGCTGCCTGCGGGCAGCCCCGCGCAGCACCGGCCCGCGCGGCGCCTGCCTGCGGGCAGCCCCGCGCGGCGCCTTCCTGCGGGCAGCCCCGCGCGTCGCGCTACCTGCAAGCAGCCCCGCGCGGCACCGGCCCGCATGGCGCGCTGCCTACCGGCATCCCCGCGCGGCGCCCTGCCTCCAGCCAGCCCCGCACTGCGCGCTGCCTGCGGGCAGCCCCGCTGCGCCCTACCGCGCGGCGCACTGCCTGCGGGCGGCCCCGACCCGCGCGGCGCCTGCCTGCGCGCAGCCCCGCGCGGCGCCCTGCCTGCAGGCAGCCCCGCGCGGCACCCTGCCTGCAGGCGACGGCCCTATCCTGCGATGGCGGTGGCCGCGACGGCGGCTGCGGGGTTTCCCCCGAAGGCGACGACGAACCGAAAAGAAACCAAAACGAAACCCTAATTAACCACTCACCTTAGATCCGCTAGAGGAAGAGGAAGGAGAGGATCGTCCTGTCGTTGCCCGATCGATCCCGCAAAATGAGAGAGTCCCCTTCCCTCTCCCTGTCTTACCGCCTAAAACTCTGCGCCGAAGTCTTGAAGCGAGAGAGAAAATGGGTTGGGTTCCTTTCTTTTTTTCCGCTTTTTGATCGCGTCCGCACCTGCCCTAACGCAACGAAGGAACTCAGATAGGCGAAAGGGAATAAATTCTAAGTCCCCCGGATCACAACCTAACCCACCCGAATTCAAACACGGGTCCAGGCTACCTCGAAAAACGTGCAGATTGCTAGCACGAATTCTGGCATGCCCAAACCGATTGCGAACTTCAAAATTAAATTCTGGGAGATCCCGGGGTCGGAATTTGAATCCGATCTCGCCACCATTCCCCGTTTCACGAGCTCTAGCACCTAAAAATACCCGCGAGCCCCGACGGTCTGCCCAGAAAAAATGAACTATTTAACCCCCGCCGGACCACTAAAAGTGGTGAAATTAAAAATTACCAAAAATAAAGGGCGGGTATTACAATAGCAACGCCACAGCATTTATTGCGTCCACAACTTCACCCTTCGTTTGTTTTTCAGCGAGTTCCTCCGGTTCGTTATCTACTTCCTCCTTGAATGAAAAAACTACATCGGATAATGAACCTAGCGATTCCGAAGGTGAAGATTTTGCTTTTGCCTACCATAAACTGTTAAAGGATTCTAAGAAATCGGCAAAACATAACAAGAACTTGAGAAGAAAATTGTGGGATCTTGAAGAACAATCCAATAGAGCAATTTCTCTCTCAAAAACTCTTGAAGCGGAAAAGGACAACTTGATCAAGATAAACACTTCCCTTCAAGAGAAGAACGAGCATTTCAAGAATGAATATATCAAATTGGTGGATAAAGTTAATTACTTCTTGAAGCTCCACTCCGAGGCTCAACAAGAAAAATTGGAGATGACAAAGACCATATTCCAACTTAAAGAATATTTGAAGTGTTTCTCTTCGGGAAGGAGCAAGTTGGATAAATTGCTTGGTCTCGGTCAAACGAATCGTTTGGGCCTTGGATTCGATCGAACTGGCAAGGATCCGAGTTCGACCGGAACAGTTTTCGTGCCCCAATCGGTTGCTTCTCCTCCGACGAAAATCATCGCATCCAACGTTAACAAGTCTACCTCATTGCGTTCAGGTTCGACGTTTACAAAGGTATGTTTTCGTTGTGGTTTTGCAGGGCACATTAGAGCAAATTGCAAGTATGGAGTCAAACGAACAAATCAAGCACAACTTGCAACGGCTACCATCAAGATCATTGACCGGAATTCAAGAAGAAATCAACCAAAGGTCAAGATTAATGGTAGTACATTCCTCAAGACAAAATTGTCATGGAAAACAAAGAAAAGTGATCAACCGAACAAGACGCATTCACCAAGGAGATCAACTTCACGATCATTGCCGACGTATTCCAAAACTCGTAAGGTTTGGGTGCGCAAAGGTGAACTCTTTCCTTATCTTTAACTTTTCTGCGATTGAATGTGTTGTAACATATGTAAATCATTCATTCTTTTTGAAAGGGGTTAGATCTCAAAATAACTGCTATGTAGTTCCTAATAAATTTTCTGAACATTGTAACCTAGTGTCACTTGATAATGAAACACTTTGGCATGAAAGACTAGGTCACATAAATTTTAAGGAACTATCTAGAATATCTAATAAAGACATGGTTAGAGGTGTTCCTAAATTGAACTTCAAAAAAAATCTTGTGTGTGGTGGTTGTCAAAAGGAAAAACAAACTAGATCCATTCACAAGAATTTGAACCATGTAGGAACAAAACGGCGATTAGAATTATCGCATATGGATTTAATGGGGCCAACTCGTCAACCTAGTTTGGGTGGAAAATGGTATATTTTTCTTTTGGTTGATGATTTCTCTAGATATTCATGGGTAGCATTTTTAAAAGAGAAAGCGGATACTTTCGATTCTTTTCATGAGATTTGTCATCGTATTATGATTGAGAAGAATGAAAAGATCGTTCGTGTTCGGAGTGATAGAGGTGGAGAATTCATCAATTCTAAATTCATTGATTTTTGCACTTCAAACGGCATAAAACATGAATTCTCTGCACCTTATACACCGTAACAGAACGGTGTAGTCGAGCGCAAAAATAGAGTTGTTCAGGAGATGGCGCGTGTTATGCTTCATAGCCGGGAACTCCCGTTACATTTTTGGGCTGGAGCAGTTAACACCGTGGTCTATGTGATCAATCGCATCTATTTGCACCCGGATACTTTGAATACCCCCTATGAACTTTGGTTCAGTAGAAAACCGAAAATAAAATATTTCTGTATCTGTGACGCCCCCAATAGTCCCACATCGGATGTGGATGGAATTGTGATTGGGTTTATATGAGACATGGACACTAGCAATAATAACTGGGCTTAAGCATTTTGGGCTGTGGTGTGGGCCCTACGAGTTATTATTGCTAGTGGGCCGGGTCGTTACATTTGGTATCGGAGCCAATAACCAGCCGGAAGTGTGCCGCGAGTCTCGGCTGAGCTTGTGTCTAGATGACAGGGCTAGCGAGACAAGTCTCACATCGCCTGGTGATCTTGGGCAGCTGTGTGTGTGTTTGGGCTGACGAGGACGTCAGGCCTAAACGGGGGGAGTCTGTGACGCCCCCAATAGTCCCACATCGGATGTGGATAGAATTGTGATTGGGTTTATATGAGACATGGACACTAGCAATAATAACTGGGCTTAAGCATTTTGGGCTGTGGTGTGGGCCCAACGAGTTATTATTGCTAGTGGCCGGGTCGTTACATCTTTGGGAGTCGTTGTTGTAATTTACGCGATCGAGAAAGTCTTGGAAAATTCGACTCTCGAAGTGATGAAGGAATTTTTATGGGTTATTCTACAAACAGTAGAGCATATCGGGTATTTAACCTTGAATCTAAAATGATGATAGAATCTTTCAATGTTAAAGTAGATGAAGCTTTTCATTTTTCTTCTTATAAATCTACTCCTGGTATGTCTATTGATGATGAATCTCCTGCTAATGATATTGCATCTATACATGATAACTCTTCTGAAAATGTTGATGCATCTCATGGTTTTCTAGTTCATCCACTGTGCAGGAATCATCGCAATTATCCCTGAGTACTCCGTTACCTCAAACGCTTCGAATCTCCAAGAACCACCCATAATCGAGCATCATTGGAGATCCTCAAGAAGGAGTTAGAACTCGGAGACAATTGGTTTGTAGAGTTGCATGTTTTGTCTCCATGATGGAACCAAAGAACATTGATGAAGCTCTTCAGAATGACTATTGGATTGAAGCAATGCATGAAGAGCTCAATCAATTTGAAAGGAACAAAGTCTAGAAATTAATGAAGGTCCCGAAGCAACAAAACATAATCGGTACAAATGGATTTTCAAGAATAAGAAAAATGAAGAAGGTACCGTTATTCGGAACAAAGCACGTCTAGTTGCTCAGGGCTATTCACAAGTTGAAGGTATAGACTTTGATGAAACTTTCACCCCGGTTGCTCGTCTCGAGTCCATTCGTATTCTTTTTGCGATTGCTTGTCATTTCAAAATAAAACTTTTTCAAATGGGCGTTAAGACCGCATTTTTAAATAGTTTTCTAAATGAGGAAGTTTATGTTGCTCAACCGAAAGGTTTCATTGATCATAAACTACCTAACCATGTTTTTCGATTGAAAAAGGCTCTTTACGGTCTAAAACAAGCACTGCGAGCATGGTACGAAAGATTGACAAAGCACCTTTTGGAAAAGGGCTATACTCGAGGGGGAGCCGATCGGACACTCTTTGTGAAGCACTTTCAGGACAATTTCATTGTAGCACAAATATATGTAGATGACATTGTGTTTGGTGCTACAAGGAATAACGATGCTTCAAAATTCGCCGAAATAATGGAAAGTGAATTTGAGATGTCCATGATGGGCGAGCTTACATATTTTCTTGAATTGCAAGTTAAGCAAAGTGAAGATGGCATACATTTATGTCAATCCAAGTATGCGAAGGAGTTGGTCAAGAAGTTCGGATTGGAGAATTCTAAAGACTTTCCGACTCCTATGGAAACTAGCAAATATATATATATATATATATATATATATATATATATATATATATATATATATATGAGTCCGGCTAGTATACTATCAATAATACCAAATATTTGGTATTATTAAGTTTTTTACCGTTAGATCAGGCTCTTTAATTATTTTCATCCGTTAGATTTTACTATTTTCCCAACCACCTATTAAACCCAAGGGGCCCTCATCTCAACCACATATCTCTTAAAAATTTAATAGTATTAATGACTTGATACTATTAATAGTATTCAAATATATATATGAGTAAAAAATCACTTTTATATTTATTATTTAAAAATTTAGGGCTTTTTTTGAAATTGACCCTATAAAAATTTAAATTTTTGAAAATGGTCCTACAAAATTCATATTTGCAAAAATGGCCCTCTTCCTGCCACGTCAGCGAGCCACGTCAGCCGCGTCCGCCACGTCAGCTCGCCACAGCCGCTGGTGCGCGGGGGGGTTTTACTGAAACACGCAGGCTCGGCCTGCGTGTTTAAAACACGCAGGCTCAGCCTGCGTGTTCTAAACACGCAGGCCCAGCCCTTGTATTCAACATAGAGGCATCTTGGGAACTGGTCAATGTACCTGATGCGTTCACAAAAGAAGAAGAAGAAGAAGAAGAAGAAGAAAAAAGCATTGTTAATAGTTGGAAAGCACAAAACAACAAGACTGCACAATCAGCCCCTCCTCATAACACACAATTTTCTACACAATTTCTCATCAAATTGGAATCAAGGCCTCCAGAAAATACAAGAACATCCAGAAAAAATAAATTGCACGGCGTGCATCTTGCCGTCCACAGATCATAGAGTAAATGGAAGGAATTGAGTAGAGGGGATCGGAGGGGATGACGATGGCGGCGCCGGATCCGATGTTGACGATGGCGCCCCGCTTGCGTTCGAGCATGGCGGGGAGCAGCGCCTGGGTGACATGGGTGACGCCCTCGACGTTGACCTTGACGAAGGTGCGGAGCAGGTCGTCGTCGACCTCGTGGAAGTAGCGGGCGTAGGGGTAGGAGACGCCGGCGCTGTTGACGAGCAGGCCGACATCGAGGCCGGCGACGGCGCGCTCGAGGCGGCGGATGCCCTCCTCGGCGAGATCGGGGGCGGCGAAGTCGACGACGACCTCGACGACCTCAACCCGGGGGCTCCGGGAGCGGACGGCGGCGGCGACGTCGCGGAGCTTGTCCGGGTTGCGGCCGACGAGGACGAGGCTGAGCCCGCTGGCGGCCAGGCGGAAGGCAAAGCGCGCCCGATGCCGTCGGAGGCGCCCGTGACGACGGCCCAAGAGCCGTAGCGCCGGCGGAGGGGCTTCGCCGGCCGCAGGAAGCAGATGTACACCTACCGCGCCACGCCGAAGCAGACGCGCAGCACCGTCAGCAGGCCCACGGCCGCTAGCTCACAGCAGCACCTCCAGGTCCAGGTGCGGGCACGTGTTTAGAACACGCAGGTTCTACCTGCGTGTTTAAGTTTAGTATTATGTAGGACTGGGCCTGCGTGTTTTCAGTAAAACCCCCCGCGCGCACCAGCGGCTGTGGCGAGCTGACGTGGCGGACCCGGCTGACGTGGCTCGCTGACGTGGCAGGAAGAGGGTCATTTTTGCAAATATGAATTTTGCAGGACCATTTTCAAAAATTTAAATTTTTATAGAATCAATTTCAAAAACTATATCTTAAAAAATATTAAAAATATATATATATTAAAAAAATAAAATTATATTAAGAATATATTTGAAATACTAGTTTTATAAAAAAAAATTACAATTTTTTCAAGGTCCAGACAAAATTTTCTCAATCATTTGAATCTATGGTACCTCTCGGTGCTTCCTTTTAGTTTACATTTTAGTATTACACACTTCTTCGAACTCCGCTGTGGGGAGCTGTTCTCGGGACGAAGCCATGCGGAGCTCCTCCCGTTTCCTCTTCCTTGCCCTCTTCGCCCTCCCCCTCGTCGTCGTCGTCCTCCTCTTCCTCCTCTCCTCCCGATCCGAACTCTACACCCTCCTCCCCACCTTCTCCCAAAACCCTAACCCTAGCCCCCGATTCCACCCCCGCCTCAAGGTCTTCGTCGCTGATCTCCCTCGCTCCTTCAACTACGGCCTCCTCGACCTCTTCTGGTCCCTCTCCACCCCCGACTCCCGCATCGGCGCAGACCCCGACGCCGATGCCCGCTCCTCCGCGCGACGCCGCCGCGGCGCGCCTCCGCGGCCGCCGTACCCGGAGAACCCGCTGATTAAGCAGTACAGCGCCGAGTATTGGCTCTTGGGCGATCTCGAGACGCCCCGGGGGTCGCGGGCCGCGGCGGCGGCGTCGGTGGCGGAGAGGGTGTACGATGCGGCGGATGCAGACGTGGTGTTCGTGCCGTTCTTCGCGACTTTGAGCGCCGAGATGGAGCTCGGGTGGGGGAGGAAAGGGGGATTCGGGAGGAAGGAGGGGAATGGGGATTATAGGAGGCAGAGAGAGGTGGTCGATCGGATCACCGGCTCTGAGGCGTGGAGGAGATCCGGTGGCCGGGATCATGTTTTCGTATTGACCGGTAAATTCCCCCTTTTTGGATAAATCTAGGTTTTGCATTTTGTTGGGTATGTGGAATACTCCATTGTTGTTGGTCTCTTAGAGCTAATAATTGACTATCTCAACGAACTTAGTTGAATTATTACCTTGCTCTTATCGAGTAATGCTCCATTTTACCTTATTTGGTCAACAACAAATTTATGATAAGTGCTAATTTGGACGAATGTTTTAGCAACAATATATTTGTTGGTGCATTTATAAGTGATGAGGTTGGTATTTAATTTTGTGCGTAAAGTTGATTTGTTCACTGTTTTTTTATGATTTGATGTCTCAGCATTTTACTTTTTCTACACCAATTACAACTCTTGTCCACATTTCTGAAAGAGCTTTAGCATCACTTTACTTCCTTTATATATGTCTAAATATTTATAATGAGTTTACAGGTACTTCTGAAGTTTATTAGTTTTTCTTGTCTCTCTTTGTGAGACAACAACTAGTAGTTATGTTGAGGTAGTTGCAAATCCAACTCTCTTACTAATTTAGTGGTTGTAGATGGACAATTTGATATGGAATTCATAATATCGCTAATAGCAACTAGCGCCTGCAAGTAGTGCCTTCGAGAACATCTAAGAACAATAAAGAATAAATGAAAAGGCTAAGCCCTTGTAGTTTTTTCATGATTTCTTGTTTGTGGTATTAAAATTTTCTATCTGGGTCTCATTGCATAAAGATCGGTAGTCCAATATCTTGCTTTTTTTGCAAAATCCGGTGCTATGCCCTGTAACTTGACCCTAATACTCAAATGTCTAGTGTATAGCTTCTTCCACTTTATTTCTAGCCTTGTATATTTCCTTTCCCTGTCAAGTTCATTTACTAAGGATAGAAAAGTTATAATCTTCAATTTTTTTTCGCTTCACTCAACTTTCTCTAACTTTGGTATTGATGGTATCATAGAAGTTTGTTTATTAGAAAAGCGATATAAAGAAAAAAAATTTTGTAAGTGAGACTTGTGTAAATGGATATTTTTTATTGTCTTTCTGAGATTGCTGCTGTGTTTCGCTGCTTATGGGTCAGCTTTTGGATGGTCAGGTTGTGTTAAACCTTGAAGCATTCTTTGACAGACCCGGTTGCTATGTGGCACGTTAGAAAAGAGATCGCTCCAGCTATTCTTCTAGTGGTTGATTTTGGCGGGTGGTACAAACTCGATTCAAAAGCAGCTAATCGTAACTCTTCAAGTATGATACAGCACACTCAGGTGTCATTGCTCAAGGATGTGATAGTACCTTACACCCATTTGCTACCTAGATTACACCTCTCGGAGGATCGGCCTCGTCATATTCTTCTCTACTTTAAAGGTGCTAAGCATAGACATCGGGTATGTTTTTTTCTGAAAAAAAACAAAAATTACTTCTATGTTTTAACTCTAAACTTCTGTGATCCTATGACCGTATGATAAAATATTTCACTGCAATCAAGAAAAATTCATGTGTGTATAGAAAAATTCATATGAGTAATACTTTTATTTTAATCACATTATGTCAATATACGGTACTTCACTCGCATGTGACCATCAAATTATCATTTCTCAAAAATTGGGAAATATATAATTCCGATGATTCTTATATTTGGAGATCCTAATATCCTTAACCAATGAATGCTTGTTATAAGTGAAGTGCATGCCTAGGATTTGAGCACTACTTGTTCCTTTGATGGCACACTATGGGCCGCAACTCCTAAGGTATCACAAGGGCACATCACTGTGGCATAAAAAAGAAACCGCATGTAGGAGGGGATTGTCCCTATCAATTGTGCTATTAGCAGGAGACATGATTTCAGAATTCCTTAATGCCCGGAAATATCAGGCATAGGATCAATTGAACGATGCATCAAGTTTACTTTTAACTTCTCCATTCACATGAAGGTCCTGAAATTGAGTGAATTTATAATCATTAGCATCCAAGCCCTTTCATAATTGTGTGGAACTAGTCAAAGCGCAACTTAAAGTAAATTCTAGATTCCACTGTAGAATGATTTCAGGGATTTCACAGTTGATTTTTGCCCCAAAATTAGGCTTAAAATTTGGTCGGTCACAAATATCTTACTAAAAAAAGGAAGGCAATAGAGGATCTTGCCCTAAAACTTAAAGTAGTTTTAGGTATAGTTATTGACGTGTTACTTGCAGTTTAGGCTTATGCAGCCTTGGAGAAGTCCTCCAAAACTTCCTTGAAGCATGAAAACAATCTCAAATATATTAGCTGCTGAAGGAAAATGCAAGCCACTTACAGATCTAATGATTATGGAAGTATGTATTAGTACTAACGAAATGATGACTTATTCATCAAAGAGGAGTCTTTTTTGAAGTTGTGGAGTTTGCTTTAATTTTGCACTTTTTGAAAGTCTGTGTCCAGTTAGTTTCTCAAAACTCGACTTTCAAATAAGCAACTCGACATATATTATCATTGAATTCAAAAGCTTTGGAACTTAATTATCTTGAATTTCCCATTTTAATATTACTAAGCAGAACAAATCATTAACAAGCAATGATGGTCTCTATAGCTCCACCAGTGTCATACCTTTTATCAAGGTTAGTTTGTTATTGCGCTAACCTATTAACTGTAGCGTTTCTTTGTTGCAGGGTGGATTGGTGCGAGAAAAGCTATGGGATTTGCTGGTTGATGAGCCAGGTGTCATAATAGAAGAAGGCTTTCCTAATGCTACTGGTCGTGAACAGTCAATTAAAGGCATGAGATCTTCTGAATTTTGTTTGCATCCAGCTGGCGACACCCCCACATCATGCCGCCTCTTTGATGCCGTATTTAGTCTCTGTATACCAGTTGTCGTTAGTGATCACATCGAGCTCCCCTTCGAAGGAATCATAGACTACTCAGAGTTCTCACTTTTCGTGCCGGTTAACAATGCTCTGCGACCAAAATGGCTCGTGAACTACCTGAGGAGTGTCACCAAAGAACAGAAAGACGAGCTTCGTGCGAACATGTCTTGTGTTCAGCCCGTATTTGAGTACGACAACAGCAGGCCTGGCAGCGTGGGGCCTATTCCTCCAGATGGAGCTGTGAACCACATATGGAAAAAGATTCATCAGAAGGTGCCCATGATTAAAGAAGCTCTTATTCGTGAGAAGAGAAAACCGGAAGACGTGTCGATTCCGCTTCGTTGCCACTGCACGTGACTAATCCCCTATTCTTTTTCATACTTCAATCCATGTCTTGTTGTAACTGCGACCATCCTGTAACTTATTTTTTTCTTATTCGCTCTGGTAGTAGTTTCGATATGATATTTTTTAGTGGTCGAAGGTGGTTATGTGGTTAGCAAGTCTCAAGTTCTCTTATTGAATGGATCCTATTTTGCATCAGTTATAGGTTGGTATGGTGAATTCAAAATGAGCTTTTTAACTCCTTAAAAATCATCTAATTTTTGAAACTTTCAATTTACAAGTCGTTATTATTTTCCGTTGAAATTAGATAGTTCATTTTTCTACTTTGATTACTTCGCATGTTTGCATCACCTTGAAATAAAAAGTACAGCTGAATCTAATTAGTATTGTCACTTCATTATGACAAAGTGAAATTTAACGCATAGTTTCAACTGTTGTAGTTGAATTGTTCTGCCGTATACATAGAAAGTTTTGTGCATAAAAAACGTCAGTAATCTACTCTAAATATTAAAATATTATACAACAGAGTAAAATAGAGCTGAAACTAAAAGTAACTATCAGACTGAATTGCACTACAAAGCTCCAAAATACAAAGTCCCTTGCCCAAAATATGAATACAAACAGCTACCGAAAAGCCAGACCCAAAATATTATAGTCAGAGAAATAAAAACTATTCAAGGGTCCACAGCTACATCTCACAAGAATAGGAAGGAGATCTATCTAGCCTGCAATCTCCTTACTTGGGTCCGTAGTCACTGTAATAGCTGCGGAGGACTCTTTAAAAAGTGGGTTAATAGTAGGTGTGAGAACTACTAAAAACTAATAGTCCTAAGTGGGTACGTCATCGATAAGTCCGACCTACCCACTAAATCTATTATAGGTAAATAGGAGAAAACAGTAAGAAAAAAAAAAAAACTGTTGAGATATAAATATACCACTACTATGCCTCTGCTCATATGAATGAATTGTATAATAAAGAAGTATGCATCAACTGCAAATGCTGACGAGAATAACCTAATTAACCGACCGGTACGAGGCCCAGTCCCATCTGCACTTGTCACGCCCCGGGGTCGGAACTGCGACCCGGGCTCGCCAACAAATCCGCCATCTGTACGAAAATCTCCGCACAGACGAAGCATCTAACCTGCAAATCAGATCTATAGCTAATCATGTATCAGAGCTGTAAAAAATAAAATAAGTAGCTACAGAATCCCAACACTGAACAGTTGAAGTAATACATCCAAAACAGTGGTCATCTCTCAGACAAAAATATAATACATGGTACATCAAACCTCTCAAACTATTCAGTATACAAATAAATCTCTCAGACAGGGTACATCTACCTCTGACTCTCAAAATAAAACTGGTAAGGAGCTACTCGGCCACGCCCTTACCTCGATCTGCTGCTTCCGCCCGAACCGGTGCCGGAACAGCTACCTCAGAAAAACCTGTCACCACAGCGGGTGTGAGAACTACTGCAGAAGGTAGTTCTCAGTGGGTGCCATCACCAACATCCACGATATGCCCACTAAGTCTACTGGAGGCAAGACAATAGATATACAGATAGATAATATGAAAGCTGAAATGAACTACAGCTAATATGCCTCAAGTATCATGCTCAAAGGAAAAATACTCAACTATGAACATGTAATGCATCCACTCGCTCACGAGGTGCTCACATCAACCCAATCTCACTGACTGCCAAATCTGGTCCAGTCAAGCCTGCGCCCCCTAGTGTATCAACTAGGGCCCCTAGTGTATCAACTAGGGCTCTCCGTGTATCAACGGAGGATGTCCCTCTGGATTGTCATAGTATCACGCAAAGCAGCCTCATTAGGCGCATGCAGCCTCATCAGGTGCATCATCATCATCGCATCCGGAGCGGCTCTCGAGGGGCGCTACCCCACCGAGGAATAAGCGTGTCTCATCTGGCTCAAAAAGCGGCATCTGCAGGCTATAATCAATGATCGAACAGATCGAAAACTCGAAATACCATCTAACCCATAAACAGGTCGGAGAACCCTCCACGACTCAATCTGATAGTGCATACAAACCCCCAAGACACTAGGAAACCCATCCACTGAGTCAATAAAAATCCCCTCGGCCCCCAGGCGCGAGAATTCATGCATCCTGAACCTATCCAACCCCTCTGGGTGATCACAATGTTTAAAACTATTTTTGAAACCACCTTTTATATTAAAACGGGTTCAATGATTTCAAAACGGTTCAGATGCAGTTCGGAAGTCAATTAATCACGCACTCTAGTGTCAAACAGTCTCAAGATCATACAGATGATAAATGGGGTTCAGGTCTGTCATACAAAAATAATCTAGACATCTATCAGATTATACCAGCTATACAAATAGCTAAACTAGGCATGCTAACATGCTTTCAACAGAATTAGAAGGCATTCCACAAAGTTTGGAAGAATTCCAACCCACCTGGATGTGCGCATTAGTCCTGACTCCAAAAGAGCTGAAATTTAACGGGTGCGATCCTCAGGTCCTCACGATTCCAACGCACCAAAAATTGACCAAAAATTCCACCCGGTCGCTCCTGCGAGATGGCCTCCAAAAATTCCTAGAAAAATACGACGGCGATCCTCGTGAAGTGTAGATAGGAATCGAGTCTTTAAACACCAAATTTCACCTCTCGTAGGCTGAGAAATTGCAAGATTACTCCTCCGCTGTCGTGAAAACGCTGCCGCAAAAATCGGCGAAAAAGACCAAGAACTCAGCTCGGGGGAGTCTGCGGACGAAGAGTCGACGAAAACGATCGATGTCGGAACAGCGTCGAAGCTCGCGAGATCGGGGAGGAAAAATATTACACGGCCTCCAAAATTTCTCCAAAACCCCCAAAAGTGTAGAAGACTCGAAGTAGAAACTCGCTGTCGAAAACGACACTCAAAAAGGATCTCAGAAAGTCCCGAAATGAAGCCCTCAATGGCCTATTTATAGCCAAAAAAATCACTATTGGGCTGTCGGATTCGGGCCCAAAAACCGGGCGCCCGAAAGTTACTGTAGCCGCCCGAATTCACGAGATGACGCCACGTGTCTCGCCCGGATGCGCCAGATCGTGCCACCTGTCCCGCCGCCCACGTTCCGCACGCCTCGCGCACGTGGGTGGCGTGCGCCCGCCAATGGCACAGTGCCACGTGTCCCCACGTGGTTCACGCGGCGCACGCGCCCGGTCTACGCGTCGGGTCTTCAGGATCTTGTCGGCCAATCACGCGACGCCACGTGTCACAGCCGCCGCCGCTATCTTTGACGCCGTCCAACCAATAGGGTGCTGCCACGTGGCATCACCATTCCTCGGTGCTCCCGGTGCACGCACCTGTCTGTGGACCAGGCACCGCGCGCCGCGCCTGCCCGCGCCCGCGCGCGCCTGCCCGCGCCCGCCCGCGCTGCCCGCGGCCGCGTTCCGCCACTGCGCCGCCGCGCTCCGCCTTGCTCCGCCGCCTGCCGGTCGCTGCCGTTGCCGGAATCACTGTTCCGGCCGTGAACAGTAACTTCACTGTTCCAAATTCCGAAAAATGCTAGTAAATAGCCCATTTTCATCGTTTTCGCGCGCTGAGTCCAAATCCGCTGTCCGTTTCGCCAAATTCTCTTTCTAAATTTTGCCGGAAGCCCCCGCAAAAGCAAACTTCATCCGATTTTCGCGCCGGTTCCAAATGTGGAATCCGATTCATGAACAACCAACACTGTCACACAACATAGGCCTCAAGAAGCCACTGCTCGCCCTACAGAACCATCCCAGAGATCCGGATCTTCACATCCTCCCCCTCTAAAAGAAAGTTTCGTCCTCGAAACTAAACATTCCTCATCCAGGAGTCTCAAACAGATGGGGATAAGCATCCATCATCACCGTCTCCAGCTCCCAAGTAGCCTCCCGCTCCTCGTGATTACTCCACAACACTTTCACGTACGGTATAGCCCGATTGCGCAATTCTCTCACCTCACGAGCCAGAATCCGCAATGGCCGCTCCTCGTACCCTAGATCCTCACCGATCTCAAGCGGAGTGAAGTCAATCACGTGCGTAGGATCATAAACATATCTCCTCAAAGCTGAGACGTGAAAAACATCATGAACTCCCGCAAGGCGTGGGGGAAGTGCAACTCTGTAAGCCAGTGGGCCAATCCTCTTGAGTACCTCGAAGGGCCCAATAAACCGCGGACTAAGCTTTCCGCGTATCCCAAATCGGCATATCCCTCTGGATGGCGAGACTTTCAGGAAAACATGATCACCAATCTGGAACTCTAAGTCACGTCGCCTCCTATCGGCATAACTCCTCTGTCGGCTCTGGGCGGTCTCCAAATGTCGCCGAATAATCTTGACCTTTTCTTCAGCTTCCAAAAGCCAGTCGGGTCCCAAGGTTTTTCTTTCACCCATGTCACTCCAAAATAATGGCGATCGACATTTGCGTCCGTACAACGCTTCATAGGGCGCCATTTGAATGCTCGCCTGGAAACTATTGTTGTACGCGAACTTAGCCAATCTCAAATGTCGATCCCAATTGCCACTAAAGTTCAGGACACACGCTCTCAACAGATCCTCGAGAGTCTGAATGGTCCCTCTCAGACTGTCCATCAGTCTGTGGTTGAAAGGCCGTGCTGAAATGAAGCTGGGTCCCCAAAGCTGTCTATAGACTCTTCCAGAAATGTAATGTGAATCTCGGGTCCCTATCAGACACAATCGAGGCTGGCACACCATGCCGCCTTACAATCTCATCCAAATGTAGCTGTGCTAACTTCTCAAGAGCCCAAGTCGACTGTATAGGCAGAAAATGGGCAGATTTGGTCAGTCGATCCATAATCACCCAAATAGCATCAGCTCTACTCTGTGACCTTGGTAATCCAACAATAAAGTCCATGGTCACATGATCCCATTTCCATTCAGGAATTGGAAGGTTCTGTAATTTGCCAGCCGGTACCAGGTGCTCAGCTTTAACTTGCTAACAAGTTAGACAGTGAGCGACAAACCTTCAAATATCTCTTTTCATGCCATTCCACCAAAACTGTGCCCTTAAGTCCCTATACATCTTAGTTCCTCCAGGGTGAAGGGTATAAGGTGTATAGTGAGCCTCTCTCAAAATCAGCTCCCGAATCTCAGAATCCATGGGCACACAAAAGCGATCCTTGTACCTCAAACTCCCGCAGCATCAACTAAAAAGTCCCCACCCTGACCATGCTGCACTTGGTCTCTAATCCTCTCCAGATAGGGGTCCACACTCTGTTTCTCCTTAATCTTATCCAGTAGAGTGGGTTGGATGATCAAAGACATAAGCCTTGTAGAATCTCCAGGGGACACGACCTCAATCTCAAGTCGCCTCAGCTACTCTCTCAATGGCATCTGATGAGTGATCAAAATACTCAAGGTCTGCCTTGCCCGCCTACTCAAGGCATCCGCGACGACATTAACCTTGCTGGGGTGATATTGAATACTCAAGTCATAGTCCTTTAACAGTTCCAACCACCGGCGTTGCCTCAAGTTTAACTCCTTCTGAGTAAACAAGTACTTCAGACTCTTGTGGTCAGTAAATATCTCACGGTGGTCACCATAAAGGTAATGTCGCCACAGTTTCAATGCAAACACTACAGCGACTAACTCCAAATCATGTGTAGGGTAATTCTTCTCATAATCCTTCAGTTGCCGCGAAGCATAAGCAATTACCCTACCATGCTGCATCAATACACAACCCAATATGCTGTGGGAGGCATCACTATAAATCACAAATCCCTCTCCCATCACAGGCAATGCTAAGATCGGTGCAGATATTAATTTCATCTTCAGCTCATCAAAGCTTTGCTGGCACTGCTCAGTCCAAGTAAATCTGATTCCCTTCCTAGTCAATCGGGTAAGGGGAGTAGAGAGCTTCGCAAAGCCCCCAACAAATCGACGGTAATACCCTGCTAAGCCCAAGAAACTCCGGACCTCAGTAACCGTCGTCGGTCTAGGCCAATCCCGAACTGCATCAATCTTCGTCGGGTCCACTGCCACTCCAGTGGCTGAAACCACATGGCCTAAAAATGCAACTTCCCGAAGCCAGAATTCACACTTCTTAAGTTTTGCATACAACTTCTTCTCTCTCAGAAGCTGCAGCACTATCCTCAATTGCTCCTCATTACTTCAGGAGTGAAGCAAAATATCATCAATAAACACCACGACCAACCGGTCCAAGTACGGTTGAAACATCCGGTTCATTAAATCCATGAATGCGGCTGGGGCATTAGTCAATCCATTTGACCTCGCTGTAAGCTCATAATGTCTCTACTCGGTCCTGAACACTATCTGGGCACAATCCTCGGCTGTATGGTTCCATACAGATACGTGCCTCACAAAAGGGCAACTGCCGGAATACAACCCGAACCTGTCTGTGCTCGAACCACAATAAAACTCTCACCGTTGTGTATCAACAACGGGGCATCACTACCGTGTATCAACAACATGGCATCACCACCGTGCATCAACGGCGTGGCATCACCACCGTGTATCAATGGCGTGGAAACATACTCAGGTATCCAACTCTCGGATCTTCATCATCGTATCTCTACGACGTGGCACTAGGTCAATAGACCTCTCGATCCACCGGATCTCACAATTGCGCTATCAGCTCTCTCAGCTTACCGGTGATACTCCATAAAGCGCTACCAAGGTTAGCGTGGTTTCCAAAACCACATCAATCACAATCTCAAACTCAATCTCTCTAACTGGCAGCATCAATATCAATTCAGGTGAACTCACACCCGGGATCTCTCGACGATAAAGATATTCTTTAATTCCCGGTACCGCCGTAGGCACCTCCTCTATAATCGCTAAGATAGCGGTACATCCACGACTCAACATCTGTTGTGCTCTACCATCCTCTATAAACACACTCCTCCTGACCAGGTCCACGAAGGGTCACTGTCCTCTCTCGACGATCCAAAATAGCGTAAAACTGGGATAACCAATCCCTATCCCATACCACAACTAAAGCTTGGAGCTAAGGTAGGCCCAATCAAATCAATGAATCAAATCCAAGGTCCTAACTACAATGGGCAGGACTGGCAACACTCATCCCTGTGCCATACGTGATCTGGAACCTGATCCTCACGTACACAAGCTAACAGTCCTATCTCTGGCCCGTACGAAGCTGCCAATGCTCCATAGAAACATACGCATGTGGTGTCGGCCTCGAACCTGCTCTAACTCCGGCGACTATAAAGAAAACCTCACCTGGTGAGACGCGATCCACTACGAGGCAACCTTAACCAACTACTCAAACTCATCTGCTCGATGCTGACGGTCGACACCCGGTCTGACCGCATCGAAAACACCGGCCCTGCCTCTGTTCGCACTGCTGGGGTGCATGGGGTCCGCCGCAGATGACGCATCCGTCAGGACACCCATGATGCTGTGGCTGCTGCTGCTGCTGTCTCGGTGGTCGCAAACCTCCTGATCTCTGTCTCATCTGAGTCCCACGACCCTGAAACTGAAATCGTGGTGGCCTCGGAGGTCTCGATCTGCTAGGCTGTCCCAAATCAGGTGGTGCTGGACGCTTCCCTCCGGAGCTGGTCCCTGGCGCTCCGTCCCTCTCATTCATAACCACCGCTCCTCGATCAATGCATCGAGCATGCCCAATCGCCGCATCCAGAGTCGGCGACCGCCGGGAGTGAACAAATAGATAAATGTCCTGATGTAATCCTCTCTCAAAAAGATCAACTCGCTGGGCCTCATCACGTGCTACATGAGGTACACTGGCGGTGCTGCAGAGGATGCTCTCCGCTCCAGCATGCGCATCATGCGCTCCATATTCTCTTCCTGGCGCCTGATCGCCTCCTCCTGGTGTCTCATCGCCTCTGACATCTAGACTACCTGGGCCTGCAACTCCCAGACTTACTATGCTCTGTCGGCTCAGCATTTCGCTGCTCCTCATCTGACGCAGGATGTGCCCTCGTCGTCACACGACGTTTCGGAGGTATCGTAGTCCGCTGCACAGTAACAAACATTAGGACACAACAACCACTCGATCCAATCAAGCGAAAGTCTAAAACATGTTACCCATTCTAAAGAATTATGTTGTCTGCAGCCAACATAACCACTTTAGAGAAATAACATGCAAAATCTCTCACCCCAATCCTCTGGGGGAGTCAAGACCCAATCAGGACTCTCGCCAAAGTCACGTCTCCCTCGACAGTCATCCTAGTGTCCAACCACAAGCCTAGGGTTTCTAAGTCCTCAACGACCTACAACCTAGGCTCTGATACCACTCTAATCTGTCACGCACCGGGGTCGGAACTACGACCCGGGCTCGCCAACAGATCCGCCATCTGTACGAAAATCTCCGCACAGACGAAGCGTCTAACCTGCAAATCAGATCTATAGCTAATCATGTATCAGAGCTGTAAAAAATAAAATAAGTAGCTACAAAATCCCAACACTGAACAGTTGAAGTAATACATCCAAAATAGTGGTCATCTCTTAGACAAAAATATAATACATGATACATCAAACCTCTCAAACTGTTCAATATACAAATAAATCTCTCAGACAGGGTACATCTACCTCTGACTCTCAAAATAAAACTGGTAAGGAGCTACTCGGCCACGCCCTTACCTCGATCTGCTGCTTCCGCCCGAACCGGTGCCGGAACAGCTACCTCAGGAAAACCTGTCACCACAGCGGGTGTGAGAACTACTGCAGAAGGTAGTTCTCAGTGGGTACCGTCACCAACATCCACGATATGCCCACTAAGTCTACTGGAGGCAAGACAATAGATATACAGATAGATAATATGAAAGCTGAAATGAACTACAGCTAATATGCCTCAAGTATCATGCTCAAAGGAAAAATACTCAACTATGAACATGTAATGCATCCACTCGCTCACGAGGTGCTCACATCAACCCAATCTCACTGACTGCCAAATCTGGTCCAGTCAAGCCTGCACCCCCTAGTGTATCAACTAGGGCTCTCCGTGTATCAACGGAGGATGTTCCTCTGGACTGTCATAGTATCACGCAAAGCAGCCTCATTAGGCGCATGCAGCCTCATCAGGCGCATCATCATCATCGCATCCGGAGCGGCTCTCGAGGGGCGCTACCCCACTGAGGAATAAGCGTGTCTCATCTGGCTCAAAAAGCGGCATCTGCAGGCTATAATCAATGATCGAACAGATCGAAAACTCGAAATACCATCTAACCCATAAACAGGTCGGAGAACCCTCCACGACTCAATCTGATAGTGCATACAAACCCCCAAGACACTAGGAAACCCATCCACTGAGTCAATAAAAATCCCCTCGGCCCCCAGGCGCGAGAATTCATGCATCCTGAACCTATCCAACCCCTCTGGGTGATCACAATGTTTAAAACTATTTTTGAAACCACTTTTTATATTAAAACGGGTTCAATGATTTCAAAACGGTTCAGATGCAATTCGGAAGTCAACTAATCATGCACTCTAGTGTCAAACAGTCTCAAGATCATACAGATGATAAATGGGGTTCAGGTCTGTCATACAAAAATAATCTAGACATCTATCAGATTATACCAGCTATACAAATAGCTAAACTAGGCATGCTAACATACTTTCAACAGAATTAGAAGGCATTCCACAAAGTTTGGAAGAATTCCAACCCACCTGGATGTGCGCATTAGTCCTGACTCCAAAAGAGCTGAAATTTAACGGGTGCGATCCTCAGGTCCTCACCTGATCGTGCCACCTGTCCCGCTGCCCACGTTCCGCACGCCTCGCGCACGTGGGCGGCATGCGCCCGTCAATGGCACAGTGCCACGTGTCCCCACGTGGTTCACGCGGCGCACACGCCCGGTCTACGCGCCGGGTCTTCCGGATCTTGTCGGCCAATCACGCGACGCCACGTGTCACAGCCGCCGCCGCTGTCTTTGATGCCGTCCAACCAATAGGGTGCTGCCACGTGGCATCACCATTCCTCGGTGCTCCCGGTGCACGCACCTGTCTGTGGACCCGGCACCGCACGCCGCGCCTGCCCGCGCCTGCCCGCGCTGCCCGCGGCCGCGTTCCGTCACTGCGCCGCCGCGCTCAGCCTTGCTCCGCCGCCTGCCGGTCGCTGCCGTTGCCGGAATCATTGTTCCGGCCATGAACAGTAACTTCACTGTTCCAAATTCCGAAAAATGCAAGTAAATAGCCCATTTTCATCGTTTTCGCGCGCTGAGTCCAAATCCGCTGTCCGTTTCGCCAAATTCTCTTTCTAAATTTTGCCGGAAGCCCCCGCAAAAGCAAACTTGATCCGATTTTCGCGCCGGTTCCAAATCTGGAATCTGATTCATGAACAACCAACTCTGTCACACAACATAGGCCTCAAGAAGCCACTGCTCGCCCCACAGAACCATCCCAAAGATCCGGATCTTCACAGCACTAGCATCACATCTAATCACACTAACAAACCATGAATCGTCGACGTAGATGTTAAGGATTTTAGTTTTGGCGTATTTCGTGAAAGTGTTTAAGTCTTGAAGATTGAAGATGAAGAAGCTTGGATCATATACCTCAATCTCTAGAAAGAAGAATTCAAAAGGATCAGGTAAGTTTAACTAAACAATATTGGTGATCTGAATACTTCTTATAATGTAGAAACACTTGGATGGATTTTTAATCGCATAAAAATCAAAAACTGGAGATGGTATATGTTCAGGATCCGGAACAGGGGACTACAGTCCGGACCCCGAACGTTGGTTGGTTCATGCACAAATCCAGTCCTGAACATCCCTGTTTCGTTCCGGACCCCGAACGTGGAGTTTGCTGAAATCGCATGAACAGTCCAGACCGTAGGATTTCGTTCCGGACCCCGAACCTTGATTTTTCTGGAATTCTCTGAAAAACAACGACAGTCCTGAACGAGCCTAATCCAGTCCGGACCGTCGTGCGGGAAAAATTCTGTTACAATCACTTTTTGATTCTTATCCTCTTCCAATGGTTTCTAACATATAAGTAAACCCTAATTCTATCTTTTAGGGTAATCCACAATAAGTTTTATACTCCGGGAAATGACGAAAAAATATTAACGGAGAAAAACTTATAAGATCTACATATAGAGAAGAAAGGAAATTACTAGATTTAATTCTATGTTTCTTCATCTATATTAATTAATTTGATTCTAGGTTTTCATACTCAGATTTTGAGTAGAATCAAATTAATGAATACTTAGATGGCATTTCTGATCTATCTTTGATCTAAGTATTCGGCGGATCATCACCACCAACAAAACAACGATTTTCTCCAAAATCGGCGCGTGGATTCGCGTGGCCTTGTGGATTCAAGGTGCTACCGCTCTCGTGGATTCGGAGCGAGGTACGTCCGTGTGATCGAGACGTACTACCTGGTGGAGACCGTGGATTCGGTCAGACGTCGTGGATTCGACGTTGGACGCCGTGGATTCGGCGTTGGACGCAAATCGTGGATTCGAGGTGCGTTGCGGAGCGAGCGGAGAAGATCAACTCAGAGCGTATGGAAAAAGGTTGAGTCGTCTGTGAGTGCGTTATATCACCTTTGTACGTGTCATAATCTTAGTTGATTTCACCGTGTTATCGGTCCCGTAGTTTTTTACTCCTGTGATGGAGTTTTTCACGTAAAAATTTTGCGTGTTATTTTTTATTTCCGCATTGGGTTTTTATTACGCAAAGATTTTTGAGTGTTTATCGTTTACACCTATTCACCCCCCCTCTATGTGGTTTTTTCCCTATTTAGATCCTTATTATAATATAACCCAACAGTAGAACCATACCCAAAAAAATAAATCAAGCCGCCTGTCACACCCCGAGTTTCGAAAGCGCTGTCTAATTTTTTTTTTCCCTATAAATCAGAGTTTAAAACATTAAAACTCAGGACGTGGACAGACCGCCACATACATAGAAAATCCTCTGTCCACACGGATAGAGTCTCCCCTATATAGATGCACAGCTACAATGATACCATCAGAGGTGCAACAAATGCTAAAATAATTGAACAAAATCATAATCTCTACAGCTAAACACCTCCTACAATCCACATGACATAAACATAATCCATAAACCAAATCACAAATGATAGATCACAATCAAAACTAAAGCTGAAAATAAACAAAAGCACTGGTCAGCTGTGGCCAACAATAGAGGACAACTCTATCGTGACAGCTCTCATGATCTTCCCGACATCCCAACTGTCACGCCCCGGGTGTAAACCAGAATCCGGGCCCGTTCACAGATCCACCGTGCACACGGAATTTCTCGTGTACACGAAGCGTCGATAACCTGCTCAGATATAAGAGATATAATAAAAGAGCATAAAAACATAGCTGAACTAAAACTACTACATCTCAGACTGAAGATGGAAATAAAGTAAAATACAACTGTAAATAAGTACAAGTGTCTCTCCCAGCTCACCAAAAATATACAAACAGCTGGCTAAAGCCATACCCAAAATAAAGTACAAATACAATTGTCTGAGAATATAGAGGTGCATCAAAAGTCCAGCTAGCACACTGTCGGGTGGAAGATCTATCTAGTTAGCAATTCTCTTACCTCGATCCGCCGCTGATGGCCCAGCAGCTCCCACAGACGACTCTGTAAAACAAAGGGGGAAGAAAAGACAACAAGAATGGGTGTGAGCACTATTATTAAATCAGTAGCCTCCCCTAGTGGGTTAAGCCTCAAAATCTGACGTGCCCACTAGGTCTACCAGAGACAAACGGGAAAGAAAATGCGGTAAGCTATGAACATAACTGCTGATAAAAGAACTATCGCTACTATACCTCTAGATGCAGTGCTAGAAAGGTAGCTATATGAATGCATCAGTAAAGGTGTCTGCCTGAATAAACCCAATCAATGTACCAGTAAAAACTGGCACTGCCTGCTCTGCTGTCGAACTCAAGAACCCAGTAGTGGGATCGGCACGCATGGCTCAAATCCGCGGGATCGGCACACATGGCTTGCATCCCAAAATAAGTATCAGATCGGCACACATGGCTCGGTCATAGGCCTACCTCCGGAGTGGCACTCGAGGGGAGCGACCCACACGAGTAAAGTATCTCTGTCACAAGTATCACGATATAGCAGGACTGGATCATGACTATGATCGAAGTGGGAAAATCCATCCACTAAAGAAATCCGATCCCCAATCTGATGCACAAGTAAACATCTGGTCAACCGCCCAATGCCCGCGGTCGCCGCAATACCCCACAACCCACAATCTGGTATAACTAATTCAGACTCGATAAACTCGGCTACACTATCCTATAACCCTGCTCAAACCCGAGCAATATACAATATGTATCTCAGTAAAAAGAGAAAAGGTGCCAACATGGTTTCTCCTAAGTCAAATCCCAATGATAGTGTAGCAGTAGAAGATGGCCTATCTAGATGCAAGTGTCCTCATGATGATAAAGAAAAATATATATCGTTATTCTCACATTGATTAAAGCATGTTATTCCAGGATAATGATAGATCTCATAAGAACACTAAGTAATAACATAGCACATGTCCAATCTATACAAGCATGCATGTTACCCACAATATACTCATCGGCATTCAACAATAGGGATCACTCTAATATTCCTAGTGAGTAAGTCAAAATATGAGATCCACAACAATCACCCACCTCGGTCGCGAAGCACGGATCCCAACATGCCCTCACTCCAGGTGTAATATCACAGTTTTCATGTAACATTTTACCCTCCTGCTAATAAAGTGTAAGTTATGGGAAATTGAATTAACGGGTTTACTTAAGTTGATGATCTTGAGGTGCGGGTATTTTTCTGTGATAGAGCTCGAAAAACGGTGAACAGCGGTGCGACCGGATCCGGATTCCAACTTACGGATCCCCCAGAACGGGGTTGTTAGGATCGCGGTAACCGGGATGTGCATCGAAATCCGTGCAAGTGATCGTGCACGCTTTTTGAGGAGATAGGGAATTATCTCTAAGGAATTATCTTAAAGGAATTATCTTTAAGAAATTATCTTTAAGGAATTATCTCTAAGGATTTAATTAATTAATTATTAATATTCGGATGTGGGTTTAACGTACGTACAAATTATCTCTTTTCCGAAGAGAAAAGAGGAAATCCTAACCGGAGAGAAAAGAGAGAAAAAGAAAAGAAAAAGAAAACCCTAACCGGAGAGAAAAGAGAGAAAGGAAGGGAAAAAGGAGAAAGCGGAGAGACCCGATCGTCCCGATCGACGTGCCGGGAGGCCGGAGAACAAGGCACCATCGTCTACAGGGAGCGGATCCGGATCCCCAACACCGCAAAGGACAGGATCGGATCATCGTTCCCGATAGATCGAGGTTAGTACAGTTGTTCGTACATTTCTGTCGTTATTAGGTTTGGTGTTTTGGGTCTTTCGCCGTCTTTGTTGCGTTTATCGCCGGCGCCGCTGCGGAAACCCTAGGGCATCGCCGCCGCGGCCGCACAGCACGCGGAACGCGCGCACCGCGCGAGGCTAGTGCCCGCGCGGACGAGCTGCTCGCGCCGCGCGGGGCTAGTGCCCGCGTGGCGGCACCGCTGTGCCGCGCGGGGCTGGTGCCCCTTGCGGACAACGCGCGCGCCGCTGTGCCGCGTGGGCTGGTGCCCGCGCGGCCAACGTGCGCGCCGCGCAGGGCTAGTACCCGCGCGGGGCTGGTGCCCGCGCGGCTAACGCGCGCGCCGCGCGGGGCAAATGCCCGCGCGGCCAACGCGCGTGCCGTGCGGGGCAAATGCCCGCGCGGCGGCGCTGCTGTGCCGCGCGGCCAACGCGCGCGCCGCGCGGGGCAAGTGCCCGCGCGGCGGCGCTGCTGTGCCGCGCGGCCAACGCGCGCGCCGCGCGGGGCAAGTGCCCGCGCGGCGGTGCTGCTGTGCCACGCGGCCAGCGCGCACGCCGCGCGGGGCTAGTGCACGCGCGGCGGCGCCGCTGTGCCGCGCGGGGGGCTGGTGCCCGCGCGGCCAACGCGCGCGCACGCCGCTTAGGGCTGGCGCCCGCGCGGCCAACGTGCGCGCCGCGCGGGGCTGGTGCCCGCGTGGCCAGCACGCACGCGCGCCGCGCGAGGCCGGAGCCCGCGCGGGGCCGGAGCCCGCGCGGGCGCGTCGCTTGCGCCGCGCGGGGCTGGAGCCCGCGCGACCGCCGTTTGTGCCACGCGGGGCTGGGGCCCGCGCGGGCGCGTCGTTTCCTCCGCACGGGGCAGGTTCCCGCACGGGTGTGTCGATTTCGCCGCGTGGGGCTGGTGCCCCGCGGCCGCCGCTTGCGCCGCGCGGGGCTGGTGCCCGCGCGGCTGCACCGCACGCAGGGCACGTGCCGCACGAGGGGCCGTTTCGTCCCCACCGTCGTCGCCGCCGCCATCGCGTGTCTTTCGTCTTTTTGGTTGCGCTTTCGGAGTCGTGTTTCCTTATGAGAGTTGTATCTTACCTGTTATGCCCTTTGGGGACTTTCTTTTAGGTCTGGGTGTCGTCCGAAGGCGCGGATCGATCTTCGTAGTTTCGATCGAAGCAATGTGAGGTGGGTACCTTTGGTTATTTTTGGTGTAATGTCGTGCCCGAGTATTTTGTATGATAAAGTAGATATTTTGGTAAACTGTCTAACCCCATTGCATGTAAATCCTGTTTTATATTCTAACTGAGGCGGATGAGGTCGCAATACTGTTTTATGTTCTAACTGAGGCGGCTGAGGTCGCATGGCAGTTTATATGCTCATATTGCTTACACGCACACCGGCGGTTTGGCCACCGCACAGGGTGTATTTTTCCGGAAAGATGGTAAGGATTACCCGTGTACCCCACGACTCGTGATGATGGGGATCCCTCAAGGAGAGGCGACTGCTACTTGGGCAGTGGAGGGGATTGGTGGCACCAAGAAAATGAGCACGCTATTTGGGGTCGGAGCCCAATAGCTATCTGGGGTTGGCGCCCAATATATTATAAATCTGGGGTTGGTGCCCAGTTTGTTTTGTGACAGGGATTTAGCGGTACATGAGGGGGAAGTAAATGCTCCGGTGTATCGATTTGTCTTTTCAGTTATTGCATTTACTGTTTATATCTACTTTATCAGTCACTGACTACCCACGCTGTGACAGGTCCGAGCAGGGGTGGGAACCGGGACGACGGTGAGGCAACGGTTAGAGGACCCTAGCCCTTGAGGCTATTAAACTTTACAGTTTATGGTTATCTTTTATTGTGTTTGGTTAGTCTAGCTGTGATTACTTGTGCATGGTTTCTTGTGGATGTTGGATTGAGGACTTAGTGTAGGAATATCTTCTCATATCTGTGAATGTTGAGATGTATGAATGCGGCTCATTTTCAAATACAAACTTGGTTTCAAAAGTATTTTCAAACCAAGTGTCGTGTGGGCACTAATTTCAAAACCCGTGGATTTATCCTTTCAAGTATGGTGGCCGCTTAAAAGAGTTTGTGAAAATATTTTGTAAAACCGGGTGTCGAGTGGACACCGACTTTCAAACCTACGGGTTTATGGTGTAGTTTCAATATGATAAATGTGACTGTATGGTTAAGTATAGTCTCTCCTTATTGTCGTTCATTGCTTGCATGGTTAAAGTATTTGTCGTGCTCGGAACGCCATGCATATACAAAGGAGGCTCCGCCCGTTTAGGGAGTGAATTTGTATATGTGGCGGGTCTGGTGCGCACCGGAGGCGAGATTCATTTAAGAAAAAAAAAATGGATACGTTTTCCGCTCTTTTAGAACCTCCGGGGCGTGACACCAAGTAAACCACGGCACACCTCAAAAGCTACAAAGATGACCCACGCGACACACAATTAAACCCAAAACCACAATCTACCGCGGTCCACACAATTCAGTCCAGAAAAAAGGTGATTTTACGTGCGAGATGATCTCAGAAAAATTCAGAAAAATAACTGCTGCGATCGTCGTGCCGAGTAGATGCGAATCGAGTACTCGCACGTCCCGTTCCGACACCTGTAGGCCAAGATACAAATAAAACACCGCTGCGAGCCCAAAACTTCCACAATCAATAATCTGTAGTTTTCAATCCAGAAAAAATGGAATTATTACCTTCGAAGCAATCTCCAAAAATTCCAGAAAAATCACAACGGCGTTCCTCGCAACGATAGATGTAAAACGAGTACTCACACTCCTCGTTCCGATGCTCGTGGGCCGAGAAAACCCACAATCACTCCAATGCTGTCCAAAATCTCGTCGCAGAAAATGGGGTTACAAGATGGTCCGAAAGACCCAAGAAAAGCTCGGAATGGAGGGAAACTGTTAAATACAAGAATCGTAGCCCTACCTGTCGTGAAAACGTAGGCGCAAGAATCACCCGAAAACTCCTTCCGGGTAGCCCAGGGGAGTCCGCAGACCGAAACGAGACGAAAAAGGCCACCAAGGAAAGAGTGTCGCAGTGCGCCGAATCGCAGTAGACGTCAAAGTAGCGTCCTCCAAAAATCCTGGAACTCCTCCACAAAGTGTTGAACAAAAGGGTGAACAACTTCTCTGTAGAAAGCCCACTGTGAAAAAGACCAGCAAAATGAGAAAAAGAAAGTGAAGGGGCCTATTTATAGGCCCAGCCCGAAAGCCCAAGATTTCCGGATTCGGGCCCAACATCCGGGCGCCCGAATCCTTCGGGCGCACCAAAACCGGATCCCGAGCCCCGTCTGACCAGCGCCCGGAACGCCCTGCACTTGACACGTGTCCCGAACAAGGAACAGCAAGTGCCAGGCCACTCGGGCGCTGCCACGTGCCGCGCGCCCGTCAACGCGGGTAGGTGGCGCCCGCGAATCGCAGGGCGCCACGTGGCCCGCCTGCGCGACCTGCCGACCGCCCACGTGCGCCTCGTCGGCCGCGCCGCCTGCCCCCCATGCGCGCACGCATCCCGAGGTGCCGGCGCACGCCTGCGTGGACCGTGCCGCATGAGCCCGCCTATCACAGGCTGCCACGTGTCCCCGCGCCCGGTCTATGCACCCGCGCGGGGTTCCGTGGACCGCGCAACCTGAACTGGCCAATCTGGGAACGCCACGTGTCCCCCGCCCGGTGCATGCGCCACCCCGCGCCTCTCCGTGGACCGCACAGTGTGAACCGGCCAATGATAGGCCGCCACGTGGCACCCTGCTAGTCTACGGCCTCCCTCATGCACCCGAATCCATAGAAATTTTCCGGGAGCCCCTTTTTGGGCATCCGGACTCAGAAAAATACAAGCAAATAGCTGTTTTCAAGCGTTTTTCCGTGCCGAATCCAAATCTGACCTCCAATCAGCCTGAAACCTCTTTTAAAATTCGACAAATGCAGTCGAAAGACAGGCTTGATCCAGGAACCTCACTGAGTCCATCTAACACATCCATTTGATGCGTTATGGGCTCGACACACCAATAACAGGTGTTTCACATCGTTGATTCACTGGGAAAAGCTACATGGGGATTAGGGCTCTACATCCTCCCCCACTAAAAATAAGTTTCGTCCACGAAACTAAGAAAATAAAACAAACGTACCTCAGCCAGAAGCCTCGAACAAGAAAGGATAGCTATCTCTCATCACCGTCTCTAGCTCCCAAGTGGCCTCACGCTCTTCATGATTGCTCCACAAAATCTTCACATATGGTATCGCCCGGTTGCGTAATTCTCTCACCTCACGAGCCAGAATTCGCAACGGGCGCTCCTCGTATCCAAGGTCCTCCCCGATCTCAAGTGGAGTGAAGTCAATCACGTGCGAAGGATCAAACACATACCTCCTCAAAGCAGAGACATGGAATACATCATGAACTCCAGCAAGGCGCGGTGGTAGAGCAACTCGGTAAGCAACAGGGCTAACTCTCTCAAGTACCTCAAAGGGTCCAATAAAACGGGGACTGAGCTTCCCACGAACTCCAAATCTCCGGACCCCCTTCGAAGGCGAGACTTTCAAAAAGACATGATCACCAACCTGAAACTCTAAGTCTCACAGTCGGGTATCAGCATAGCTCCTCTGTCGACTCTGGGCAGTCTCGAGATGTCGTCGTATCAATCTGACATTTTCCTCTGCCTCCGACAGTAAATCAGGACCCAAAGTCTTCCTCTCACCCACGTCACTCCAATATAAGGGTGACCGACACTTGCGTCCATATAATGCTTACTACAAAAAAATGATTTATAAGTGACAAAAAAAATTGTCAGCAAAAATAAAAAAATTGTCACTAATAGTGTTAGTGACGACAATTACAATCACTATAAGTTGTCATAGTAGGTTCCCTGGCGAATAGATTTTGCCACAAAAAAAAAAATCAGTTACTAAAAACAATATTAATGATAAGTTAATTTGTCACTAAATATTATCTATGTGTCACCAAATAATGTTTATAGAACGATTAAACATTAAAAATAGTAATATTAGGTGACAATATATGCTGTCACTAATAGTTAGTGACATCACCATCTGCCACTAAATATTGCAGTCATAAAATATTGCAGTCACTAAATATTGCAGTCACTAAATATTTGTCACTACATTGTCAGTCATAAAATATTACAGTAATAACAAATATGTATTTCAATGTGTTACAAAAATTTATTTTAATGATAATATAAATTATAATTATATTTGATACAGTTCAAAACAACCAACTTATATTTATGATGAAAGCAAATCGATGAAAGTTTTAAGTCCTAATAACGAAAATACAGTAATATTCACATATTCGTCATACAAACTGGCACCCAATATCTCTAATTTTTTAAGTACAGAAAAAGTAGTTTTCAAATTCAAACTAAAAATGATTCAATTTGAAACAACTACATTTGATTTTATGGTCCACATCCAAAATAAAAGGACTGTCGAAAACTAACACCACGTAGAAATTGCACCATTCATCCTCACCTGCAATAAATTAAAAATAAATAAAATTTGTTAATAACATGAAACAACGTATCTACATACTAAAACAAACATAATCAACTTATTTTTTTTTTCCCTCAACAAATGAATCTTGATCAATTCAAAAAATGAAACACATATTACCGTATGTTGGCAACAATACAACACTTCAAATGACTATCAAGTTTCTAAAAAGAATATACAAATAATTTAAGTTTTAATAAAAAAAAAAAGAGATAAAAACTTACTATGCCTTGCTAGACTGTATTTCATTGTCAACTTGTCGAGAAAATGCAGTACCGTCCAAATGTTTCAAAATATTAGTCATCATTATTTCCATATCTCGTTGTTTATCAGTTATTTCTTTCATCTTTCCTTCCCATTTTGCCTCTACCTCTGCTTCAATTTGTAATTGCATCGCTTGAATTTCTTGCACTCGACGTAATTTACCTCTTATATTTCCACGTTTTTTTTGTCCAATTATTTCAGCAAATATCTCATTGTCTTCAATACTAGCAAATGCATCCTCAGCTTGGATCTCATTGATCTCTTTTTCATATTTTTTCTATATCATTTAAGCAAACTAACTTAGGCAAAATCTTATTTTTAAGAGATAAGTAAATAGATTAAGAATAAAATCAAATCACTATTACCATAATTTGTCTTGAAGATGTGTCAACCCAATCACTATTTTTCTTTCTATGAGTTAGCTCAAAAAAGTCTTTATCAGATAGCCCTTTGCCCTTTACAAGAAATATATAAGTTTACTTAATATATAAATATATACTAAATTAAAACAAAACATGATATAACGTGTTGAAATTCTATACCTTATTTTCACGCAGTCGCTCATAACTTTTTGAGCCAGTTGTATGTGCCATTGTTTGCAAGGATCTATTTGTCGTGTTTCTCGAACTCATTTCCTATAAAGTGGACAATCAATTTTCATTACATAAGATCCCTATGTAGTTGTCAAATGACTTATAAAATTGAGAAAATAGCATGAAAATCTCTATACTATCAATTATATTCTAACTTTTAGATAATATAAATATGTATGTTCCTATATCATTTATATAAAAAATCAATCTTACGAACAAATAAACTACCTTCTTTTACACATACTAATGATGAGTTTTCTAATTCAATTAAGAAAACTTTTTAACCTACTAATATTTTTACCTGAAACTTCTCAGAACCAAAGTAATCAACCAACCACTTCCATTGATCTTCTGGGACTGAAGGAGGTTTATTTCGTATATTTTGTTGATAAGTTGCTTTAGGATTATAATATTTTGCTTTCATCTTATACTTTCTTTGTCTATACCGATCACGTAACATGTCCATGGTGTGTTCTTTGTTGCTCTCCGATATAATAAATTTTTCCTACAAAAGCAATAGAAGATAGTTTAGAAATAATAATAATAATAATAACAATAATAAGATATTTAATTACAAGTATATGGAAGAGTTTATCATTTTAAACCTTCAATATCATCCAGATCTTGTCCTTTTTTTTGCTGTCAATATCATCCCAACACTTAAGATTGAGAGGAGCATTGTATGGATTTTTCAAGACTACACCTATCTCAGTGATCAAGTATTGAGCGAAGTCACCTACAGGTTTGCTGTTCTTGAATTCAACTAGCACTCCGGCTTTGGGAAAATCAAGTAATAGTTTCAAGTTACGAGACTCTCCTCGTGCCTTCTTTCTATTAGTACATGAATAGGTATAAACGATAAACACTCAAAAATCTTTGCGTAATAAAAACACAATGCGGAAATAAAAATAACACGCAAGATTTTTACGTGGAAAACTCCAAAGCCAGGAGTAAAAAACCACGGGACCGATAACACGGTGAAATCAACTAAGATTATAACACGTACAAAGGTGATATAACGCACTCACAGACGACTCATCCTTTTTCCATACGCTCCGAGTTGATCTTCTCCGCTCGCTCCGCAACGCGCCTCGAATCCACTATTTGCGTCCAACGCCGAATCCACAGCGTCCAACGTCGAGTCCACGACGTCCGACCGAATCCACGGTCTTCACCCAGTAGTACGTCTCGAATCCACGAACGTACCTCGCTCCGAATCCACGAGAGCGGTAGCACCTTGAATCCACAAGGCCACGCGAGTCCATGCGCCGATTTGGAAAAATCGTTGTTTTTTTTGGGTGGTGATAATCCGCCGAATACTTAGATCAAAGATAGATCGGAAATGCCATCTAAGTATTCATTAATTTGATTCTACTCAAAATCTGAGTATGAAAACCTAGAATCAAATTAATTAATATAGATGAAGAAACATAGAATTAAATCTAGTTATTTCCTTTCTTCTCTATATGTGGATTAATAAGTTTATCTCCGTTAATTTTTCTCATTCATTTTCCAGAGATAAAACTTATTTTGGATTCTCTTGGATTTGCCCTAAAAATGAATCGTAGGGTTTACTTATAGGTTAGAAACCATTGGAAGAGGATAAGAATCAAAAACTAACCTTATCTGGAATTTTTCAGGACGACGGTCCGGACTGGAATACTGCGGTCCGGACTGTCGTAGCTAAACAGACTATTTCCAGAAAAACACACGTTCGGGGTCCGGACTGAAATCCACGGTCCGGACTGTTCATGCAGTTTCAGTAAACTCCACGTTCGGGGTTCGGAACAAAATCCTATGGTCCGCGGACTGTTCATGCAGTTTCACCCAAATCCACATTCGGGGTCCGGAACAAAATCCTATGGTCCGGACTGGATTTGTGCATGAACTACCAACGTTCGGGGTCCGGACTGTAGTTCCCTGTTCCGAATCCTGAACATGTAACTTGTCCAGTTTTTGATTTTTATGCGATTAAAAACCCATCCAAGTGTTTCTACATTATAAGAAGTATTCAGATCACCATTAATGTTTAGTTAAACTTACCTGATCATTTTGAATTCTTCTTTCTTGAGATTGAGGTATATGATCCAAGCTTCTTTATCTTCAATCTTCAAGACTTAAATACTTTCACGAAATACGCCAAAAGTAAAATCCTTAACATATAGTGATTCACCATTTTATTTGGTCCACAAGCTAAATTTAAAAGTTCGACACTCACGTTTTCAGTACTTTCATGATATAAGTGTGTTACCTGTTATGAGACAAATATATAGAAAAGTTAAATAATTATTAATAAAAAAGAATTACTAAGTATATAATTATAGTACATTCACTTACTCGTTGTTTAAACTATTTAACAAATGTTGCATCCTGTCGTTTTGTCACATTAATAGAATCCTCCTTTTCCAATTCTATCCGATGTTCTCTATATGAATTAGCAAAGAAATATAATTAGTAGTTTAGATAAATAACTAACAAATAAAAAAAATACTCAAACTAATTATTTGTGATTAATCTTACTCAAGGAAAGATTGAACTTCATCACAATTTTTTAGGACATAAAGTTGAGCACGATTCCATTCTTCCTGAGTTAGTTTCTTGAAAATTCCCTTGCCATTATTAAGTGGTCTTCCATTTCGTCGAAAAATGGATAACTTTGAGGTATGATCTTCATAACCCTCAAAGTTTCTCTCTGTTGAGTTATGAATCCCAAAGGATCTAAATAGGTACTATCAAACAACTAGAGGGGGGGTGAATAGGTGTAATACTTAAAAACTCAATCTCAGTGCAAAATAAAAACCAATGCGGAAAATAAAAATAGCACACCGAGATTTACGTGGAAACTCCAATCCAGGAGAAAAACCACGGGACCAACACGCAATAACAATCCAATAAGAATAGAAGAATAACAAGGTGATTACCGACTCCACGGACTCAACCCCTCCTTCAGCTTCTTCGGACCTTGCGCTGACCGGTTGGATATCCACGCAATAACAATCCCTAAGAAAAGAAGAATAACAAGGTGATTACCATCTCCACGGATTTAACCCCTCCTTCAATTTCTTGGACCTCGCGCTCCACCGATTTTGCACGCCCACTGCACACGTTCGAATCCACGAACGCCACTCGAATCCACGAGCACACGTTTCGAATCCACGAAACGCCTTTAGCACACCGAATCCACGATGCCACGTTGAATCCACGACGCAAACTCAGTCGATAAGAATATTGACTTCGATGGTGATCCTTTGCTTAGATTATCAATGAAGATCCATGGGAAAAATCTCTAAGCAAAGATTAGATCAATTCGACAAAAGATAGATCTTGGAAGAACCGTCGAATTGACCTAAAAGAGGCTATAAAGAAGATCGATAAAAACCTAGCCTCTAGGGTTGCTCTCAAGAGTTTTATAAAAAGATCGGCCGTAGCTCCCACGTTTTTGAGAAACCCTAAATGTCTATTTATAGTTTAGAAACCTTTGGAAAGAGATAAGAATCAAAAACATACCTTATCTGGAAATTTTCAGGACGGCGATCCGGATCGGATTTACTGCGATCCGGATCGTCGTAACGAGAATGACGATTCCAGAAATACCATGGTTCGGGATCCGGATCGCATTGCCCGATCCGGATCGTTCATACAAATCAGAAAACTTAACATTCGGGATCCGGATCGGAAATTGCATGGATCCGGATCGAAGTCTTGTATGAAGCAACAACCTTCGGGATCCGGATCGTTGGCTCTGATCCGGATCCTGAACATGTCCGAACACCAGTTTTTGATTATTATGACAATAAAAGTTCATCCAAGTGTTTCTACACTATAAGAAGGTATTCAGATCACCAAAATTATTTAGTTAAACATACCTGATCCTTTTGAATACTTTCTTCTTGAGATTGATGTAACTGATCCACAATTCTTCATCTTCAATCTTCAAGACTCAAGACATTGAGTGTCAACTTGAGCTCTTGTTGAATCTTCTCTAAGTCTTTGATTGCTGATTGACAATTTGATCCCTTTAAGACTCCGACTCAACTCACTGACATGACTCACGAAATATGCCAAGACCAAAATGCCGTAACAATCTCCCCCTTTGGCAATTTCGTGACAAAACCCAAAAATACATAAAAGCGCTCAAGTCACTCATCTTAAACCAAAAAATCGAAAATCAATGTCATCACCAAAACATTGATTTTCTTTGCGTGAAAGATCCAATAAATACAAAATTACATTTGAACCAAACAGTCCTAGAACATACTCTATGACTTAGGACTTGGAGTCTTAAAGTGATGTAATTCCTGCAAAACAAAACTCCAAACGAAATCAAACGTTAGTCGTTAGAAATTAGAATCCTGCATTTGATCCGTCTTCCTTTTGGTTTTTTTTGTTTTTCGGCTCTTTCAATTTTTCTTTGTCTCCCCCTATCTTGAGCATCTCTAACATGTTCTCCATGTTCTTGAACATCTATGTTCTCCCCCTTTGTGGTACGATCATCATTTTCCGTTCTCCCCCATTTTTCAATTTTCGATTCGTTTGTCCTCTCTTGATGATCTCATCTCCGTCATTTCTCTTCTCCCCCTTTTTGTCACAAATTGTCAAACAGTGAACATACTAGACAAAAGGAAATCACTAACAATATTAGTTCATAGAGAAAGAGAGATAAAAGCTCAGTTCTGGTATATAATAAATATGCAGATTCCGTACCTGTACGAGAAAGCAAAAATCAAATAATTTCTTGAAACAAATCCAGATTTTAGAATCTTTTCAAATACCGATTTGTATTCCATCAAGAAATCAATTTAAGTGCTTTAAACAGTGAATTCACACAGATGTCATTCAATCCAATTAATTTCACAAAATTAAAAAGATTTACTCCAAAATCATGAAAAATAAAGGTAAAACATTATAAACCGTTTTTCATGTTATATTCATCAAATACAAGTCATCAAAAATAATCTTGAGATCCAAAGTCTATCAAGATGTAACGGATTTACAAAGATGACATACGGAGATTTCCAAACGACATCAATCTTGAATTCTACCCTTTCAAATTGAGATAATCACTAAAATACCTAAGGGTGACTCTTTGAGCATCTTTCAACTATCCCACCTTATACCAACCAGGAGATTGTTCAAAAAATAAGAGTTTTGCATATAAATCTCCAAATGCTTCAACTAAAGATTTTCTCATAAAATACTATCAAGCATCCATAACATGTGGTAGCTTCACACACAAACCGGACGACCGGGGTGGCAGCTCTTTCCAGCATGTGGTGGTAGTTTTCACTCCTTTCGGATGTAACTCTTTCCACATCTTTTGCAAATCATTTCAATACCCTTGTAAGAATGCAATCTCTTACGTGAAAGAATTAAATCCCAAATTTTAGTCTATCGGTTGTCTCACGTTTATCACAATGAACTCACACAACCGAGATAGATTAAGCATCTAAAGATCACACATGATTTCTAAAATTTGATGCTTATAATATCAAAAACTCCTATAATGAAGTATCTTCAAGATTATGATTATGGAGTAAAGTTGATAATCCATATAAAATTAAATTGGAGTGATTGAAAGTGAAAGCCCTTTTCATTCAATGCACTTGTTCATTAAAAACCCTTTTGTTCAAAAACAAAGTATAAAAAATGAAGAGCATTGAAAAACATGTAATGCAAAGATTAAGAAAAATATGAAAGGAAAACTAATCAAAGCATTACATACAGTCATAAGCTATTTAGAACTTAAGACAAGGAAAGATATCACCTTTCCGAATCCAAAATCGCTGGATTTTGGGTTGTCTTGATTCGTTGTGGCCGGGGGTTGTCCGCTTTGACTGTTGATCCACCTTAGGTCTTTGCCTCGCAGTGATCCACTTGAATGATTGATGTTGTGGCTCGGACCTTTGGTGGGTTGAGTGAACTCCTTTGACTTGATGTGTCTTTTGATTCCGTTGAGTTCGCTCCGTAGATGAAGTTGCCGAAGGACTCTTCTTTCTCTTTTTCGGGCAATTCTTCACCAAATGTCCTTCAAGTCCACATAAGTGACAAGTTCTTCCTTTCAATTTCATTGTGGAACTTGAAGCATGCACAGTTTGGTCCTTTTTGAATCCCAAACCAACCTTGCTTGTTTGACCTAAACCGGACATACACTCAAGTTTCTTGGAATCGGTTGAGATCCTTTGTATGTCGGATTTAAGTTGATGAACTTGTTTGGTCAATGCTTGGTTGGTGACATGAATCTCCTCAAACTATTTTTCTAGAAAACCAATCTTGTCCGTATATGATTTAGCGTTTGTCTCCGATTGGTTTAGCTTTTCTTGGAGGATTTTATTGTTATTCAATAAACGTCCTTGTTCCTTCTCGAGATCATGAAGTTTTATCTTTAAAGCATGATTCTCGTCTTGATTCTCAAGTCGTTGCTTCCTCAACTTCTTGATATGCTTGGCCATCTTCTTAGATTCCGCAAGAAGTTGTTGATATGCCTCAACGAGTTCTTCCTCGTCCGACTCCCCCTCACTTGATGACTCTCCGCCGGATGTTGATGTTTCATGCAAAATCAAAGGAATAGAGTCAGTGATTAAAGATGATAAGCAACCATTAGAAGAGGGAATATAAGAGGCATGAGAGGCAACAACTTTTTCCCCTTTACTTGAGGTCGATTCATTAGAAGTAGAATCGTCCCAAGTTTTTGCTTGCAAAGCCCTCTTTTTATATGATTTCGGAGAAGGACAATCCGTTGAAAAATGGCCGTAGCCTTTGCATCGATAGCATTGGATTTCCCCTTCGAAATCATCTTTCTCTTTTTCTTTAGAGGGTTTTGCAAAGCTTTTGAGATTAGAGGATTTAGAACCCGATGATCCTTTAGAAGATTTCGTGGATGAAGATCCATCGGTTCGATTCTTCCAAAACTTCCGACGAAATTTCTTTACTATCCGCGCCAATTGTTCTTCAAAATCGGCAAAAGAGATTTCATCGTCGGAACTTGATTCGCTATCTTCTTCCTTTGTTGATTTGAATGCAATACCTGTAAGCTTAGAAGAAGACTTGGAAGAAACTTGATTAGTAGGAAAAGTCATTTCATAAGTTTGCAAAGCACCTACTAATTCCTCTATACTCATCTCATCCGGATGACTAACGGTTTCAATGGCGGTTACCTTTGCCCTAAACCGTTCCGGAAGAGTCCGAAGTATCTTTCTTACAATTTTCGACTCCGGGATCTTTTCTCCTAAATTAGCACATGTATTTATTACATCTTGAAGTCTAGTGTAATAATCTGTAAACAATTCATGCTCTTCCATATGAATAGAGTCAAATTGACTTGTAAGCATCTGGAGCTTTTGAATTTTTACAAGATTAGTACCCTCATGTGTAATTTTGAGAATATCCCAAATTTCCTTTGCGGTTTCACACGCGGAAATTCGTGTGAACTCAGTCGAGGAAAGAGAATTAAATAAAGCGTTCATACCTTTCCCATTGTAAGAAGATCTTTCAAAATCCTCTTTGGACCATCTAGAGCGAGGTTTTGGGGTAGTAGAATTTCCTACTTCCTCAACAGGATGCACCCAACCGTATTCCACGGATTGCCATACCCGCTCATCAATTGCGATGAGAAAAGCTCTCATCCGCACTTTTCAATAAGCATAATTAGTCCCATCAAAAAGAGGAGGTCTATAAATATTACCACTTTCACCCATCATGATAGATAAACCTAAAACCCGCTTTGATACCACTTGTTGAGTTATGAATCCCAAAGGATCTAAATAGGTACTATCAAACAACTAGAGGGGGGGTGAATAGGTGTAATACTTAAAAACTCAATCTCAGTGCAAAATAAAAACCAACGCGGAAAATAAAAATAGCACAGCGAGATTTACGTGGAAACTCCAATCTAGGAGAAAAACCACGGGACCAACACGCAATAACAATCCAATAAGAATAGAAGAATAACAAGGTGATTACCGACTCCACGGACTCAACCCCTCCTTCAGCTTCTTCGGACCTTGCGCTGACCGGTTGGATATCCACGCAATAACAATCCCTAAGAAAAGAAGAATAACAAGGTGATTACCGTCTCCACGGATTTAACCCCTCCTTCAATTTCTTGGACCTCGCGCTCCACCGATTTTGCACGCCCACTGCACACGTTCGAATCCACGAACGCCACTCGAATCCACGAGCACACGTTTCGAATCCACGAAACGCCTTTAGCACACCGAATCCACGATGCCACGTCGAATCCACGACGCAAACTCAGTCGATAAGAATATTGACTTCGATGGTGATCCTTTGCTTAGATTATCAATGAAGATCCATGAGAAAAATCTCTAAGCAAAGATTAGATCAATTCAACAAAAGATAGATCTTGGAAGAACCGTCGAATTGACCTAAAAGAGGCTATAAAGAAGATCAATAAAAACCTAGCCTCTAGGGTTGCTCTCAAGAGTTTTATAAAAAGATCGGCCGTAGCTCCCACGTTTTTGAGAAACCCTAAATGTCTATTTATAGTTTAGAAACCTTTGGAAAGAGATAAGAATCAAAAACATACCTTATCTGGAAATTTTCAGGACGGCGATCCGGATCGGATTTACTGCGATCCGGATCGTCGTAACGAGAATGACGATTCCAGAAATACCATGGTTCGGGATCCGGATCGCATTGCCCGATCCGGATCGTTCATACAAATCAGAAAACTTAACATTCGGGATCCGGATCGGAAATTGCATGGATCCGGATCGAAGTCTTGTATGAAGCAACAACCTTCGGGATCCGGATCGTTGGCTCTGATCCGGATCCTGAACATGTCCGAACACCAGTTTTTGATTATTATGACAATAAAAGTTCATCCAAGTGTTTCTACACTATAAGAAGGTATTCGGATCACCAAAATTATTTAGTTAAACATACCTGATCCTTTTGAATACTTTCTTCTTGAGATTGATGTAACTGATCCACAATTCTTCATCTTCAATCTTCAAGACTCAAGACATTGAGTGTCAACTTGAGCTCTTGTTGAATCTTCTCTAAGTCTTTGATTGCTGATTGACAATTTGATCCCTTTAAGACTCCGACTCAACTCACTGACATGACTCACGAAATATGCCAAGACCAAAATGCCGTAACACTCTCAGGTCGATTGAATTTTGTCTCAACTCTATTCAAATATTTAGAACAAAAGTTTAAACATTCCTCTTTAATGTAGCCTTCGGCAATAGATCCTTCTGGATGTGCTTTATTACGCACATACGACTTCAACTTGCGCAAAAACCTATCACAAAATAATCTTAAATTATTCTATTTCTGATAGTATTAATAGTAAAAATTTATAAACTATAAAATAAATAACACCTATTACCTTTCAAATGGATACATTCAGCGATAATGCACAGGGCCAGCCAATTTTGCTTCATATGGGAGGTGAATAGGCAAGTGTAGCATAATATCAAAAAATGCAGGTGGAAAGATCCTTTCCAATTTGCAAAGTGTAATTATAATATTTTTCTCCAATCTTTCTAATGTATCCAACTGTAAAGTCTTCGAACATAGCTCTTTAAAGAATACACTTAGTTCCACTAGTGGTTCGTATACCTCTTTCCGTAAAATACCACGAAAAGCTGGTGCTAGATGATCGTGAAGAAAAACATGACAATCATGAGTTTTCATTCCAGATAACTTTCCTTCTTTTTTATTGACGCATCGAGAGATATTGGACGAATATCCATCTGGCACTTTCAAGTTAAGTAGAAAATCACAAATATCTCGTCTTTCTTTTAAAGTTAAAGTGTAACATGCTTGAGGAATAACATAATTATCACCATTATTATAGGATGTAACTCAGATCGCACTCCCATTTCTTTAAGGTCAAGTCGAGCGTTTAAAGTATATTTTGTTTTTCCATCAATACCAAATAGTGTACCCACAACATTGTCATGAATATTCTTCTCAATGTGCATCAAATCAAGATTATGATGCATTAGAAGTGTTCTCCAATAAGGCAATTGAAAAAATATACTTTTCTTTTTCCAATTGTAAATTAAGGTAGGCTCACTCCGCTTTCTTTTATCTCTGAACTTGCCAAATCTCACATTTGTAACCTCGCTTAATTGTTCAAGTATTTCATCACTATCCAATTTTTGTTTTGGAGCTTGTCAATTTTCTATCGTTCCATCAAATGCCTTTTTATTTTTTCGCCATTTATGATCGGGTTTCAAAAAACGCCGATGTCCCATATAACACATCTTCCGTCCATACTTTAATCGAAGAAAGCAGGTATTTTTATTGCAATTTGGACAAGCCAGTGCTCCTTTAGTACTCCAACCAGATAAATTGGCATATGCTGGAAAATCATTTATAGTCCACAATAATGAAGCATGGAGCTGGAAATTAGATTTACTAAATGCATCATAAGTTTCAATTCCCACATTCCATAAATTATTTAATTCATCTATTGAGGGTTGTAAATAGACATCAATATCATTCCCTAGCGCTCGTGGACCCGGAATCAGCATAGACATTATGAAATAAGAGCTTTTCATACACATCCATGGCGGGTAAATTATATACAACTAAAATAACTGGCCATATACTATATGAAGTACTCATCAATCCGAAAGGATTAAAGCCATCACTTGCTAATCCTAACCGAACATTACGTGGATCAGAAGCAAAGGAAGGATGCAATTCATCAAACGACTTCCATACCAAGGAATCTGCTGGATGCCTTAAAATCCCATCATCATGTCGTTTTTCTTTATGCCATCGCATTTGAGAAGCTGTCTTGGATGACATATACAACCTTTGTAATCTTGGTATGAGAGGAAAATAACGCAAAGTTTTTTCAGAAATCTGTTTTCCACTCTTCATTTTACGACCATGAGTATTATTTTGATCATCATCACCATATTTCCACCTAGAAGTTTGGCATACTGGACAACTTTCATATTTTTCATATTCTTTCCCATAAAGAATACAATCATTTTTACATGCATCAATTTTAATATAATCCAAACCTAGATCCCGAATATACTTTTTTGCTTCATAATAATTTTTCGGAAGTGTTTCACCAGAAGGAAGTGCCCTTTTCTTCAATTGGAGTAGCGCAGTAAATGATTTATCGCTCCAACCATGAAGGCATTTAAGTTGTAATAAATTTACAATATACTCCAACTTAGAGAACTCTTTACATCCAGGATATAATTCTTGTTTTGCATCCGCTAATAATTGGTAAAATCTTTTTGCAGACTCATTTGGTTCCTCCAAGTTGAAATGCACAGAGTCATTTATATTTTCAGATGGATTCAAATCTTGTAAAAGTTCATGCATCTCATCACTACTCTCCTCTTCACTCTCTCTGTTATCATTATCGGTGCTTTCGCTACTTTGATCTGGGTGTTCTTCCCCATGGCACGACCACCATTTGTAATCTTTTAATATCCCATGCAAGATAAGATGCCCAAATACAACATCTCGAGTATGAAAAGCACCATTGATACATTTATAACAAGGGCACCGAACTTTATCTCCTCTCGCCGCATGTGCAAATGCAAAGTCAAGAAAACTATTCACTCCTGTTATGTATTTCGAATGTTGCCTATTATCCATATCTATCCAAGTCTTATCCATCTTAATATTTATATATCTGCAGTATATTTAGATATTATTAGATGTGACTTCGAAATTACCATTTGTTTTTAATTGTACAATCAATTATAAATTATTTGTGGTAATGCAATAAATTTCTAATTTGAATTACCATTTGTTTTATATGATTTAAATTTGAACTCAAGTTTTATAATTATTTGATTTAAATAAGAACTCAAGTACAATCAGTTATAAATTATTTGTTGTAATGCAATCAATTTCTAATTTGATTTTTTTGAAAATAGTATATTTCAAATCAAACCTTAAAACTTTCACCCATGAAGATATATTTGCAATTTAGTCCCTAGAGTTTTATAAATTTGCATAAATATACCCAAATAACCTGTTTCGACTCGTTCTCTCAATCCGAGAGGTTTTAACCTTATACCGTAAACACCAGTCGACACCAGTCGACGTAAGCGAACCTGTGCTCGCTGTTAGAAGGTGGTACGAAGCCCGAGAATAAAGTCATATCCATAAAAACTAAGTCCACACTAGGCTATATTGCAAGACTAATCTATCTACTCATTCTCAGCAGTAATTAGTATGAGCATTATGATCTGGAGGGTCAATAGAGTCGAAGGCTCACCTTTGGTGCGTCGCGCACTCGCCGGAGAAGTCGCCGGAGCAAGATTAATCCAACCTCCAAACAAGGCTTAGAGCTCGATTTGGCGGCCTTGCTCAACTCGGGATCAAGATACAAACAGAGGTGAGCAGCAATTGGAGAATAGCCATAGAGGAGGCTCGGTCACCCACCAGACCAACGCCGGCGACTCCGAGCGGTGGTTGGCCGGAATAGTGATTCTCGCGGTCACCTTGGGTGCAACATGGAAAATCGGTAAGCAGGTCTCCCTATTGCTACATGCAAATACATGGGAAGCTTACTAAGGACTTCTAGAACCTACCTGGGGATTGGTCGCCGACTGGAAGCGGGCGGCGGCAGTCGGAGACCAAGCTCGGGCAAGCTTGGTGCTCTAATGGCAAAAACCCAACCGCGGGCTTTGAGGTCTGACAACCTGCACAAGATCACTCCTCTCGGTGCTGTGAAGCTTCCCAGGGGTGTTGCCGGCGGTTGTGGGGCAGCGGCGGCGCCGGGCGGTGAAGATCGGCCAAGAAGTTGACAACCCGCAACTAGGGCACACTCAATCCGGCTTGATCCTCAATCGATCACTCTCAAACTTGGAGGAGATCTTGCAATCAATCAAACGAAGCTTCCCAACATGCTTGATCTCGATTCCAACGGTCAGATAGAACCCCCGCACGGATCTGGCCGGATCTAGGTTTTCGGCGAAGGGTTGCTCCCGCCGGTTAACCGGAGCACGGAAGAGCCTGAGGCTTCACAAGGATGATCATCTTGATGTCATAAGATGATTGAATAGGTCCAGGAACCAACAAAATGAAGGAAAGGGGAAGCTTACCTCGCCGGAGCAAAGAAAGAGAATAAGTTCCCCCGCCGGCAGCACACGGCGAAGCAGGGTGCCGGGATGCCTCGGTTCAGGTCTCAAACTCACAGAGACAACTCCAGAAACAGTCTAGAGGGATCCCAGCCTCTTTGCTGCTTTCTACTCCAATCTAACCCGGAGAACAAGACTTCTCTTTGCTTCTTCTTCTTTTCCGGCGAGGGAAGGCGGCGGCCGGTGGCGTACCCGTCGTGGAAAGAGGAGAGGAAGATGGAGAGACTTGTGGGCACGGTAGGGCAATGGGTTTCTGCAGGGATTAGGGTTTCTAAACTAACCCTAAAGCATATAATATAAGCATATGCTACAAATGCCAACTGCCCCTTCCTCTTTTGGTATTTTCAGCCAAATCCTTCACAGCAACTTTTATTTCGCAATAAAATCCCTCTCCATGCATTTGCACGACTTTTCGGAGCATAAAATATAGGGGTTCCTATGCAAATTTTTGTATATTTTTTGCTATTTTTTCATGCTTTTTGAGGCATTCTAGTCGCCAAACGAAATAAACGGACTTCGCCCCGACGTCCGGCTCGACGAAACCTATCAGGTAGCAATTTTGTTTCGTCGACAAAATGTCCAGATAAAACGCAGATCCATAAATACTGCGATCTACATTCGGCACGCTTCTGGAGGCTTTATGGCTGTCCACGCCCCGGGGGTTCTAACGCGCGGAAAGAAGAGCCACGATGCTCCCAGATCAGCGTACTATTTTTTTTTGAAAACAATCCACCCTAGTGCGCACACAGACCCACCGCATATACAAATTCACTCTGCAAACGGGCGAGGGTCTCCTTTGTATATGCACGGCGTCCTGACTACATCATGCATCTCATACAGGCTTTTCTTAATCTGTCACGCCCCGGGGGTTCAAACGTGTGGAAGAAGAGCCACCAATGCTCCCAGATCAGCGTAATATTTTTTTTTGAAAACAATTCCACCCCAGTGCGCACACCAAACCCGCCGCATATACCAAATTCACTCTGCACACGGGCAGAGTCTCCTTTGTATATGCACGGCGTCCTGACTACATCATGCATCTCATCAGGCTTTAACCCACACTAGACGAGGCACAGACACATTCATCATGCAAACCAAACAATTCTATCAACCTCTCACACTTTGAAAAGGGCGCTACTTTTTAAAGGATAAATAATCACAGAGTTTTTGAAAGCGGCGCCCACCCCAGGCCGGGTGTTTTAAAAATCCGTTTCAAAGCCACAAAACTCCACAGAATTCTTAAAAACGGCACCCAACCCGATGCCTGATTTGTAAAACCTTTTTTTTTTGGAAATCGCATAAATCCCACAAGGTTTTTAAAAACGGTGCCACACGACATCCACGTTTTGAAAACGGTTTTCCTGATCTTTTTGTTGTTCGTAGTTCAAAACGGCCAAGTAAGGAAAAAGGAACGACAGTCATTCAACAATTATAAATGAAGAGGCAACATCCACATCGATCCCACGGGGGTATCGCATCCACACTAACTAACATGAATAACAAAAGAACAGGAAAGGAAAGTCACTGTGTCTGCTGTCGCTAAAAGCCAGAACAGCACTCTCACGGCCTCACCAGCGCCCTAGCACTCGCCCCTGGACGAACCTGTCACAAAGTGGGAAGTCAGTGACTATAAAGGAAAGTAAGAGCATAAAGGCAATAAAACGGCAAACCACTAACAAATGGAGCAACCCTCGCCTCAAGATGTAATCAACAGTAGGTAAACCTGTGTAAAACAAACCGGGCACCTTCCCCGGCAACCCTCCGAGCACCTACCTCGGAAACCCTGCCGAGCACCTGCCTCGGCCGCCGAGCTCCTGCCTCGGCATCACCGCTCACACCCCCCACCCACGAGGGCCCCAATTACGTCACCGTCACGTGGGGTACATGGGTCAACGTACCACTTTTCCGAAAAAGCACACCCTCGCGGTGGGCCAAACCGCCGGTGTGCGTGCAGTCACACGAGCCTCATAGTCAGATATTTAGATGTAATTAGATAAGTAATGTAAAACGGGTCAGCATGCACATAAAGAATACTTTAGAAAAACACCTTTGCCCAAACTTGCATCTTACAATCTACACCCTTTCCCAACTAACCCTGGAGAAAGTACCCACCTTCAAGGGAGACCGGCGGTCGGTTCGTCCGTGCTAGCACGTCTGCGCCCACAGCGCCCCGCGTCCCTGAAGAAGCGAAGGCGAAGACCTGGCGATCAAAACACTAACGACGACTCAGGTAGGGGACGAGAAAAGACAAAATCCAAGGAAAAACCCTGCGCGCGAGATTCCCCGCACGACAACGACTCCTGCGGCGCGCCGTCCCGCATGCGGACAGCTCCGAACGGCCCCGCCACGTCGGGGTGGCCCCGCGCGGGGTGTGTCGCAGGCTGGATAGCCCGCGCGGCGCACGGCCGCCGGGCGCCCACCTGTGGGCGGCAATGCGCGGGCCCTAGCACGCCCCGCGGGCGCGCTACCCGCAGGCGCGGGGTGGCCCGCGCACTGACCGGCCGCGCGGGGCCCCACCTTGTGGGCGGACCCCGCGCGGCACCAGCCCGCGCGGGCGCGCTGCCGCGGGTGCGCGGCGGCCCACGCGCACCAGCCCGAGCGGGCGCACTGCCCGCGGGCGCGAGTGCGGGCGGCCCCGCGGGGCCCAGCGCGCGCGGGCGCCCCGCCAGCGGGCGGGCCCCCCGCGGCCTCGGCCCGAGGCGGGCGCACTGCCCGCGGGCGGCGGGCGGCCCCGCGCGGCACCGATCCGCGCGGGCGACCCCCGCGGCCCTAGCCGCGCGGCTGCCTTGCCCGCGGGTGACCCCGACGACGACGGCGGCCGCTCCGACGACGACGGCGGCCACTCCGACGACGGCGGCGGCGCGGTGATCCCCAACCCGAAACAAACGACGAAAACGAACCTAAACGAAACCTACAAAAATCAAGAACGCCCAAAAACTCACCTTGAATCGCGGAGAGAGGATGGAGGAAGAGGGATTGTCCACCTTTGCCCGATCAACTTGTCGAAAAATGCTTCCTTCCTTCTCCCTCGGGTGCCGCGGTTGAAATTCTACGCCGGAGGAAAGTCGAGCGAGAGCGGAAAAGGTTGGGTTCTCGTTCCTTTTTCTCTCTCGAATCCGCGCCTCAAACCCTAGCCGCCGAAAGAAAACCAAGTAAAAGAAACCCTAAAATTCCCGGTTTAAAAACCCAAAACCAACAGGACAAACCAGCGGCTAAAGGTTACCTCGAAAAACGTGCCGATCATCCGCACGGATCCCGGAGCGCCTAAAAGGGGTCGAAACTTCAGAATTAATTTTTGGGAGATCCGGGGTCGGAATTCAGAACCGATCGCACCACCGTTCCCGTTTCGCGAGCTCTATCACCTAAAAATACCGCGAGCCCCGACGGACTGTCCAGAAATAATCGAAGATTAGCACCGCCGGACCCTACACGTAGGAAAGGAAAAGAACAACCAAAAAGAATAGCGGGTCTTACAATGGCCCTCAAACGTAAATTTCGTCTGCCCCATTGCGCTCGGATCGATGAAACCGTTAAAATCGACTACTTGATCGTCGGAATCGGATTCCGAACGGTCGATTGGCCAACGCTGGCCGGAAAATCCCGTAAAACATAAGGTTACTATTCATTTAAGTCATCCACTATTCAACTGTATAAATTAATACAGCCGTCGAAAACCACTGAAATCTTTCGGAACTTGATTCTTTATTTTTTCAATTTAAAATATCTCGATTATTACATTTAAATTTTAAATTTTAAATTAAATTTATATTTTATATTTTATATTTTATATTTGAATTTTTTAATTTGTAAATTAAAATTTAATATTTAAAATTCACATTCAAATTTTAAAATTTAATTTTCAAATTAAATTTCCAAATAAATTTAAAATTAAATCCTAATTTAAAATTTTAAAATTAAAAATTAAAAAAACATTATTTTAATTTTAAATTTTTGTATTTGTAGTTTAAATTTAAAATAAAAGTATTTTTTTAATGATCACAATTAAACAGTAAAAAATAGAATAATATTTTACAGAGAATAAATTTTCATATAATAATAGAATAATGTGTGGTGACTGAATTGGCCATAATTATTTCTTGTTGTTGTTGTGGCCAAAATTTATCGAGGGCCACACATAGTGCATCGAATTTGTGACACTCATTAAAAAATTCACCGTAGGTATATAAAAATTTAAATCAACATTACTAGTAAGGACAAGTTGAAAATAGCCACGAAAAGCTTAAAAAATTGTGCCCTGCCACAAAATTCGCAACAATTATTTCTTATTGATTAAGTGGCCAAATTTTATCAACGGTTACCAATAGTGAATTGAATAGATAAATGTGTGGCAACAAAATTTACCACAATAATTACTTATTGTTATTGTGGCCAAAATTTATTGTTGGCCGCAAATAGTGCATCAATTAGTGACGATTATTAAAACACCCCTACCATAGGTATACGAAAATTTGATTTAATTAATAGTGAAGAAAAGTTGAAAATAGCCACGAAAATCTTAATAAATGTGTGGCCATACAAATCGCCACAGTAATGAATTACTATTTTAGTGGCCCAACGTTATCGATGGTGACAATGGTGAATTGAAAAGTAAATATGTGGCGATAATTATGTCACAATTATCTTACTATTTTGTGGCCAAAATCTAGTGATGGCCGCAATACTGCATCGAATTAGCGGTGCTCATTACTAATTCCTACTGTATGTATATGAAAATTAGAGTAAGATTATATAGGAGGAACGTTAAAAATGCAAAAAAAGGTTAATATAGTAGAGTTCATTAATTCGCCACAAAATATTGGCCACACAAGATCTATTTTCTTGTAGTGGTCGAGAACTTCGAAAGTTGAGTCGGAGTCTGTTTGTTTGATTGGGATTCTAGACGCCGAACTTTTTGGGATTCTCGGACCCTAACTGTGTCGGTGGTTCTTTCTCCTGTGAGTTGGATGTCCTATTTTGGGAGCCGTTGGGTTGACGACAGTCCCGGCTGTTGAGTACCTCCAGCCAGTGGGTTAGTATTGTGAGTTGGACATTGTCGATCTGATTGATCGTGGATTTGGATTATAGCCTACATGAGCCATATTGAGCTCGACAGAGATGCGCGGATACTTTCCTCGGTGGGGTCGCGCACCTCGAGTGCCGCTCCGGAGCTGGGCCTGATACTTTGCTATCGCGACTTATCGACGCAGTCCCTCTGGCTGGGCCAGTTTTGGCAGTCACGGGACGCCCTACGTAAGTCCGTCCTCTTGTGGATGTGTGGCAGTAGGTGTGGGCGCAGATTTGATTGGACCCAATGTGGCAGTCACTGTGATTGGGTTGATTGAGTATTTGGGTTAGAATCTGTCACGCCCCGGGTGTAAACCAGAACCAGGCCCGTCCACAGATCCGCCGTGCACACAGAATTTTTCGTGTACACGAAGCGCTGGTAACCTGCTCAGATACAAGAGATAATATAAAGGAGCATAAAAACAGAGCTGAACTAACACTAATACATCTCAGACTAAAGCTGAAAAATAAAGTACAACATCTCTCACAAAATAATACAAGTGTCTCTCCCAGCTCACCAAAAATATACAACTAGCTGGCCGAAGTCAGACCCAAAAGAAATAGAAAATACAACTGTCTGAGTGTATAAGGGAATACATCAGAAACTGCTATGCTCTCGAACAGGGTAGACGGCTATGTACTCCTCTATCCTCTTACCTCGATCCGCCGAGGAAGGTCCAGCAACTCCCACAGAGGACTCTACAAAACAAGGGGAAAAAAAAGGAAAAGTACAATGGGGGTAAGAACTGCTATAAAAACAGTAGCCTCCCTAGTGGGTTAAACCTCAAACTCTGGCACGCCCACTAGGTCTACCAGAGGCAAAAAAGAGAAACATGAGTGGTATGCTATAAGTACAACTATCGATGAAAAGTTACCACTAATATGCCTCTAAAATGCCGAGCTAATAAAAATAGCTAGATATATGCATCAGTGTGTGAGAACCTGGATCCCCACGACTAGATTACTGGTTGACCAGTAGCTTCTGGAGGCCTATGGGGCGTGTCAGTAGTATTTGGGCACCAATGGACACAAGTGATGGGCTCAGTGTGTTAAGTGGATCACGTGGGTGATCGGTGGACCCCGTCGAAGCTTAGAAGTGATTTTGCGCGCAATGAATATAAATTTGGGCTCAGCGCGAGTTTGGACAAAAGAACATCTTCCCGGATGCCTTCGACAATTTTTAGAGTTGGAATTTGGCAAATCGGACTTCGGATTTGGATTCAGCGCGCGCGAAAACGATGAAAATGGACTATTCACTAGTATTTTCGGAGCCCGAATGACGCGCGCAATTTTCGAGGCATCTTGGTACTGTTCCGGCGCCGGCGGGGCAGCGGCGGCGGCGCGCGGGGCGGCGGGGCAGCGGCGGCGGCGGCGGGCAGCGGCGGCAGCGGCGGAGCGCGGCGTGGGCAGGCGCGGGCAGGTGCGCGGTCCACCGGGGGGGGGGCGCGGGCAGGTGCGCGGTCCACCGGTCGCGGGCCACGTGGCGGATCCCGGTGGGCCGGCGCGGGGGCGCGGTCCACGGGAAAAGGCGCGGTGCACGGTGGACCGGAGGGTGACACGTGGCGGCTTATATTTTGACGGTGATGTGGACCGGGTCCACGGTGTGTGTGTGGGTGGCCTCGGGCGCGTGCCTGGCAGGGGGGGCGCCAGGCGGCGCGGACAGCGCGACACGTGGGCGTGGCAGCGACGCGTTGACTGGGTGCGTGCCACGTGTCGGCTGTTCAATGAGCCACGTGTCGTGCAGTGGACGGTCCGGAGTGCTGTCGCCTGTTTTGGGGGCGACGTGGCGGAGGCCCAGGGGAGTTTCGGGCTGCTACAGTGCGCGCCATGGAGATTCGGGCTGCTACAGTGCGCGCCGAAAGTCCCAAGCGCCCGAAAATTGGGACATATCCGGTATTAATTGCTTGTTTCTGGAGCCTTAAAAAGGGATCCGAGCCTTCTTCCTTCCCCTTTTTCCGCCATTTTTGTGTCTCCTCTCGCCATGGCACCTTCAGGAAAGATGATCCCCGAGTTTGCTGCATCATCTGCAAAGTTTTGAGTGTTTTTGGTGGCGTTATCGAGGTTTCCATTTTTTACGGCGCGGCGCGACGCTCGTCCATTGGGTTCCCCTTCGTCGCGTTTCGGTGCGCGAGCTCCCCCGGCCTACTCCGACCACCCTTTTCGAGTGATTTCTTCGCCGCTGGATCCGCGACGGACAGATCTACGATCTTGGTATTTTCAGCTTTCCGCCATTTCGCGCTTCGAGGAGTTCTTCTATGTTACTGTGACACGGTTTTCTGATGGATTTTCTGGACAGCGACACCTTGCCGGATTTTTATCTCCGCAACCGGGCATCGGATTGGCGACGTGTTATACACTTTTTTCATCTACTCGACGCGAGGGATTGTCACAGTATTTTTTCTTGGATTTTTTCTAAGTTTTGCCCGAAGGTAATTTCTCGCCCTTTATCTGTGAATGGAAATACAGATGTGTGGTGTATGTTTGGGGCGCCCTATGTTGTGGAATTTTAACTCGGCCTACGGGGCTCGGAATTTGACCTGCAGGTACTCGTTTCGAAGGTATCGACCTCGAGGAACGCGATAGTAATTTTGTTGGATTTTTCTGGCACTTCTGCTGCAGGTGAAAACTGCACGTCTTCGGGGCTGTTTTCTGATGTTGTATATGAGGATTTTTGGATAAAAGTGTAATGTTGGACCTTATTGTTGTACCCAGGGGTGTTTGCAGTGTTGCGGCCTGTGGAACTGGAGAATATTGGACTTAGTGGATTCCGGGCGTTTTTCAGTTGTTTGGAGCCACGGCTTGCGCGCATGTTCCGAGGGTGCAATTTTGGCAGATTTTGGACTGTGAGCGTCTACATCTTCACCGACTTCAGGTTTGCTTTGGTTAAGCGCTCAGGTGGGAAGCTTAATATCAGTAACTGTATAAGGCAATGATTTGTTATGGGCGAATATAAGGACTTGTGTGGGGATTTTGTCACCCCTCTATGCATAGATGCATGCATGCTTTGGTACATGGTTTATGTTTGTAAGGTAGGTAAGCTGGATAATGAGTATTTGTATAATGATTGCAAGAATAGTATTTATGAGGTATACTGAGGGACT